>VWZE01012821.1:0-10100 GCA_013396675.1 Eubucco bourcierii
GGAAGGAAAACACAGCATTTCCAGGAGAAAATAGAGGGACAGGAGAGGGAAGGATTCAGATGTAAGACAGAAAAGCAGGGGAAAGTTGAGGGTGCAGAGGGAAGGAAAAGCGAAAGGTGATGGAAACACGAGATTAGGACAGATGCAGCTGATGTGTCTGCTGATCTTCTGTGTACCCCAACTAATTGTTCTGCTTCTAAGCCCCCTTGGCAATCCTCCAACCTCACCTTGCACGTAAGGCAAACCCTGGGGTAAGGCGTCAGCTGTTCCAGTTGAGGTCTCAGCAGGGCAGAGTAGAGGGGAAGAATCTCCCTAGTCCTGCTGGCATCAGTTTTCCTGCTGCAATCCAGGATGCCACTGGCTCTCTTGGCCACAAGGGCACATTGCTGGCCCATGCAGAACTTGCTGCCCACCAGCACTCCAAGGTATTAATCCATGGAGCTGCTTTCCAGCAGGGCAGCCCCCAGCCTGTACCAATGTCTGTTGTTATTTCTCCCCAGGTGCAGGACTCTGCCCTTGTCCTTATTGAACTTCATGAATTTTGGCTTCACCCAGCTCTCAGTCTATTCGGATCTTGTTGGATGGCAGCACAGCCTGCTGGGCTGTATAAGACCTAAAGTTTACTGCAAAGGATGTCTAATCTGTATAAATTAAACAGGGGCAGGGATGATGAAGTGACTCAACCCTTGATTCTGCTCTGCATCTCCCCCACTGCAAAGTGCTCCAGCTCTCAGAACAGTTCACTTCCTGTGCTGGTATTATAAGTTGAATTATGGAGGGTGTAGATGACAACATATGAGAAAACAAATCCTATCACTGGATGCTAACCCAGAGTCTTTGGTAAAATGAATTTCAAGTGCAGAGTACTGAAAAGGTACCATCTAAAATACGCCAGTAGGCATTTTACTGTTTGAAACTTAATGGAGTCTCTTTTTATTTTTTTTCCCATTTATATAAGTTTTTCAAGGATTTATTCTCTCAATTACCAATCAAAAGAACTCATAAAGGTAAAGGTAGTGGACCATGAAGGATTAGAGCTGTCTGTCAAGAAAGATGCAGAGCTGGTAGGCCCTATCCATTAAACAATCCCATTTGACACCATATCCCTGGCCCAGATGATGGTTGACAAAATCAGGTTTTTGTCATGAACTATTTTGANGTTGTTCCAATCCCTAACCACTCCTACAGGAAGGAAATGCTTCCTAATCTTCAACCTAAACCTCCCTTGACACAATTTGAGGCCATTTCCTCTTGTTCTAACACCTGATACTGGGAAGAGAAGACGAATTCCCACCTCACTACATCTTCCTTTCAGGAGATCCTTGGTTCTTCCTTAGCTGTGCAAGGCATAGAGCTGTGATGAATGTAATACCAGCCTCATTCCATATATCCTTCAGACAGGTAGAAAAATAAACTTTCCCTGAAGGTTTTACTTATAAACTAAGAGGGAGGGTAGGTCTCATAAATGTAGCAGAGGACAGAGGCTAGGGAGACTTGATTCTAGCTATAGGGAAATGAAGCAACAACCATAGAATGGTTTGGGTTGGAAGGGACCTCCAAAGGTCATCTAGTCCAACTCCCCTGCAGTCAGCAGCAACATCCTTCATTAGATCAGGTTACCAGGAGCCTTCTTGAGCCTGACCTTGAGTATCTCCAAGGATAGGGCCTCAAATACCTCTCTGGGCAACCTGTGCCAGTGTTCCACCACCCTCATGGTGCAGAACATGTTTCTAATACCCAATCTAAATCTTCTCTTCTCTCATTTCAAACCATTCCTCCTCATCCTATCACTGCAGGCCTTTAGAAACAGCCTTTTTGCAGACCTCTTCAGGTACTACAGGGAGGCCTCTGTTTGCTCAGCTCATAGAGTCATCAGGTCACCCCTATCTGTGCAGTATGCACATCAGCTTTACATACATAGAATAACCAGCTTTTTTGGTGTTACTTCAGTTAGAAACATCCTTTTAATTAATAAAAGACGATGTCCTATATAACATGAGGAGATAAATATCTGTAAAACCACTTTTTTTTTTTTTTAAATTTAAACCATGAAGTCCATTCACACAAATGTTTCTCAGAATATCTTCCCAGTCTAATAATGAGCATTGTTATGTTGAAAGGATCCACTCCATATTTATGTCCCTTTCTCCCTCAGAGAAGATCTTTAAAGAGTTGTTTTGTCAAATTTTGTTAGAGGAAAAAGAGTGCTTTAATAACTGTTTCATCACAGTAAGGAAGAATCTAAAGTTATGTAATTAAGATAACAGACTTTTTTTTTTTTCCCCTTTTCCTGAAAAGAAATTGAAGGAAACTAACATGATTTTTATATATGTATTTATATATATGTATTTCAATATATACATACACACATATATATTTTTTATATAATATATATGTAATATGCATTTTAATATATGTGCATATATATTAATACATATTCATATATTAATCTGTGTGTATATTTTTGCAAAATCTATGTGTGTGTATATATATTACACACATATATATGTATATATATAGGAATAAGTATTAAAAAAAATATTTTTTTTTTTGGCCAGCATTTTCCCTCTCTTTTATTCTTTGGAACATTGTTACTGACGATATGGCAGGCAACATATTGCTGTATTAACAAGGTCACTCAGTCACAAAATCCCATTAGTGGTGAAAATGACAAAGCTGAGAGTAGTGAGCTGTGTAGTGACAAATAAGGTAAGTTCTCACCTTGTGGATAGAAGGTCTGAGGTTCAAATTTACACAGCGTGGAAGCAGAATAAAATGCGTCTGGCAACTCATATCCACTGTGCGAGACTCGGAGAGAGACGTACTCAGTTTTCTTAGCTAGACAAGGAAAGTCTGAGCAACTTGGTGGCTTCTTTGAGCTGTACCTATAAAAAAACCCAACCCAACTATATGTTACCATCAATGCTACAGAGTATTGAGCAAAAGAACCCCCTTTCAATGCCTGTGTTGTGATACTGGCGCAGGCACAAAATTTGTATCAGGCAGCACCAAAAGCAAGAGATCCATAATTCAGCTGCAGCAGATTTTATACAGGAGCTCTGCTGCCCGAATGGCTGGAATCACCCAGAATCTCAGAATGACAGAGTGCTTGAGAGGCACCTCTGGAGATCACAGAATCAAGAACTTTAGAAGTTGGAAGGAACCTCCAGAGATCATTGAGACCAACCTCCCTGCCAAGGCAGGATCCCCTAGGGTAGTTCACAGGAATACACTCAGACAGGTTTTGAAAGTCTCCAGAGAAGAGACTCCACGACCTCTCTGGGTTGCCTGCTCTAGCACTCTGTCACCATCACTGTAAAGAAGTGTCTCCTCATGTTGAGGTGAAACCTGCTATGTTCCAGTTTGTACACATTGCTCCTTATCATATTGCTGCTGAGCACTGAAAAGAGATTGGCCTCATCTCCTTGACATCCACCCCTCAAATCATTTAGTCCAAGCCCCCTTGCCAATGGCCAAGCCCCAGGCCAGTGGTATCCTGAGCTGCAACAAAAGCAGCATGGCTAGCAGATCAAGAGAGGGGATTCTGCCCCTCTGCTCTGCTCTGGTGAGACCTCAGCTCTGAGGCCCTCAATACAAGGACATGGCTCTTGTGCATAGCAACGTGGCTCTAGCATTTACATGGCAGCATCCTCCTGCACTGGCTCACCTGCATGCCTCAGGGAAGAGGAGCAGAAGTCCCCCCCAAAGCCCTGCTGCCAACCAGTGCCCCAAGGGAGCTGTGTCACCCAACACCTCCAGCTGGAGCTGTAGCATGGAGGGAGAATCTTCACCCAGGTTCATGTTTGCAATCAAATGGCATGCAACAAACAGCAGGCGCTGGGAAGAGCAGTCAGACTGGTAATAACTCACCAGGAAAACACAAACCAGATTAAACTTCTACTTTAAAATTTACAAGTTCCACCAACTGAGGAACTCATCAAAGAACCAAAACATCTGATGAGTTTCTTGGTGAGAGACAGATGAAAAAAATCAAGCTCTCTTTCCTCAATTCCTTGGCACATCTCTAGTCTCTATACATTGTCAAGGAAATTCTCAGCAATAGACATGCAACTGTGTTTTCAGAAAGCTTTCCTCTTTTAATCTTTGCTGAAAAGCTTTGGAATGCCTGTTTAGAAATGTATTGTTAGATTATTTTGTTCAAAAATATGTTCCTGAGAAATATGCTTGAATTGCAGCTCTCACTCAGCTAAGCATTAGTATTTAATAGTGCAAAAGAAAATGAAAATAAAATCAAGACTGCTGCCAAATGTGATCCCCAGCTTGGAAAGCACTTTGTAACCCTCAACTCCTACAGATTCCATCTGAAGTCAGGTGCAGAGACATGGTCCAGCAAAACCAGAGCCACCTCCTAACTGCCCAAACTCACCCACCTCTAGCACTCTTCTCTATAAGGTCCAAGACTTACAGAGACTTTAAATTCTTATACAAATTTACCATCCAGGTTCTCGCTAATTTTTACCTTTAAAGCAGCCCTGAAGAAAAGGACTCAGAGGTGCTGGTGGATGAGAAGCTCAACATGAGCCACTGGTGTGCACTTGCAGCCCAGAAAGCCAACCAGATCCTGGGCTGCATCAGGAGAAGTGTGGCCAACAGGTTGAGGGAGGTGATTCTTCCCCTCTATTCCACTGGTGAGACCCCCCTCTGGAGTACTGTGACTAGTTCTGGAGCCACTCTTACAGGAAAGATATGGACGTGCTGGAAAGTGTCCAGAGAAAGGCCGTGAGGATGATGGGAGTGCTGGAGCATGATCCATACTCTTGGCACTCACCCTTCACATCTTCATAAACATGAATGGGGTTGTCTCAGTCTCCTCTTCTTCAAGCCAAGGAGCCCCGGCTCCCTCAGCCTCTCCTCAGAAGGGAGATGTTCCACTGTCTTTAGCATCTTTGTGGCTGTGTGCTGGATTCTTTCAAAAAGTTCCCTGAGGTCCTTCTTGTATCGAGGGGCCCACAACTGGACACAATTTTAGAGATGCAGCCTTTTCAGGGCAGAGTAAAGGCGAAGGAGAACCTCTCTGGACCTACTAACCACAACCCTTCTAATACATCCCAGAATGGCATTTGCCCTCCTGGCCACAAGAGCACACTGCTGGCACACGATCAGAAACCTTGATGTTTCTTTCCAGCCATAGTGCCTCTGTGTCATTTGGGGATTTGCATGCTTCCACCACTTCTACTTGCAGGAGTAGCCAGAGGAAAGTGATATCTGAGAAAAGTTGCAAGTAACATATAAAACTTCTGGCTCCCCTAAAGCTCATCACCCCACCTGCTCTTGCTGGTTGAGGCTGGTGTTCAGCCAGGTTGCATGTGGTTGCAGGTACCACACCAAATGTACCAAGGCACAGAAAATGTCATTCCCTTCACTGAGGCTCTGCTGAAGCTTTGAAGCACCATTATGGGTCCCATGTGGAGGCTCTGTAGCCACAGCTGGCCTTTCACTGAGAGAGGAAACATTTCCATCCCAAAGATATTTACTGCTGCTGAGCTGTCCTGAAGACTTCAGACATCTTTAAGCTCTCAGTTCAGGGAAATAGACATAGAAATATTAACAGCCTTGTAAATTAATCAGGCATTGTGCATCATCTCTAATGAAAGCAGTTCAGAGACTTGTACTGAGCACCTATGCAACCCAAGGAGAGCCTGATTTGCATTAGCTACTTTCTTAATGCTTAGAAAAATGGGATCATGAACATTCCAGGCAGTACCCTTTAGGCTCTTAAATTATTTACAGTGAAAAATAGTTCAGGTTTAAAGTAAAGATTTAATGCAGTAGAGATGGAGGCTTTTAAAGAACAAGAGTGAAGTCCTAATTCTGGTTACATCAGTGTGAGTTTTACCCTTTGCAATTCCTTTGCAGAGGAAAATTAAGGACAACCCCCCTCAAAAAGCCTGCTAACATTTCACCTCAGAGCTATTTACAGAATAATACAATCACAGACTTGTTTCAGTTGCAAAAGACCTCTCAGATCCAACTGTGGCCATTAAATCATGCCCCTAAGTGCCACATCCATATGTTTCTTGAACACCTTCAGGGATGGTGACTTCACCACCTCCCTGGGTAGACCGTTCCAATCAATCCCTGATCACTCTTTCAGTAAAGAAATGTTGCCTTATCTCAAACCTAAACCTTCCCTGGTGCAATTTCAGGCCATTTCCTCTCATTCTATGGCTTGATACTATAGAGAAGAGACCAACTCCCATCTCACTCGTTTAAGGAGTTGTAGAGGGCAATGAGTTCTCTCCTCAGCCTTCCCTTCTCCAGAATTAACAACCCTCATTCCCTCATGCTGTTCTGCATGGCCTTAAACAGTTTGGTTTTTTTTTTTTCCCTTTCTTGGAGACACTCCAGAATCTCAAATTCCTTCTTGTAGTGAGGGATAGATAAATAACTCATACAGACTGCATCATGATACAACTGGGAAATTCACTCCTGGATTGGAGTGAGAGAGGGGTTACTCTGATAGGAAGAATCTCAGACACATGGAATTCTTCATATTGCATACTCTCTGAGATAAAAGTCACTTTTGGAGGTATGCTCTGTATGGTCTCTGGTGGTTTATATGTACCTGTCTCGTCTCTGCTCTCATGACACCCCACCTGGAATACTGCATTCAATTCTGGTGTTCCCAGTATGAGAGGGAAATGGAGCTGCTGGAGAACGTCCAGAGTAGGGTTGTGAAGATGATCAGAGGGCTGGAAAACCTTGTCTATGTGGACAGGCTGAGAGAATTGAGACTGTTCATCCTGGAGAAGAGAAAGCTCCAGGGAAACTGTGATGGTTTGGGAGTTCCCTGCCCCCTCCCCCCGCTTTGTAAAATCCTCCAGACTATACTCAGCCAGCTGGAAGTTAAGGACTGAAGCTCTATTTACAGCTTAGCACAATGTACAAGCAGAGATATACGCAATAAACAGAAATAGTTACAGAAATATACAAGTTAAAGGTAATACAGAAATACAACTCCCCTCCCAGAAATCAGAGTCCCCAGGAGGGGCTTCCAACCACCCTTCCACCTTCTCCCCACCCTTCTGCCTTACCCCAGGGTCTGCCTTATTTGCAAGGAGAGTTTGGAGGATTGGCCAGAGGGGTTAGAATCGTAGTGGTTAGTTAGGTTATTCAGCAGAGAGGAGAAGGCAAGAAGCTAGACAGCCCAAGAGTGTCTGCAAGCCCGAGTGTCTTATCTATATTTTGTATTCTTAGTCTTAAACATCTCAGCAAGCCTATGAATGAAGTAGACACCACCATTGTTTGCTTTTCACAGCCTATAATTTTCTCCATTAAAATATTCCAGTTTAGTCTCAAACCAGCACAGAAATCTTAGAGTAGCCTGCCAGTACCTGAAAAAGGGCCTACAAGAAAGCCGGGAAGGCTTTTTTTTTTCCAAGGGCTTGTAGGGATAGGATGAGAGGGAATAGATTGAAGTTCGAGGAGGGCAGATTTAGACTGGAAATTAGGAAGAAATTCTTTAGAGTGAGGGTGGTGAAACACTGGAACAGGTTGCCCAGGAAAGCTGTAGGTGTCCCCTCCCTGCAGGTGTTCAAAGCTGTGCTGGTTTGAGGCTAATTAGAATATCTTAGTAGAGAAAATTACACTATAGGCTGTGAAAGGAAAACATCATGATGTCTACTTCACTCACAGGCCTGCTAAGAAATTGTTTGGGAACAACAACCAAAAAATATAGATAAGTCAGTGTCTGTTGCTTGCTGGGAGAGAAGCTTGGGACTGTCTAGCAGCTTCTGGCTCTGACTCCTCTGCCGATTAATTCTCGCTAACCACTTTCCTTCTAACTCCCCTGGCTGTTCGTCCAAGCTCACCTTGCATGTAAGGCAAACCTTGGGGCAAGGTACAGGGGTGGGGAGAAGGTGGAAGGGTGGTTGGGAGCCCCTCCTGGGGTCTCTGATTTCTGGGAGGGTTGTTATGTTTCTGTATTCCCTTTAACTTGTCTATTTCTGTAACTATTCCTGTCTATAGTGTATATCTCTGCTTGTACATTGTGCTGAGCTGTAAATAGAGCTTCATCTCTTAACTTCCAGCTGACTGAGTTCCAGTCTGGGTCGTTTTACATAGTGTGGGGGGCAGGGAACTCCCAAACTGTCACAAAAGGCAGGCTGGATAAATGACCTGCTGTCCTGACCATGGCAGGAGAATTGGAGCTAGATCACCTTTAAGGTCCTTTCTAACCAAAATCTTTCTATGAATCCATGAATCTTTTATTGCAGGTAAAGAGTGATTTTCATTGAGTTATGGGTGACACCAGGATCACACAATAAACCATCAGCAGCTCCAAAAGGAGACTCAGGACCATCAGGTACTTGGAGAAATGCCCACTCCCAGGACAGAGAGCAAAGAGGTTTGCTGAGGGCAGCAGTTTCCTGTTTACTCAGATACCAAATGCCGTAGGGAAGGGAGATTCGGGCCTGCAATGGCAGCTAAAGCAGCTCATCATCTTGTGAAAATCTAACCTCCTGATTTGATCTGACTGCTCAGAGCAGAGGTCCTGGCTTCCTGCTGCTTCCCTTTTGGCTCAGGATGCATCAGTGATGCACAACAGAATAAATGTACTGGTAACGGGACTTCGGTGAGTCGCTGACGGGGCAGGTTTCCACCTGCCTAAGCAAAGCAAAAGCTATAGAAGAGGCAGGTATATTTAGCTAAAAAACATCCCACCTAATTGACACAAAGTGTAATAATTCTTCCCTGTGTTACAATTTCAGGCTGCTAACATTTCTGGCTGAACTTGTTAAGACATAAAGTTGAAGATAAAGCAGGTTTTGAAAGAAACATCCAATTAGCTTCCTTTCCTGATCTTTATTTGTCCTGAAATTAGATTTTATTGCAATTGTATTTACTAAACCTGTACTGTAGGATATCTTTCCTCCACAGTCTGTCATTGCTAATGAGCAAAGGACACACAGAATGTTGCTACTTTTCTTTCCTCTCTTATCATTTCTCAAGGTGAACCTGTGATTTCTTTCAAGAGATTTGCTTGCAGAAAAGTAAGGATTTTGTGAAAGGCAGACACGAAAATATTAATTGCATTTCCCCACTTTACTGACAGTTCCAATAGCAGCAGGTGCTATTGCAAAGGAGGAAAAAAGCCTCCCACCATCAACTGCAAGATCACATCAGTCCTGAAATCGGTTCAACCTTTGCTGTTCCTCCCACCTCCCATCCCCAATAAAGTTGTGGGAGGGTGTAGAGGGATCCTCTCCAATCGAGAAGGAAAAAGTCAGGGAAAATTACACCCACTAGGCAAATGAAATGGAGCAGTAAATGCAATTCCTATAGGAGTGGAATCTTTCAGATCCTGGAAGGGAGATGAGACCAATAATAGGAGACTAGAAGGGAAATAATGTTCTTCCCTTTTCCCACACAAGAGATAAACCTTTCTCCAAAATGTCTGATCTCAAGACAAAGGTTGCACTATTAGATGCTGAAGTCATGCCTTTGAAATAATGGATAAGACAAAACCATATACTATTTGCCATCTAAAATAGAATATTGATTTTAGGGGTTTTTTTCCCCCCTACCAGCCTGTCACACAAAGTCTGAGTTAAAACAGACTGTGTGGCAACTCCAGGTCACCACAATTCTCTTTAGTTCCTTTCCTTGTCAAAAGCCATGATATCAAAGCTGCCCTTTTGTTCCCCTTAATTCTATCAATGCACTCCCCCATCTCTGAGTTTCCCTAATTCCCCATACAAAGATGAAGAATAACTCAGAGACTTGGACTCAGATCTCTCTATAATCAGGAGAACTCAAAGAGGTCTCTTTGCACAATTCCAGCCCTACAGCCAGCCCACGCTTACCTGGGCCATGGAGGGCTGTGGCACAAAGGAAAGGCAGGCTTTGCAGCATAAACCATGCCAACAGCAGAAAATCCTGTGTCAGGTTCTAGCCAGCTTTTTCACACAGCAGAATAATTCTGAGGATAGCCTGAACTCTCACCAGTTCCTGCAGAAATAAGCAAAATGCCTGTAAATATCAAAGGCTGCATTGCTGGGGCATGGACCCAGAGAAACCTCAGACTGGGAATGAGATGAGTAGCACAGCTTGAGCTCCTTTACTGGGTTAGAACTGCC
>VWZE01012821.1:17259-27262 GCA_013396675.1 Eubucco bourcierii
TTGGGTTTTTCAGGGTTTTTTTTTTGTTTTTTTTTTTAAGCCAACCTGTGCAAAGCTTCCACTGAATGTTACCAGGAATGTCACTAGCCTTTGAAAGAGCAAGAGTGAATTTTGAACATCTGCCCAGCAATGCAACTCAACATGAAGTCAATTCTGAAAATGCTGTTGAATGAAACTCACCCGAAAATTACTTGGTTGCACCATGGTTTTCCCTATGAAACCCTGTGATGCTTGAACTGATAGGGCTGGATCTGAAGTCCCATGACTATTATGCAGTACAACTCTCCAGCTGGGAGACTTGGCAAGGTAACACATTGACATCTTCATGAACTTAGCACTTCACATGAAGGAGAGGATATGAGCTTGTCAACTTGACAATCGTAGTGCAGTCTCCTTCAAATTAGCCCTTAGAAATCATTACAATGTGACTGGAAGCTCTTCACACTGGTATAAATAGCATCCATTAGATGTGGCTGTTACAAAAAGAAGTCAAAGGCTACTAATCATATCCTCTAACCCAAATTAGTATTGTCACATTTCCTTATTGGTACTTAGAGGATGTTGGTGAACATTTTCACCACCTATTTTGGTTCCCACATACATCATTAGGATTCTTTCCTTCTCTCTTTACTGAAGCTGTCCTTCAGTTAACACAGAATTTCTTTCTAGCTTGCCAGATATTATTTTGTGTAAGTTAGAACTGTGCATCACACTAGTATCCAATCCTTAAGAAATGCCTTTGCCTCATGAAACTAAGCAGAGACTCCTCTAAGATTCCTTGCAATGGTAGGATTTTATTTTAAAACTGGAAGCACTTTGAATTCTAAAGGGAAATGATTAGAAGCATTCAAAAATATTTGACAGGGTTTTAAGGATGAGCAGAAAGTCTGAGTGCTTCCTCTTACTCACATGGTCTGTGTGGCCTTCTTACAGCCTCACAATTCCTTATATTTAACTGGTACACTTAACCTATTCATAGAATCATAGAATGATAAGGGTTGGAAGAGACTTTCAGTGACCACTGAGTCAAATCACCCCATCAAAGCAGGATCACCTAGGGCAGGTCACACAGGAACACATCCAGGTGGGATTTGAAGATCTCTAGAGAAGAATACTCTGCTCCAGGGCTACAGCATCCTCAGCATAAAAAAAGTTTCTTCTCCTGCTGAAATGGAATTTCCTGTGATTGAGTTAATGTCCATTGCCCCTCATCCTGTCATCGAGTATCACTGAACAGAGTCTGGCTCCAGCCTCCTGACAGCCATCCTGCAGATACCTGTAGGCATTGGTCAGGTCCCCTTCACAGCCTTCTCTTCTCCAGCTTAACAGCCACAGAGCTCTCAGTCTTTTCTCTTAAGAGAAAAGCCCTCCATTGAACTGCCTCCAGTAGTTCCATGTCCCTTTTCACTTTGGGAGCCCAGAACTGGACACAACATCCCAAATGTGAACAGCAGTTTAGTTTAGGTGGAGGAGAGGAAGTCATGTCACCGCTGTGATCTGTAACTCAGGAAATCTCAGGGAAGGGATGAAAGTTCAGGCATTGAGAAGATGGACCCTACAGGCAGAAGATATCTGCCAGATATTCCCTGCACCATCACCTTCTGCTAGCTTCAGGGAGATCTTGATTCCAATCCTTCACATTGTGGAAGTATTGCACAAGGAGACATAAATATTTTGGTCTTTAACACCACTCAAATCTAGGATTTTATAGGTTCATACTGATACTGGCAATTTAAATCAAACTTTTGTTTGCATGACAGGTATGTGAGCTATGAATACACAGCAGCATATGGACTAAATGCAATTATAAAACTGCACAAGGACCACTTCTGTGCACAATGCCGCAGCAAAAACCGACAGGACTCAAAATAAGGCGTAGTCTTCAGGCAAAATACAAACCTTGATAGCATTTTGGGCCACCTGAGACAGTCCCCAACAGTTTCAGGTGAAACCCAGAAATCTGACATCAAACACTCAGCCATCCTCTCATCTAATTACTTCCTTTCATTTTATTAGCTCTCTGCTGGCTGACTTGCATAAGCCATTTCCCTGCGTGAGAAGGATCTGTAGCCATGGAAATATTACCTTTTTTTTTTTTTCCTGAAAGCATCCTTGCTCACTTTGTGAAAAATGTATAATCCTGGCTGGCAAAGCAGTGCAGATACTGGATGTTTGAAATATTGAGCCCAGGGTAGAGCTCTTACACCACAGCCCACAGAGGAGTATGTGGTAATAGCACCTGCTGCCTTCATGTGAGGAAGAACCTAGTTCAGGGTTTTTGTCTCACAGTTCTTGAATTTGGGTGCTGATTATGAACTACTGGAGTCTAAGATATTAATATTCTCCCCTCCTCCATTTTACCAGAAAAAGGAAGAACTAAGAACGCTCCCTTTTACTGAACTGTTTTCAAGCAGCAGCAAACCACACACACACAAGATGTTCGATAGTCTTACTGAGTTGGTAGATTGAGTCTGGCAAAGGATCTCACGATATGACTTATGTGCCAACAAAGTTGTAGGCTCCCATGAGAGCTGGTGTTGCTCTTGAAATTAGATGCAAGACTCTTCACAGCACCCAGGGAGGAAAAGAAAAGAAAAACCAAACCAACAAAACTGGCTTTTTCTGAGACTGGAGCCAAAACATCTGCATGCATCCCACAGAAGATTATTTTTTCTTTCCTTCCACTCATCACAATTAACTGCACTTTTTTGTTGGTATTGGGACATCTACTGCAGGTGAAGCCATGATTCTGAGTATCACAGAATTGCTTAGGTTGGAAGGGACTTCAGAGATCACCTACTCTGACCTGCCTGCCATGGACAGGGATGCCTCTCAATTAGACTCAGCTGCTCAAGGTATCATCCAACCTGGTCTTGAACAGTCCCCAGTGAGGAGACACACACAGCCTCCTTGGGCAGCCTATAGCAGAGCCTCGCCATCCTTCTACTCAAGAACTTCCCGAGATGCAGTCTGAATCTACTCTCCCTCATCTTCACACTGTTGCCCCTTGTATTACTGATAGACATTCTTATGAAAAGTCCTTCTGCAGCCTTCCTGTAGGATCCCTTCAGGTATTGAAAGGCAGCAATAAGGTCCCTCACAGAGTCTTCTCTTCTCCAGGTTGAACAATCCCAGCTCCTTCAGCCTCACAGCGGAGGTGCTCCAGCCCTTGGATCACCTTTGTGGCCTCCTCTGGACTCACTCCATCAGTTCTGTGTCCTTCTTATACTGGGGACACCAGAACCAGATACAGTATTTAAGTTGGGGTCTCAACAAGATCTCAGTCAATCTTGTAGGTTCCAGGCAGCCACAAACATTTCTATTTTGTTTCCAACACTTAAGGTCACCCCACAAATTCAGTGATGAATTTATAGAATGAGCCACTGTGCTTTACCACAGTTTAATTTTTTTTTTTTTTTAATGGCAAACACCACATTTAAATAATTCTTGACTATCATGATTGCGTTGGAGTGAAGTGCCATGTCAGGTTAAGCTCAGCTAACTTCAAGAGGCCATCAAAAGGATGCAGCTTTCCACCTTTCACTAGCAATTGCTAAATTCTGGGCTTGTGGCAAGCTTCATGGAAGCAACAACCTATTATTTAAGCAAGCACTGCAGTAGACCAAGAGTCACACTGAGATCCTGGTTCTTAATTACCCTGCAGCTTCAAGGGTGACAGCAGGAGAACCTGTCAGTATCAAACCATTTCCTCCATACACGTGAGTGAGAAAAGAAAGAGGAATATCAGCTTGCTGCTTTCTTCTGCTCATATACCTGTTGGAGAATGCAAATGAGGACTCACTTTCAATTTCTACCATCTCCCAGTCAGACACTCACAGCTTTTGATGGCCAGCCTCTGACAGCAGTTTCAAGAGCTACTCCTAACCTGTGGGGAGCTCTGTTGGACCTGTAGAATGCAAGACAACTCTTCTTGTGCACCTGTACGCAGTTTTTCCCGCCACCCCTTTCTTGAAAGTCACTGTTGGGGAGAAGGGATACTGCACATTCAGGTCTTGTCACTGCAGAGAGTCTGCCTACATCCAAGGGGTCTCAGATCATACACATCCAACACAGTGAGCAAGTGAGATGCTGTGACTTCTGTTAGGTTCATGACTTCCCCTGGACCTGAGTCCTGAAGTGATAGAGAAGGAAGGGATTGTCCTGCTATACTCAGGATTGGTGAGGTCACACCTTGAGTACTGGGTTTTGTGTTGGGTCCCTCACCCCAACAGGGATACTGAGGTCCTGGAGGGGGTCCAGAGAAGGGGCACCGAAGCTGGTGAAGGGTCTGGAGAACAGGGCTGGTGAGGAGTGGCTGAGGAAACTGGGGTTGTTTAGGCTGGAGAAATGGAGGTCAAGGGCAGACCTTCTCAATCTCTACAACTGCCTCAGATCAACAATTATTCAACTAAACACAACCATACAGCAGAAAATAGTTGCATATGGGGAATATCATGCTAAACTTATTACAGATGTGATAAAATAAGATTTAAAAAGTACTGAAAAAGATAGAATATCTTTCAAAAGAGCTTAGAATTGATTCCAGAGCCATCATGCTTTCCTTCAGCGTAGTTGTCTCCTATTACCACCAAGACTTTGTCCTGTAAATGGGGGTGCCATCACATGAAGCTATGTTGCTCCTCCTTTCCCCTAGCTATACCTCCCAAGAGGATGCATTTCCTCCTGAAAAGTAAATCTAGGTAGGATCTGCTAAATGCTTGACTGAAACAGCAAATATTCCTTTGCCACATGCAGAGACTGTGAAAGTAGTAAGGGCTGATGTTCACTCCAACACAGCACCGGCTGGATTGCTTTGCATTCTGGCACCTAACATACATGCAGCAGGCACTGAGGAGAGAAAAGCCTCTTGCAGCCTCTACCTTTGTGATTACTGAACTGACATTTGAATAGAAAAACACGAGTGACAGAGCAGAAGGGAAAAGAGGCTCAAGAACTTCAACAAATGCAAGTGTAGAGTCCTGCAACTGCAGAGGAGTTACTCCATGTACCAGCAGAGATTAGGGGTTGACCTGCTAGAAAGCAGCTCCGTGGAGAAGGAGTCCTGATGGGTGAGAAGTTATCCATGAGACAGCAAGGTATCCTTGTAGCCAGAAAGGCCAGTGGTATCCTGGGATGTATTAAGTGTGTCCAGCAGGTTGAGGGAAGTTCTTTTCCCTCTCTACTCTGCATTGGTGAACCACATTTGGAGTACTGTGTCCAGTTATCCCTAGTTCAAAAGGGACAGGGAAATACTGGGAAGAGTCCAATGTAGTGCTACAAGGATAATGAAGGGATTGGAGCATGTCTGATGAGGAAAGGCTGAGACACCTGGGGCTGGTTAATTTGGAGAAGACTGAGAGGAGATTTGATCAATGTCTACAAATATCTGGAGAGAGAGATTCGAGGTGAAGGTACCAGGCACTTTCCAGTGGTGCTTGGTAATAGGACAAAGGGGACAGGAACAGACACTGGAGTACAAAAAGTTCCTCCCCAACACAAGAGAAAAACTCTTTTCTGTGAAGATGCTGGAGCCCCAGAGCAGGCTGCCCACAGAGATTGTGGCATAATGTCCTCTGGAGACTTTCAGAAACCACCTGGATGTGTCCCTGTGTGGCCTGCCCTAGGTGATCCTACTTTGATAGGTGGGGTTGGACTGGATGAGCTCCCTTCCAACCCCTAACGCTCTGTGATTCTACAAATGGAGGGCCAAATAGGATGCTGTAGGTAGTACTTCTGTCAACTACTCCTGGCCCTACAAGACCTTTACCCGTAAGTGCACATAACTGCTTCCCCCAAAGTTTCTTTCCCTGCATTCTTTGCCCTGCAGTGTAACATCCAAATATCTGACTCTTTTGTGATAAGCACTACACACTTAGTATTAATTGTGCTGGATTTTATTCCCTTGTTCTTATTTTGAACTTCCCTTAATTTCTCCTGTTATTTCTGTTTGGATCAGCTATAATTGTTATATCAATTTCTTATGTTTCGCCTAATCTGCAATTTATCAGCACCATCTTTGCTATCTGCTACTGCTCTTGACTGCAGGAACAGTCTGAATGAATAAGAATTAGGTCTGGCCACAGCTGAGCTGTGGAAACCTGCTGAGCCATCATAGCTAGAACCCTGGATCCCAGCAACTGTCATAAATAAAAGCCATTATGCAGAGTACCTCATGCCACTTCTGGCTGTGAGCATATGGCAGCACACTGTATGGCCAGCAAAACAAGAACTACTTTAGGCACCTATTTGAGTATTAATACAAGGAACTTTTCTCTGATGTTACACAAAAAACATTAGAGTTCCCAGCCACTGAATAATACAATTTCTAAATTCTGCATCAAAGCTTTGGTGAATCTTCCTCCTCCTGTCTGTGAATTTGAAAAGCCAGACTCAGCATGGAGGAGAATTTATTTTCCATTAGGAAAGCAGGCGACATGGTGAGCATAGCTCTTGCCTGTGTCTCTACAAGGCTGAGTGAAGCACAGGAATCTTTGTCCCCTTTCTGGGGCAGGTTTATGCCAGGGGAAAAAAAAAGGCAAGCCAAATCATGTGCAGAATAAGCAACACAAAGGAAATAAATGAAATATGTCTGGGAAGTTCTGAAGGCAGGAGTAAGCTGGGAGGAAGCAAGCAGAAAACAGAAGCAGTGGAGGGGAGGGAATGGACTGAAACTTTAGGGCAGATTTAGACTGAAGATTAGAAAGGAATTCTTTCCAGTGAGAGTGGTCAGACACTGGGACAGGCTGCCCGGGGAGGTCATGGATGCACCCTTCCTGGAGGTGTTCAAGACCAGGTTGGATGAGGCCTCGAGCAGCCTGCTCTAGTGGGAGGTGTCCCTGTCTATGGCAGGGGGGTTGGAATTAGATGATCCTCAAATTCCCTTCCAACCCCAAAACCATTATATGAATACATGAATCTTCCAAGTGAAGCTTGGAGCACAGAAGTGAGAGAAACACTTGCAATCACCTGCCTGCAACCTTCTGCAGTCCTAGGCAATAAAGCTTAATAAACTCTTAGTTAAACACATCCATTCCTATCCTAAACACAAGTTATAGGAGTTCTGCTTTCTGTACTAGATGAGATCTCCTCCTTTCTAATACCACAGTGCTGTTGTGCCAATCCTGTCATTTCTGCTCAAAGAGAAATCCTCCTCCCTTATGGAGTCTTCATGTCATGTAGACCTATAGATAACAGCTGTATCCTCCCTTAGCTTTGGTTTTTTGATTCCTCTCACTTGAAGAAGCTGCACTTTCTGTTTGCTTCCCTAAGACAGGCTGCTAAGACCATTGTAAGATGGAATGAGTGCAAAGAGTGCACTAATTGTAGGGAGATTATACTGCAGAGATCCAAACAGCATTTCAGGTAAATTCATAGCAGAGTCCTACACAGAGCATGGAATCACTGCACTCAAACCAGGGCATAACAACTTATGACCCCAGTGAGCTCTTATGCAGCTACATCTGTAGGTGACTCCAGCACATGACCTGTCTTCTCCTCTGCTGCCAGCTCAAGCACTAGTTAGCACCTGAAACTCTTGTTCATGGTCCCAAAGTGCATCACTTTGCATTTTGTACTAGATCATTTCATCACATTGGTATCCTTCCTGATCTCAAGGTCGTCTAACTATTTCTATATAATATGGTAATTCACATTTTTACTGTTCATATGTCCCATGCTTATGCCACCAGAGGAGGGGAGGAAAAAAAAAAAAGTAAAAAACCATTAATTCATCCCTGCTTTTGGTACTGAGGTCATTATATGAACATATTAAAATCAGATGATACCCTAATCCAATAATTGTGCTTCAGTAGATATGTTCTAACAGCTCCCCTTACAGCATACAGCTACAGTTAGCGTTTCCTCTGGGCCACCTCCCACCATCACCTCAGAATTCCTATACACCAATCTCCATCTGAACTAAATGGCTATAATTTTAACTAATATTTTCCCATCTGACACAACAGCAGATGTTTTACAGAAGCCTAAATAGTATTACTTACATATGGACTCCCCCCTCTTCCTGCCCCCCCCCTCCCCCTTTTTTTTGGTTTTTTTTTCTCCTTAGTTTTTCTATTTCTAATTTTTTTTTTCCCCTCCTTGGTATTTCCTTGCTTTAGAAATGAGGAAGACTGAGTCAGGTCTGAATACCCTACAATTAAATATTTGTAGAATGGTTTAGGTTAGAAGAGACCTTAAAATATCTAGTTCCAAGACCCCTGCCATGGACATGTACACTTTTCACTAGAGCAGGTCACTCAAGACCTCATCCAATCTGTCCTTGAACACCTGCAGGGACGAAGCATTCACAGCCTCCCTGGGCAACCTGTGCCAGTCCTTCACCACCCTCACTGACAAGAATTTCCTCCTAATCTCCAGTCTAAATCTGTCCTCCTCAAGCTTCAATCTATTCTCTCTTGTCCTATCACTACTAGCCCCCGTAGAAAGTAATTTCCTGGCTTTCTTATAGGTCCACTTCAAGAACTGGAAGGTCTCCTCCACAAGGTTTCTTTTCTCCAGGCTGAACGGCCTCAACTCTCACAGTCTGCCCCCATAAGGGAGGTTCTCCAGCTCTCTGATCAACTTTGTAGCCTCCTCTGGTCCTGCTCCAGCAGGTCCACGTCCTTTTTATGCTTGGGGTCCCAGAACTGGATGCAGTGCTGCAGAGGGGGTCTCACCAGAGCAGATGGGCAGAATCCCCTCCCTGTCCTGCTCTCACATTGCTTTGGATGCCACTCAGTGTTCCTGTGTGATCTGGTACAGGTGATCCTGCTCTGGCAGGGGGGTTGGAGTCAATTTTTCAATTCCAGTCCCTTCCGGTCCCCACCATTCTGTGATTTCCTCTCTAAAATCACTGTCCAGAATGGGTAAGAGGTTCAAGAGTTTGGCTGTACAAACTTTCTCGCCATAAATGCACACATACATGTTTTTAAAGCATCTCTCTTACCATACACAATAGTAATTCTTGTTGAAATAGTAAAATAGGGAACAGTAATTCCATCACTCTTGAGAACTGTCTGTTCAGCACAAATCACAGAACCACAAGATTAGCAGGTTGGAAAACATCTTCGAGACCATCAAACCCAACATATTACCTAACACCATCTAATCAACTGAACCACGACACCAAGTGCCACATCCAGCCTCTTTTTAAACACTTCCAGGGACAGTGACTCTGCTACCTCCCTAGACAGCCCATTCCAATGGCAAATCACTCCTTCTATGAAGAATTTCTTTCCAACATCCAACCCTAACTTCCCCTGGCACAGCTTGAAACTGTGTCCTCTTGTCCTGTTGTTGGTTGCCTGGGAGAAAAGACCAACCCCACCTGCAGCACGGGCAAGTCCCAGGTGCTACACTGGTAACAATTCCTTCAGCGCTGGCAGCTTTCTTTCAGCTTCCTAAGAAGTTCAAAGTCATGTTCTACCCCATTTCAAGACCGTAGGAGCTATTAAAGATGATAAAATCCTATTAAAAGCCACTGCAAAGCTTCTGCAGCTTCTTTAATTTATTTAGTTTTTGTAAAGAAATGTCAGTGCTAAGATTTTCCCTTTGTGCTCTGGTATTACACAAACCCAGGGAGATTTTCCTATTAGACTTGATGGTAGTAAAAGCCATAACTGCCCATGAGTCAGAGACATAACTGTTGCATTTCTCAGTCTTTTAGTTAATGGTGGAATTCACACTCATTTAGGCTTTTTTATCAAAAACTGTATTGGGAGAGGAGAAAGGAACGGGTTTGGTGTGTGAAGTGCACAACCCTTGTACATTGTGTGTGCCATGAACCACAGTTTGAGAGGGGTGATTGTCATTTCCCAGAACACTTAGGATTTATGGAGTCTTGTTTTGTGCTTCTATCACACTCCCATCTTTGCCTCTGGCTTTTACTGGGATACCTTACAGCAGCTAACGTTCTCTCATGTCAGAGCATGACATGAAAAACCTTAAAAAATATAGTGTGTGCATATATATACTTTTTTTTTTTTTTTTTTTTTTTTTTTTTTTT
>VWZE01012821.1:27288-58370 GCA_013396675.1 Eubucco bourcierii
AATCAAGGTAGACTAGCAGCTCTTTTAGAGCCATTTGCACTTGAGTCTTTGCAGTCCGGTGCCAGTCTCACATTATGTGCATCCCTGAGGACACAACTGACATTTGGCCAGTAGATATTAAGTGATGAACTACAGAACTATCTATCTGTTCCAAATCCTCATGTTCTCCTCTCACTCATCTTGGCTAGGGTGACTCAGAATAATACAAAGTTTTTGAACACATCCCAGCTGCACTATCACAGAAAGTCAGGGATTGGAAACGTCCTTGAAAGATCATCCAGTCCAACCTCCCTGCCAGAGCAGGATCACCCAGGGCAGGTCACACAGGAACATACCCAAGTGGGTTTTGAATGTCGCCAGAGAAGGAGACTCCACGACCTCTCTGGGCAGCCTGCTCCAGGGCTCTGACACCATCACAGGGAAAAAGTTTTCTCTTATGCTCTCATGGAACCTCCTCTACTCCAGCTTACACTCATTGCCCCTTGTTCTGTCATTAGACATCACTGAGCAGAGCCTGGCTCTGTGCTCCTGCCACTCACCCTTCACGTCTTTCATCAACACGAATAAGGTTACCCTTCAGGCTTCTCTGCTCCACACTCAAGAGCCCCAGCTCCCTCAGCCTCTCCTCACAGGCAGTTGTTCCACTACCTACCTACAGCATCACATAATCACAGAATGTTAGGGGTTGGGGAAGGGACCTAGAAAGATCACCCAGTCCAGCCCTTTTGCCAGAGAAGGATCACCCAGACCAGATGACACTGGAACACATCCAGGCAGTTTTTGAATATCTCTGGAAAGGGAGACTCCACAACTCCCTGGGCAGTCTGTTCCAGCATTCCATCACTCTCATGGCAAAAATATTTTCCCTCATGTTTCCATGGAACTTCCTATGCCTCAACTTCCACCCATTGCCACCCTTTGTCCTGTCATTGGGCATCATCTCTGTGGCTCTGTCCTGGACTTTTTTGCTCTATCCCCAAACAAAATTTTGTCTAAGCTTCTATAAGATGGTGGTTCAAGGTTGAGAGAGTCTGGAAAGTTTCTAAGGTCCTTTGTTCCTCTTTTTGTTTCATGGATGATATAATTACTACTATAATGTAGGCTCTAATACAAGTAACAGAGAAAGCTGAGGTGGTGAACTTAATCTCAACATCAGTGCCTTTTTCATTTCCTTCTTTATTAAAAAGGTCAGCTGTAATTAAGGTGCTTACTTATTTAAACACCTATAGATAAGGAGAAGTGATCTCACAGAACACTGTCATGAATACTTAGATAAACTAGATGTTTTCCAAATGGCTGGGTCTAATTAAATTCCTCCTGAGACACTTCTGTAGAACTGACTGAAGCAGTCTCAGATTTCTTAATGGTTACCTTTAAGAAAAAAAAAAAAAAAAAAAAAAAAAAAAAAAAAAAAAAGGAAAGGTGAAGACCCTAAAAGGCTGCAAAAGAATAAATTACAGTTCTCCCTTACCATAAGGCAGAAAAGAGAATATTACAGACTGCACAGTTCCAGGTCTTGCAGGAACAGTGAAATAAACATTCAGAAGGTAAAACCAATTAAAAAATAAAAGAAAAAAAAAAAAGGAAAATGGGTAGCAGTCAACAAGGATTCATTAGGAACAAATGGTGTAGCATCATTTTTTTCTCTGGCAGGATCAAAGGCTTGTATTAAGTGAGAAGTTGCAGTAGATCCCACACACCTTGACTTCGGTAATATTTCCGATTTTCTGATCTTATCTCCTTTAACACCCTCAGAAGCAACCCAAGAAATCAAGACACCTTCCAAACGAAACTAGAAAATGGAACTCACAATATCCTACACTTTCAGGACAGGGATTTGGAGTACTATCCCATGCAACAGACATTAATCCATTTAAGGTGTCATTTATGACCCATATGATTAACTGAATCACAGAATCATAGAATGGCTGGGGTTGGAATTGACCTTAAAGATCATCCAGTACCACAGGCAGAGACACCTCCTGCTAGATAGACCAAGTTGCTCCAAGCCTCATCCAATCTGGTCTTCAACACTTCCAGGGATGAAGCATCCACAGCTTCTCTGAGCAACTTGTTTTGGTGTCTCACCACCCTCACAGTAAAGAACTTCCTCTTCATGACCACTCTAAGTCTGCCCTGCTCTAGTTTCAGACCATTGTCCCTTGTCCTATCACCACATGCACTTATAAAAAGTCTCTCCCCATCTCTCCTCTATCCCTCTTCAGGTACTGGAATGTTGCTATAAGGTCTCCTGGAGGCTTCTCTTCTCCAAGCTGAACATACCCAACTCCCTCAGCCTGTCCTCACAGCAGAGGTGCTTCAGCCCTCTGACCATCTTTGTGGCCTTCCTCTGGTTTTGTGCTACACTGCCAAGTCTGCAAGAGTAAGAGACAAATGCAAAGTTTTACATTTAGATTGGAGCAAGAAGTTCCAGAGCTAGAGAAGACAGTGAGGGCCAGCCAGTGCTCTGCCAGAGCAGTTAGGAGGCTGTGAAGGCAGATGAGGCAAACAAGTGTTGGAAGGGCTATGCTTCTATCCCAAAGGCACTTATCATCCCAAGGAAGAAAAGGGCATGATGAGTCACTGTTCCCTTCTTCTCAGAGCTCTTATGGCCTCTCTGGGAAGTGTGTTCAGTTTTGGCCATCATGCTTCTCAGTAGGTGTGGAGTGCTCCGCAAGAAGTGGTGAGTGACAACAAGACCTCATTTGTCTGCAAAAATTGAGGATAGTTTGGTTTAGGGAAAACACTGAGATGAGGCACAGAGCAGCACTCAGTTATGCCAAGGAACACTGTAAAAAAGCCCTTAACCGTGTCAAAGGCAGACAGTAAAAAAGCTAATGAACTTCAGCTACAGCAAGGGTAGATATTAGGGAGAGCTTTCAGCAGTAAAGACAGTTAATTATCTATGGAATTTGTAGAAATTCTGTCTCTGAAGATGTTTAGTAACAGACTCAGTAGCAGTCCATTAAAAACTCCAATTCAGCCACAGAAGGTAAAAAGCACTTTTTGTCTCCTTGCACTTCCTAACTCCAGACTCTGTACACATCAGGTTCCACATCTCTGCAATTCCTCTTTCCTAACTCAAGTCCTGTCATGCTTTCATAGTTTCTTTCCACAGCAATCCATACCAGCATTCCCACCTTCAGCTTTCTGTTGTAAGCCCTTCATCAGATTTTAGCACAGACCTTAGCCATGGGCAGCCCAGGTTGCTCAAGGCCTCAGCCAACCCAACCTTGAACGCCTCCATGGAGGGAGCATCCATGAATTCTCTGGACAACCTGTTCCAGTGTCTCACTACCCTCACTGTAAAGAACTTCCTAATCTCCAGTCTAAATCTGCCCTCCTCAAACTTTAATCCATTCCCCCTTATCCTATCACTACAAGTCCTCGTAAAATGTCTGTTCCCAGCTTTCTTGTAGCCTGTTTCAGGTGCTGGAAGACTGCTGCAAGGTTCCAAGTCCTTCATCAGATTTTAGCACATCTTTCCTTCTACTATACTAACTCTCTCGCCTTAGCAGGCCTCCTCTTCTGTCATCCCCATCCAAGCTGTATATACTTCTGTCATCTAGCTGGTAAGGGATGATTTGGTCCCTGGAACATGTTTGACCAAGTAGAAGATGCATTCCCCTTGCTAGTTATGAGCCATAGCTGGGTGCATTATCTCCTCACCTTTCTGGCAGGACAGTTATGTATGCATATTCCTCTGGGCAAACCAAACAACACACAGAAGCTCTGAACTGTCAGCAACCCACAGAGATTTCCCCACAGGCTGGAATAGACTACTTTGAGCAACACAAGTCTGATCTGTCCTGATTGGTAAGGACACCAACCACCTGTCTTCCTAAGCTTCCTATTGCTAAGTCACAGACCATTTAGGTTGGAATGGATCTTTAAGGTCGAGTCCAACCATAAATCTAACAGTGCCAGGTCCACCACTAAACACAGAGGTGCTGGAACAGGGCCCCTCATTCCAGAAAAAATATTGAGTTGCTGGAGTGGGTCCACACAAGGGCAAAAAAAGTTGGTGAATGGCCTGCAGAGCAGGTCTGGTGAGGAACAGAAGAGGGAACTGAGGTAGTTTAGTCTGGAGAAGACTGAAAGGAGGTCAGAGCGAGGCTGGTGTTGGTCTCTCCCAACTAACTAGTGATTGAACAAGAGGAAATGGCCTCAAATTACAGAAAGGGAGGTTTAGGTTGGGTGTTATGAAACACTTCTTTCCTGCAGGAATGGTCAGGCATTGGAACAGGTTGCCCAGGGGAGTGATGGAATCACCATCCCTGGAAGCATTCAAGAAACCTGTGTACATGGAACTTTGGGATGGCCATGGTGGTGTCAGGTTGATGGTTGGACTCAATGACCTTCCAATCAAAACAATTCCATGATCTATCTTCAAGGACTGCTTAAAATCACAGAAGAAATCCCTGCCAGCACTAAATGAAGGGCATTTTACTACCATCCCCATCCTCTTAAAGCAATCATTGTTCAAGCATAGTATGAAATCATAACTGAGAATTACTCTGCACATAGACTCAAACAGGTTGGAAGACACCTCCAAGCTCATCCAGCCCAACCTATCACCCAGCCCTAGCCAATCACCTAGACCATGGCACTAAGTGCCCCATCAATTCTTTTCTTGAACACCTCCAGGGATGGCGACTCCACCACATCCCTGGGCAGCCCATTCCAGTGCCAATCACTCTCTTTGGCAAGAACTTCCTCCTAATATCCAACCTAGACCTCCCCTACCACAACTTGAGAGTCTGTCCTCTTGTTCTTTTGCTGGTTGCCTGGGAGAAGAAACAAATCCCACCTGGCTAGAACCTACCTTCAGGTAGTTGTAGACAGCAATGAGGTCTGCCCTGAGCCTCCTCTTCTCCAGGCTACACACCTCCAGCTCCCTCAGCCTCTCCTCACAGGGCTGTGCTCCAGGCCCCTCACCAGCTTCATTGCTCTTCTCTGGACACCTTCCAGTACCTCAACATCTCTCTTGAATTGAGGGGCCCAGAACTGGACACAGGACTCAAGGTGTAGACCAGTGTTGAGTACAGGGGCAGAAAAACCTCCCTTGTCCTACTGGTCACACTGTTCCTGATCCAGGCCAGGATGCCATTGGCTCTCCTGCCTCCCCCATTGTAGGATCCCTTCCTTGTTACTCCTTTCAGGAGTGCAGTGCAGCATGGCAAGACAAGACCCCATGCTTCCTTCAGGAAAATAAAGCAATTGCTCCAGCTATAATGCATGTAGACTGTACTTCTAGCACACGTAAGCCTCTATCTCATGTTATCACACTCTTCAGAGCCACAGCAAAGCCACAGTTGAAACAGAATTTCAAATTGAAAAGCTACAAATTGGTTTTAATCTCATGAAACGCCAAAAAAAGCCCAGGGAGCTACATATAATTTTGATATCTGACTACCTACTCTCCCCCTCCAATAGCTGCTGTCACCAGCTAGAAAATTATTAATCAATCACATTTTTATTCAAATTCTTATTTTGACCAACATCTAAGCAAGTCTGTGAAAAGCATCACCAAGAAGCCATCTGTGCATTTTCTATGCACCATACTATTTATATTTCATAAACCCCAGCAGCTGGGTTATTGCAATTTTTCTGAGTCTTTAAAATTGGCTTTCAAGACCCAAAGCCGTTGAGGTTGTAGAACAGAGACCACAAAATGTCTATTTCTCTTTGCCTAGTAGGGTGATGATGAAAATAAAACAAACAACAACAATACCAACACCCTCACCCCCAAAACACCACCTTACAAAATGTGTAGAGAGGTGTTTAGTGTGGCATGACATCTTCAAGAGCTCATAGATTCATAGAACGGTTTAGGCTGGCATGATCCTTAAAATCATCCAGTTCCAACCCCTGTGATGGCCAGGGACACCTCCCACTAGAACAGGTTGCTCAAGTCCTCATCTGACCTGGCCTTGAACACCTGCAGAGAGGGGGCACCTACAACTTCCCTGGGCAACCTGTGCCAGTGTCTCACCACCCTCACTGGAAAGAACTTCTTCCTGATCTCCAGTCTAAATCTGTCCTTCTCAAGCTTCAATTCATTCCTTCTCATCCTATCACTACCAGTCCTTGTAATAAGTTCCTTCCTGGTTTCCTTGTAGCCCCTTTCAGGTACTAAAAAGCTGCTCCAAGGTCTCCCTGGAGAACCAGACTGAAAAGCCCCAAGTCTCTCCTCCTGCCCTCATAGCAGAGGTTCTCCAGTTCTCTGATCATTTTTGTGGCCTTCCTCTGGATCTGCTCCAGCAAATCCATGTCTCTCTTGTGCTAGGGGCACCAGAACTGTATGAATTGCTCCAGACAAGGTCTCACAACACCAGAGCAGAGGGTCAGAATATCTCACTCATCCTCCTGTTCACGCTTTGATTGCAGCCCAGCACACATCTGCTTTCTGGGCTGTCAGAGCCTGTTGCTGGATCATGGGCATCTTGTCATCAGCTGACACCCCAAAGCCCTTTTCCTACAGACAGCTCTTGAGCCACTGCTCACCCAGCGTGGATTTGTGCTTAGGATTGTCCCAGCCCAAGTGCAGGACCTTGAACCTGGCCTTGTTGAACTTCATGAGGCTGTCTTGGGCCCACCTCTCAAGCCTGTGCAAGTGCCTCTGCATGGATGCCCTCCCTCCATCATGTCAACTGGACCACCCAGATTGATGTCATCCACAAACTTGCTGACAGTGTCCATGTCAATGACAAAGATGTTGAACACCTCAATTAGAATGAAATGTAATTTCCAGGCTTATTATGACCCTCCAGCTAATTGCCCAAACTCTTTCCTTCCGTTAGCAATGGTATGATACCAGAGATGGGAATGGAAACCTGGACTCCTGATAAAGGAAGCAAGGAGACAATATCTTAAAAATAATTGTTGTGTCTCATTCCATCTAAGTAAAATGCTTGGGTTAATTCCAAGCCTGTATGGTATGTGTACATAAGGCCCAGAGAATAAAATGAAGGGCTCATAGATCAGAAGGGTTCTCTGGAGATCATCACGTCCAACCACCCTGACAAAGCAGATCTCTTCACTTTCTCTCTCCAAGTGAACTGTGAGCAGTACATGGGGGTGAAACATAGCTCTAGTGCCTCCAAGGCAAACATTACACTGACTAAAGCAAGGGAAACTTCACCCTGGCTCCTTGGGACTAATTCTAGTTGGATTTGGTTGTGCCAAGTGTAGCCCAAGGTGTAGTTTGAGGCAGAGCCAGCACTGCTGAAAACAGACATATAATCTGCAACTCCCCAGGGCGCTCTTGACACCATCTTCAGTGCTCCTGCCACCATCTCATTTTTGGCAAGGTAATTTATTAACCCTGAAGTGAGCTCACACTCAATATTTTTAGTAGTACTTCATCATTTAGTTAGTTTCAAATGATGCCTATAACAGGAGCAATACCCAGGGGCTGCACAATAATACTTAATCAGGATTATTATCTGCTTGTTTTAATTAAGTGCTGCTATTTTTCCCCTAGAGGTAGAAAGTTTTTAACACTAAACCATTTAATCTGAAGTAAATGGGCCTCTAAAAAAGAGATCATTTGCTCCGATTTGATTTGCCCTGCACAGAAGATCTCTATTCATGAACTATTAATATGACTTAGCCCAACCAGATACATTTCATTTGTGTCCTACTTCAAATCTTTAGGCTCTCCCATCTGTCAGAAATGTTCGAGTTGTTGAATGATAAAGCCTTGTTGCTATGGCAATTAGTTCCATTACCTAGGTGACAGTGCTGGCATGATGTCACCACTAAAGTGAACTAACTCCTGAAGTATTTTTAGCATCTGTTGCAGATGAACAGTGCTAAAAGCACCCTTGATCAATGACCCAGAATACCCACAGGTGAAGGGAAGGAAAGGGCAGATTGACCACCATGTGTGCCACCTGGAGTAGTGCAGGTGGAGACCAGGCAATAAGTGGACCTTCTATGGTCAGCAATGCTGCCAAAGCATGAAAAGGAAGAGCAAAACACCATCAAACCAACCAACAAGTGACAACTAAAACCTCACAACCCACTTCAAAACAATACAAAACACACACCACCACCAAAAAAGCCAACAAAAACAAAAACAAAAAAGACCCCAACTAAGTAAACCCCAACCAAATACCACCAACAACATAAACCCAGCAAAAAAACCTCAAAAAACCCCCAATCCCCAAATGAACAAACCAACCCCCAAACCCCCATAATTAAGAATAATATTAGAAAAACAGGAAAAAACCCACACACAAAGGAGAAACCCTGCAGCTTAATTTGGGCAACATCTGCACAGATGTGCAGTCTGCTCTCATCACATTGCTGTCTCCTAATCCACTTGAGCAAAATGAAGGCACCCACCACAGATGTGTACATTCGCATGTTTCAAGTTCTGGTATTAATTATTATGCAATATTTAGTCACACACAGATCTCAGGCAGGTGTCAGATTTCAATTGCACCAGGAAATCAAAAGTACAATGAAAGCAAGAAGGACGTGGACCTGATGGAGAGGGTCCAGAGGAGGGCCACAAAGATGATCAGAGAGCCGGAGCACCTCTGCTGTGAAGAAGGATGGGAGAGTTGCGGTTGTTCAGGCTGGAGAAGAGAAGGCTCTGGGGAGATCTTCTAGCTCTTTTCAGTAGCCGAAGGGGGCCAAGCAAAAGCTGGGAGGGTACTAAGGCAAGAGCAATGATTTGAAACCAGAACAGGGTAGATTTAGATTGAACTCTAGGAAGAAGTTCTTTAATCGGAAGGTGGTGGAACACTGGAATAGGTTGCCCAGGGTGGTGGTGGAGGACACATCCTCAGAGACATTCAAGATCCGTTTTGATCAACCTCCCCTAGGTGAAATTGACCCTGCTTATTGCAGAAGAGTTGGACTAGATGACCTTTAGAGGTGCCCACTCTGTGATTCTATGAATGGTGACTGCCTCTGCCCTTCCAGAGCTTTTAGACTTGCAGAGTCTTCCAGGAAGCCGTTACTGTTGTTTTCCTGGTTAGCTGCAATCTATGAAAGCTTTTATCTTCTGGTCACACTACTTGATAAAACCCACAGGTGGCAAATTCCGTGGAATCGTGGCATGGTTTGGCAGTGTTTAAAAGGACAACAATGGCACCATCTCTTATGCCTGGGTTTCTTCCTCTCCCTTGGCTTTGCCTCATATTTCTAAAGCATGCCGGAAAGGGCAGGTACTAGGCACGTATTCAGCAACTAGGTGGCAACTGCTTTGATCAGGACATCTGCCTAAAATATGGCAGAGTTTTCTTCTACTTCTTTGTCAGGTTAAAGTCCATGTGTTGGAAAGCAGACAGGGAAGCAGTAGTCACAGGAGCACTCATAGCTGCATTAATGCAGATGGACTTCATTAATCTTTACCTGTTCACACTGATCAACAAGAATGCTATTTTCATTGTCACATACAATAGGGTTTTTCTTCCCCCTGCTAGCAACCAAATAAAACCAGCTTAAGAATTACCATCAAACAAACAGTGAGAGAAGTCCTTTCCTTCTCTTTTCTGTCTGCTCCCAAAATGAATAAATCATTGGCTTGTTCAATATTTAGTATTATGAGGCTATGCTTACAGCAAATAATCCCTGATCCATAAATTATTGGCAAACCATTATTTATCCACACTCACCACTTGCTGTCTTGGTTAGTCAGATAAATCACAGGGCACCCTGAACAGATGAATGACAGCTCCTGAAGACTGCAGTTTGTTACTTGCCTCACCCCTCAACTATTATCAGGCTTTGTCAGGAACACTACAAGCCACTCGCACGTAGAATGGCTCAGAGATCATCCAACCTCCCTGCCATGGGCAGGGACACCTGTCAACTAGGTTTGGCTGCTCAAGGCCTCATCCAACCCGGCCTTGGACACCTCTAGGGAGGAGGCACCCACAACCTCCCTGGGCAAACCAGAGTCTCACCACCCTTGTACTGAAGAACTTCTTCCTAAGATCCAGTCTAACTCTCCACTCCCTCATCTTTGAACCGTTGCCCCTTGTCTTATTGATAGACATCCTTACAAAAAGTCCCTCTTGAGCCTTTCTGTAGGATCCTTTCAGGTATTGGAAGGCAGCTCTAAGGTCCTTTCAAAGTCTTCTCCAGGCTAAACAACCCCAGCTTCCTCAGCCTATCCTCATGGCAGAGGTGCTTCAGCCCTTGGATCATATTTGTGGTCTCCTCTGGACTCACTCCAGCAGCTCTGTGTCCTTCTTATGCTGAAGACACCAGAACTACATGTAGTATTGGAGAGGTGTTCTCAGCAGAGCAAAGGGGCAGAATCCCCTTTCTTGCCCCACTGCCCACACTCAATACAGCACGGGGTTTGAGTTCCAGACTGCACCAGGGCATTGCCTTCTCAGCAGCAGCAGCCTCTTTTGGTTCATCCTTTCCCTTCAAAGAGTCAATGCAAATCACGTTTGCAGCAAAGGTTCTGAACTTGCCTAGTTCAACGTGTTTAAAACATATTTGGATAAGGTCCTTAGGGACAACAGCTATGTAGAGGGAGATGTCAGGTTATGGTTGGGCTTCATGATCTCAGCATGAGCTGGCAGTGTATGCTTCCAACCCAGAAGCCACCCATATCCTAGGCTGCATCTAAAGCAGTGAAAGCAGCAAGACAAGAGAGAGATTCTGCCCTTCTGCTCTGCTGAGACCCTACCTGCAGTACTGCATCCAGTTCTGGTGGCGCCAGCATAAGTGGGACATGGAGCTACTGGACCTGGTCCAGAGGAGGCCACAAAGATGAGTGCTGGAGAACCTCTGCTATGGAGACTGACTGCAAGAGTTGGGGCAGCTCAGCTGGGGGAAGAGAAAGCTGCAGGGAAACCTTATAATAGCCTTTCAGGACATGAAATGAGCCACAGGGTGCTGAGGAGGAACTTTTTACAAGGACCTGTACTAACAGGACAAGAAGGAATAGACTGAAGCTTGAGAAGAGCAGATTAAGATTGGAGAATACAGTGAGGATGGAGGGAGAGACACTGGAACAGGTTGCACAGGAAGGCTGGGGACGTTGCCTCCCCAGAGGTGCTGAAGGCCAGGTCGGATGAGGCCTTGCACCACCTGGTCTGGTGAAAGGTGTCCTGTAGCAGGGGGATTGGAAGTAGACAACCTTTAAGGTCCCTTCCAAACCAAACCATCCTGCGAATCTACACATCTTAAGCGCTTTTTAACAAGATTTTACCAACCTCCCCATGCATTTTTGTGTTTGATCCCATAATGGCACCACTCTCTGACCATTTGTTGCTCTCTCACTTTCTGCTCCTGTGTTCACCGACAATAAGTGCAGCTGATGAGAATCAGGAGCCTACATCACTGTGGAGCAGTTCAAGAGGTGAGAAAGGTCATGCAGTGCTAACCTTGCCCATCTGTTGAAGGTGTAAATAATTTGACACTCTGGTTTTCTATGAACTACGGAGAGTTAGCAAATGGATTTCCCATCTGCATCTGTGAAAGGGGGGAAACAGTAAAGTTCATTTATGAACAGTCAGTACCCACCTGGAGCTATCAACTATGGTAGATGCTTAAACAGTCTAGTTGCCCCGTTAATAATTTTCTTACCCATGCCTTTTGAGATACTCCACACTGCTGTATTTTGGGCACATGAATGTCTACAGGATGAGAGGCGGAGTTTTCACTCTTGAGGGCCCCAAGATGTGTGCATTGTATCTGCTGCTTTGTCCTATATAAAAATCCCTGGTTTGGACCTGTGACAGCCTTCAGCACAGTACAGACTGGCTGACAGAGTTAACTGCTCAAGTATTATACAGTAGGTAGAGAGTCACAGAATATTCGGGGTTGGAAGGGACCTCTGAAGATCATCCAGTCCAACCTCCCTGCCAAATCAGGACCACCTACGGCAGGTCACACAAGAACACACCAGGAGAGTTTTGAAAGTCTCCAGAGGAGACTCCACAACCTCTCTGGGCAGCCTGCTCCAGGCATCTGCCACCCTCACAGGTTAAAACATTTCCCTTATGTTCCTGTGGAACCTTCTCTGCTCCAGCTTGCACCCATTGCCCCTTGTCCTATCATTGGACATCACTGAGCAGAGCAGAGCCTGGCACTGTTCTCCCAACACTGCCTTTTGGGTGTTTATGAATACAAGTGAGGTCAGCCCTCAGGCTCCACTGCCTTCAGCATCTTTTTTACAAAAGGACTTCTAACTTGTTATAGATACCTTCCTTCAGTTCCAAGGAGGTATCTTTGGCCTGGGTGCTTTGCCATGACAGTCAGCTCCAACAGTGCAACCCTGAGGCAGCTATTGAATGGCTGCATATATAGGAAATAAAGGGAGTCTCTCAGCAGGTGGCAAATCCACCTTTAGCACTACACAGGCAAGTACACAGCAGTTCTTACTGTATGTTTCTAAGCAAAGAATAGAAGATGAGTTGCTTTGAAGCTATCCCAAATGACAACTTTCATCCCCATCCCAGGGCTTGCTCCTGGGAGACCCTGAGCAGACTTCTCTGACAGTGTCTCAAGCAAGTGAGGCTGTGCTTTGGGAACCAGGACCTTTCCAAAGGAAACACACTTCACCTAAGGACCATTTAACAAATGAATTTCACTCAGCTACTCAGTGTGGAACCCTCATGCTACGTTGTGCAGCAGTTTAGTTTATGAGCTGAAAATTGCAATATCCAGTCAAAACTGTAGAAAAACGTCTAGATAGGCAGGAAAAAAGTCACTCAAGTGAAATCCAGGCAGGACACAATCTATGAGGACTGAAGGTCACAAAAACATTAATTGCAAGTGGTCAGAAAATCCATGTCACGTATCAGTTGTAAATGAGATGATGAGATCCTTGCAGCTGAACTGAGGCAGTGCGGTCTGGACAATCAGGTAGCGAGGTGGATGTGAACTGGTTGAAGGAAAGAAGTCAGGGAGTTGTGGTTAATGGGACAGCCTAGTCAGAGGCCTCTATCTAGTGAAATCCCTCAGGGGTTGATACTGAGACCAGTACTGCTCAATATATTCATCAATGACCTGGATGAGGGAACTGAAGGCAGAGTCAGTACATTTGCTGATGACACCAAACTGCGAGCAGTGGCTGCCACACTTGAAGGTTGTGCTACCATTCAGACAGACCTCACAGGCTGAAGAATTGTGTGAGGTGGGGAGAAACTGAATGAAATACAAGAGCAAGGGTAGAGTCTTGCATCCTTGTCAGTGACATGGACAGAGGAATGGAGTGCACCCTCAGCAAGTTTGCAGATGACACCAAGCTGTGTGGCACAGTCGACTTGCTAGAGGGCAGGGATGCCATCCAGAGGGACCTGGACAGGCTGGAGAGTTGGGCCCAGGCCAACCTGATGAAATTCAATAAGGCCAAGTGTAAGGTCCTGCACCTGGGTAGGCACAATCCCAAGCACAAATACAGGCTGGGTGGTGAATGGATGGAGAGCAGCCCTGAGGAAAAGGACCTTGGAGTCTGGGTTGATGAAAAGCTCAACATGAGTCTGCAGTGTGCACATGCAGCCCAGACAGCCAACCGAGTCCTAGGCTGCATCAAGAGAAGCGTGGCCAGCAGAGCAAGGGAGGTGATTCTGCCCCTTTACTCTGCTCTCGTCAGACCCCACCTGGAGTACTGTGTGCAGTTCTGGAACCCTCAGCACAGGAAGGACATGGAAGTGTTGGAGCGGGTCCAGAGGAGGGCCACAAAGATGATCAGAGGGCTGGAGCAGCTCTCCTATGAGGACAGGCTGAGGGAGTTGGGGCTCTTCAGCCTGGAGAAGAGAAGGCTTCGAGGGGACCTGATAGTAGCCTTCCAGTATCTGAAGGGGGCCTACAGGAAGGCTGGGGAAGGATTATTTACAAGGTCCTGCAATGACAGGACAAGGGGCAATGGGCTTAAACTGGCAGAGGGGAGATTTAGACTAGATGTTAGGAGGAAGTTCTTTACAGTAAGGGTGGTGAGGCACTGGAACAGGTTGCCCAGGGAGGTTGTGGATGCTCCCTCCCTGGATGTGTTCAAGGCCAGATTGGATGAGGCCTTGAGTAACCTGTACTAGTGGGAGGTGTCCCTGCCTATGGCAGGGGGTTGGAACTAGATGATCCTTGAGGTCCCTTCCAACCTTACCATTCTATGATTCTATGATCCTGGAAAGAACAATTCCACAGATCAGTAAATGTCCCTCTAAGGAGGGTTGCTGAGTTACTTTCCACAGCATTAAGATTAGGCAATCCTTTAGCTTGTCTTTACAGTCTAATTCAAGCTCTGCAGTTATTAGATTAGCACAAGTAAAAGCCCACCAGAAGCTGTTGGCTAGGACATAGAACTGCTTTATTTCTTTTAAGCTTGTGCTAATGTCGGAGAGAGACCACAAGAAACGTGCTGGCATAAAAATTTCATAGGAGTTGTTCGTGATTTTTAAAAATATATCCAATTAATTCATTCATTCTTCCTTTGAAGAGAACATCTCCAAAAGTGATACAGTGCAAACATTATGTCATCTAGTATCAACAGAGAGAGGAAGAAGAGAGTAAAATGTTTGCAATGCCAACTGAAATATCTTCGAACCCACACTTCACGTTACCCTTGGTAACCGGTAAGACATGATGTTGTGCTGTAACACGTTGGTGTTTGAAGCTCTTCAGAAAACTACAGCTCTGGCTATTTAGGGCAGACAATCACAGAACTGTTTTGGCAGGAAGAGACCTTTAAGATCATCAGTTTCAACCGTTCTCTAACTCCACCAAGTCTGCTGTTAAAACATATCCGTTAGCGCCACAGCTCTGCATCCTCGGAACACTTCCAGGGATGGGGATTCATCCACCTCCCTAGGGTGCCTACTCCAGTCTTTCAGATATCTTTTAGTCAAGAAATTTCTTCTAGTGTCCAACCTAAACCTCCTTTAGTGGAACTTGAGGCCATTTCCTTTCATCCTATCACTTGCTCCCAGGCAGAAGAGACTGACTCCCACCTGGCCCCAATCCCCTTTCAGGTAGTCGTAGAGAGCAATAAGATCTCTCTTCAGACTCTGCCTCTCCAGGTAACCTTAACCTCAGTTCACTCAGCTGCTCCTCACCAGACCTGTTCTCCAGACCCACCTGCATACATATGCACAAATCCAGTATCCTAAGTAGTGCATTCTTACAACCAGGGCTCACATGTTGACCTACAGCTATTTTATTTCTTCCCTAACTGAGGAAGATTTTCCTCTAGTTAGTAGATCTAAAGGTCTGTTTACGACAAGCATCTAGCAAGACACAGATGCCTTATATAGAATACAAACTGTTATGCTAAATCTCACAAAAATCCACCTTTTCTTTCTAAAAAGATGAAGTGTTTCAGTCAATAATTACCCAGTTCTTAGGAAGTGTTCAACTCCACAATGCCAGTGGTTTTGGCCTGTGTGCATTGCTGTCAGTGGTGTCAGGAGTGCCAGGTGTTCCAGCCATTCAGGGTTTACAGTGTTGTTGTGGTTGAAAAAGCCCTCTAAGATCACTGAGCCCAACCACCAACTCAACACCACCATAGCCATTAAATCATTTACCAAAGTGCCATGGCCACACATTTCTTGAACACCTCCAGGGATGGTGACTCCACCACTTCTCTGGGCAGCCTGTTCTAATGCATGACCACTCTTGCAGGAAATAAATGTTTCCTAATATCCAACCTAAACCTCCCCTGATGCAACTTTGGGCTATTTTCTCTTGTCACGTCACTTTTTACTTGTACACCTTATTTCAACCTCTTCTCAGGGACTTGTAGACAGCAATAAAATCTCGTCTCAGCCTCATCTTCTAAACAACTTTGGTTGCCTCATCTGACCTGTCCTCACCAGACCCATTCTTCAGGCCCTTTACCAGCTTCAGTGCCCTTCTCTGGACATGATCTGGCACCTCAATGTCCTTCTCCTAGTGAGGACCCTAAAACTGAACCCATTACTCAAGATGTGGCTTCACCAGTGCTGAGTACAGGGCACATTATTCCTGATAATCGCCAGGATGCTGCTGGCCTCCTTGGGCACCTGGGCACACTGCTGGTTCAGATGGCTCTCAGCCAACACTTCCAGGTCCTTTTCTGCCAGGCAGCTTTCTAGCAGCTCTGCCTCAATCCTGGAGTATCTATGGGGTTGTTGTGACCCATGTGCAGAACCCGGCACCTGGCCTTGTTAACTTTTATACAGTTGACCTTGACCCATTGATCCAGCCTGTCCAGATCCTTGCTGCTGATTGCTCCAGAGGAGGCTCAGAGACCTGCCTCTTTCTTAAAGACTGAATATTCTGGAGGTTTTGCTTACAAAAAAAATATTCTGCTTGAACAGGGTAGGAAAGGAAAAACAAAACAAACAAACAAAAAAAAAAATCAGAGTGTGCTGTCCTCCTTCTTTCTATGCTACAGCCCAGAAAGGGATGTGCTGATAAAAGTGGGGCTGTCTTTGAAGGCAAAGGAAGGGTTCATTTTCAGTTTAACCAAGCAAACAGCCAGTTCTCCCTTCCTCTGCTTCCTCATCTTTTATCAATTGTAGTCTTCCTGCATAGCACAAATTGTTGTATATTTGCTTGTGCTTCCCTACCGTCCAACAGTCACACCAAATATAAAGGGATGGAAAAAAAGAGGCTGTGTTTTCTTTTCTAGCCATAATCTTCCACAAATCTCAAGTATTCCTGCTACTAAGATGTGCCTTGGCTTCCAAGCACTTCACTCAGCACCACCCATACACAACCAAGGACAAAAGCATCTCTTTTGTTACTCAGAAGTGGTCTCCTATAGCCCTGCAGTTGCTGAGGAAGGTTGACTACACAGGAGATTAGTTTTTGTGCTGAGAAATATCCCATTGTGACAGCTTTGTTATTCCTGCCTTCACAGAGACAAGGAAGGGGCAATGCAGAGATTAGCAACTATGCCTAAAAATAATGAAACCATGTTCAACATATCGATATCTTTAAAACTGAGCACTGCTGCACAGTATTCACAAGTATTCTCCCTGATTCTCTCACCTACACCACTTGCAAGACTCTTTAATAATGCAAGCCCCAACCACAGCGCACATATAACTTAAAAAACCCCAAAACCATCAAATAAAAAAAAAAAGTCTATTCCTGACAACAGTCTGCCTCATTCATATCAGCACTGGTTTATTTTTACAGCACAAAACAGTCTAAAAGGCTTTCAGTAGACTCACTGAATTTTGCTCTGGACGTGCTGTGCTTTCATGAAACGCTACCCAAGACCACCAAGAGAAGCAGAAATACAAGAGGGACTCAAGGTTACAGTTCTTCAAGTGCTGTCTGCAGAGCTCTGTTTTCTGCACATGCAACAACATGTGCAAGAAGAGTCATCTGCTTGACCTTCTCTTGTGAGAAGGGAGATTTTTCTACTGGTATTACAAGTGGAAAAAGGGAAGTTGTTTGTTTCATGTCTGCCCCGAGATGTTTTCCCACCATTGTCCCAGCAAGATGACTGCATACCTGCAAGACCACAAGCTCCATGATTATAGCAGCTGATAACCAAGCAAGGCTACAAGCTCCATGTTCAGGAGTGTTGTCATGCAAGCTGGGGCTCATTGTGACAGCTCCTTGGGTCTTCCAATGGAGAAGACCCTAGCAGATGACTGATGCAGCAGCTAAGAGCCTAAAGAGCACACACCTAACTGTAGGACATGGGCTAGTAAGGACCTAACCATGGGACCAGTGCCGACACCAGCCACAAGGACAATCAAAGAATCATAGAATGGTAAGGTTGGAAGTGACCTCAAGGATCATCTAGTTCCAACCCCCTGCCATAGGCAGGGACACCTCCCACTAGTACAATTAGGGGATTTGAGCATCTCCTCTATGAAGGGAGACTGAGACCTGGGCCTGTTTACTTTAAAGAAGAGAAGACTTGAGAGGGAATCTAATCAATGTCTATAAATAACTGAGAAGTGGGTGTCAAGTGGATGGGGATAATCTCTTTTCAGTGGGTCACAGTAGCAAGACAAAGAGCAATGCCTGCAAACTTGAACGTAGAAGGTTTCACCTCAACATGAGAAGAAACTTCCTTACAGTGATGATAACAGAGCTCTGGAACAGGCTGCCCAGAGAGGCTGTGGATTCTCTTCTCTGGAGACTTTCAAAACCTGCCTGGATGCATTCCTGCGTGAACTATCCTAGGGGATCGTGGTTTGGCAGTGAGATTGGACCTGATGATCTCTGGAGGTCCCTTCCAGTCTCCAACATTCTGTGATTCTAGAATACAAAATAATACAGAGAAGAATATTGCTTTTATTTACAGTCTCACAGATTGTACCGAGTTGAAAGAGATCCTCAAACACTGTCTCGTGCAACATCCTTGCAGTGAGCAGGAACACCTCCAACTGGATGTAACAGGCAGGGGAACAGGTAGAATGCAAACTACAGGCCACAAGTGAACAAAAGGAAAAGGGTAGCAACCCAGCCCAGACTTGGGGTAAAAAAAACAGCAAAAACCTGGAACAGGAAGCTTCACGAGCCAGAGGCTGCACCCCGAGTCCCATAAATCCCTTTCACTCCATTCAGTCATGCTCTTACAGTGAGCTTGATATCATCATAGTAATGAATAAGTCATTAACACTGCAGCATGTCTCTGCCCCCAGGCTAACTTGGCAGCACCAGTCCCACCTTCCAATGCACCATTAGAGTGGAGGAAGAGTCACTCTGTTCCCCCTCCTTATGGGATCAGCCAACCAAAACCGATACAAACAGGAGAAAGAGAAAAATAGGTTGAAATCACAACTGTTATTTGAATGTCATATTTCATCTAACAGAAATGATTCTATGATTCTAACTCTACCAAGGCTGGAACTAAACCATGGCCCTTAGCACCACAGCTCTGCATCTTTAAAACATCTCCAGAAATGGAGATTCAACCACCTCTCTGGGCAGTCTTTGAGAACCCTTTCAGGGAAGACGTTTCTTCTAGTACCTGGCCTAAACCTTCTCTGGTGCAATTTGAGGCCATTTTCTTTTCTCTTATCACTTAATACTAGTGAAAATAGACCAACACCCACTTCACCACAACCTCCTTCCAGGGAGTTGTAGAGGGCAATGAGGTTTTTCAGGTTCCTCTTCTCCAGACCAAATAATTTCAGTTCCCTTAGCTGCTCTTCACCAGACTTGTTCTCCGGACCCATCACCAGCTTTATTGCCCTTTTCCAGACCTGGTCTAGCACCTCAATGATCTTTTTGGTTGCAAGGGCCCCAATACTGAACCCAGTACTCAAGGTGTGGCCTCATCAGTGGCAAGTACAGGGTGGGTTGTCCAAGTGCAACAGTAAAATCAGAATATTGCTTATACTTCCAAATGAGAACTCAAGTATTTCAGCTCAATTCCTTTCTTCAATGAAAACACTTTCAGTTGACATTTTAGAACACTCTTTCCCCTCTCCTCTGCTCATGTGGGATTCTTACAATTAAAGCATGAAAGAAAGAAAAATTAAGTTGGAGGGAAAGAGGTCTGGGTAGGTTTCCCTGGAATAATTGAGCCCTGCTCTTTTATTGGTACTCAGATATCAGAGCATTCAATGGCTTATCAACACACTAAACACACTGACTGTAGTTTTTCCCTGTGGCTCATTTGCTGCAGTCTGGGTCCATAGCATTTGTGGTTCTCCAGAAATACCCTGCTTAAGTTGTCTGATTGAGCTTTGTACAAATACAGAGGAAAAAGGGCCACTAATGCAATTTCACCATCATTGTTTTCAAGGCCATTGAACTGTAAACTCTGCCTGTTAAGCAAACGACCTGTGAATACCTCATCCAGCAACCTATTTAGAACATTTCAGTAGGTAGATTCAGCTAAATTGTGTAGAATTAGAAGATTTTAAAAAACCAAACAAACCCAAACAACAGAGAAGTTATGCCAGGAGTCTTACATAATCCATGAAATAGTAGTGATACTCGGTCAATTCACTATCTTTGCTGTATTAGTTCTTCACACATATATCAAACATACACAGTATGACACACGTTGACAATTTTATATATGCTTGTCATGGAGGGTCAAAATAGGCCTGAACATGTCCTGGCTTGCCCAGACATGCTTTTCTGCTCTCCCTCCTTCTGTTGTTGGGAGAAGCAACTGCAGGAAGAAAGACAAAAGGGCCAGGTGCCACCATGTCTGTCCAAACTTGTTTACAGCGTACCCGCACGTGTTTATACACTTGTTTGTGTTCTGCCCTTAAAGGTAAAAATAAGCCCTGACTTCACTTAATATGGTTAACCCTGGCTAACTGCTATTCTGATTGGGTAATCTGCACCCAAAGGCCCATTAGACTCAGGCTACTTTGATATAAGAGATGAGCAGGTAGAGACAGTGCTTGCTTGCTGCTGCCACCGTTGCTCTCTGCTTCTGGCAGCGATTCCGCCACTGCCTTGATGTGCACCCTGCCATGCTCTGCAGCGTTATGCTTTGCTAAGCTATAAGTTAGCTCTGCTGAATAACAAGCCCTAATACTTTGAGCTTGTATGCCTGGAAACTGCCTTGCTCATGTTTGCCAGGCAATAGGCATAATTGCCTCCCTACGATAGGCGTCCTTAGCCAGCGTGACATCCGTGCCAAGACTGCACATCTCCCAAGACGTTCTGCCTACACCTGAAAGTCTTGCCAAGATGGGAAGCCCTAGAGGGACACAGATTGTCCACAGGCAACAGGGCCAGGTCAGAGATGGGTTGTAGCCTGTAAAGCCTGGGGAGAATTACAAGCCTCATTGGCTAACAAGACAGCGGCAGAATTCCCTGAAAGCATTTGGGGTAGTGTCTGAAGATGGAGTTAGCCCTGCAAGTCGGGAAATAACTTTTGTGAGTAAATATTCAAAAGCCTCTTTAGTAAACTCTGCAATGAAATCTAATCCAATCCCAGTCTTCTGTTTTTAAACAGAAAGAAGCCTTTCGAGTCCGTCTAGTGGGCAAGCAGTATACGGACTGTACAAACTTCTCTTCCAATTCAATTGAGTTTAGTCATAAAATCATAGAATGGTAAGGTTGGAAGGGACCTCAAGGATCATCTAGTTCCAACCCCCTGCCATAGGCAGGGACACCTCCCACTAGCACAGGTAAACACATGTTGTATTATTGCTAGTTATTTGTTGCAGATCACTAGTGTATAACACTTTCATGACTGTTGCAAAGAACCTGATAATTATAATTCAAAACTACAGAGTTGTATTTTTTTTTAGTGAGTAGTGAGTGTTTTGATTATCAGAATTAATAAACTATTAATTTGGAAAAATAAACACACCACCATCTCACATTAATTAATACCCTTCCATTACAATACTCCATGCAAAAATTGAGGTCCTCCTTAAATTATGTGATTTGCTCAGCTCATTCTACAAGACATAACCTGATATATAGAACTCTCCCCCAAAAAGAAAAAAAACAAAAAGACACAAACAAAACACACCCCAAGACCCAACCCCCCCCCCCAAAAACTCCAAACCACCACCAAAACTAAAGATTCCAAAGCCCTTAAACTGAAATTTTGTGCTGAATTGTGAAGTCCACAGGAAGTGTCCAGGCTGTAGGAGCTGAGGCTGTTCAACCGGGAGAAAAGAGGTTCTGGGAGGAGCTGAGAGTAGCCTTTCAGTACCTGAAAGGGACCTACAACAAAGCCAGGAAGTGATTTTTTTACAAGGGCTTGTACAGACAGGATGAGAGGAGACAGCTATAAGATTGAGGAGGGCAGATTTAACCTAGAGATTAGGAGGAAGCTCTTTCCAGTGAGGGTGGTGAGATGCAGGCACAGGTTGTCCAGGGAGGTTGTGGATGCCCCCTCCCTGGAGGTGTTCAAGGTCAAGTTGGATGAGGCCTTGAGCCCCAAAACCTGGTCTAGAGGGAGATGGCAGGGGAGTTGGAACTAGAGGATTTATAAGGTCCTTTCCCACCTAAACCATTCTGTAAATTTAAGTATTACTGTTACATGTATAATACACAGCTTGACTGTGATTTTTGAATATCATTAGAATCATCCATTTCCCATCACTTGTAATGTGCCATTTCTTTGCTACTCTGCACAAGAAATCATTCAGTAGCAAAAGCTTCTGAAATCCACTCAGTACACAGTTTTCAGTGACATAAAGATTTTTTCCTTGTCATTTAATTTTATTTCAGTTAGTCTATAAAATTCAGTGTGCTTGAAGAGGAAGACACGTAAAATGGTTGACTCACCACTTCCAAGCCACTGCATTGAGTTGCAAGGGATTCTCTCATAGGTCGTCTTGTTCACTCTTCCTGAACTGAGCAGGGACATCTCCAACCAGATAGAATCATAGAATGGTAAGGTTGGAAGGGACCTTAAGGATCATCTAGTTCCAACCCCTGCCATAAGCAGGGACACATCCCACTAGTACAGGTTACTCAAGGCCTTGTCCAACCTGGCCTTAAACACCTCCAGGGAGGGAGCAGCCACAACCTCCCTGGGCAACCTGTTCCAGTGCCTCACCACCCTCACTGTAAAGAAATTCCTCCTAACATCTAGTCTACATCTCCCCTCAGATCAGGGACACAGAGTCTGATCTCAAATGTCTCCAGGGATGGGGCCTCACCTACATCACTGGGTAGCCCATTCCAGTACTTTACCTCTCATTGTACAGAACTTCCTCCTGATGTCCAACCTAAATTTCCCCTGCTCCAGTTTCAAACCATTGCCTCTCATCCTATCCTCACAGGTCCTTCTAAACAGTCCCTCCTCAGCCTCCCTGCAGGTTCCCCTCAAATTGAAATGTCACTACAAGGTCTCCCTGCAGCCTTCTATGAAATTATGCAATGGTTACCACCTTTGGGTTTTGAAGACCTGAACTTCTGCTGGAAAGGGGTTGGTCAAAGTTTTTTTGATTTGGGGTGTGTGTGTAACTTTATGTTCATTTGTTTTAAGCATCCTGACCAAGTATGTTAAGTGGTGATGAGAAAGAGACCCACCATAACTAATCAAAAATTATAAAATCAGGTAACAAATGACAACTGAAGACAACATCTAATACTGTATAATAGCTAGTAAAAACATGGAATGGCCAGAAAACAGTCCAGCAACAGGTTAAGCCTACTCCAGATCATAAAGATGAAGGTAAACTGTGGCAGTAAAGTTATGAAAGATAGAAGAAAAAAAGGAGAAGAACATGAACAACCTTCAAACCAAACACTTAAGTAACACCTAAGAGTGAGACACTAGAGCAGGTTGCTCACAGAAGTTGTGGATGCCTCATCCTTCTAAGTGTTTAAGATCAGGTTGGATAAGGCTTTGACCTGGTCTAATGGGAGGTGTCCCTGCCTACATCAGAGGAGTTGGAACTATCTGATCTTTAAGGTTCCCTTCAACTCAAGCCTTTCCCAATTATATCATACTCCAGAGGTTGGAATTCCTTCAAGTTGGACATCTTTTTCCTGACTTCCCAACATATTGGTCCTTTTGCACACGCTCAGTGTTATTAGTGTATGATTAAAGGTGATCTTGTGAGGGCATGGAGCCATAACTGATGTACCAGCTGCATCCCAGTGGTGTCTAAGTATCACAGACAAGCTTCTAACCAGATTACTAAATAGTCTGCACAGGAAGAGACTCTTTCTCTCTTCTACCAAGGTATCACTGTCTGATGAGTGACATGAGAACAATGCACAGCGTAAGCGACTTCCCTGTGAAGTTACTGATTAGTGTAGATGTTGTGAAGGCAAAAAGCTATCAGAATTTTGCAGGAAGAGTTTAGTTATTAAGTAGTTTAGTCTTTAAATGACAAAATGATTAGTAAATGCCTGTGCTGAATTATCTGCCTTTCCTTCTCACACTCCAGTACACTATGAACAGCAGTGTCACCTGGGATCTTCTTCTCCTCAGCTATACTTCTGTCTTGTCTCACATCACAGGCCAACAAGAAGTCACCTGTCATCTTCTAACAAACACAGGAGTGAGAGGTTTGGTTGCCACCTCTGTCCAAACGCTGTGCAGTGCAGCAAAAATGGAGCTGTTAATGATAGAGACAGCGCAGCACTGCGAGGAGAAATGAAATGCAACCATACAGCTCAGCTGGGAGTCTGGAGATATCTTACAGAAGTAGGTCACCGAGAAAGAGAGGAGCAGAACCTTATCCTAACTGCACAGCCTTAATAAAGTCGGGTAGCATGGGCATAAACAATTTTTTAAGTCTTATTTTTGGCTGGTTTGGTTGGGGATAGAGATTAACATGCAAGTCCGTATTGCATCAAAAGTGGACCATAGAGAAGATTAATATTGCAGTGCTTACCAAGTGAGAACCTCACCTAAAATGGGTGAAGATGTTTCAAGAAAGCATGGAAGCAGGCACAGGGAAGTGCTGAGGTCAGTTGTAGGTTCAACAAAGCAAAGTGTCAGCTCCTGCACAACAACCCAATGCATGCTCAAGGCTTGGGGCAGAATGGGTGGAAAGCTACCTGGCAGGAAAGGACCTGAGGGTGGTGTTTGACAGCCAGACAACATGAGCCAGTGTGTGCACAGCTGGTCAAGAAGGCCAACAGTATCCTGGCTTGGATAAGCAACAGTGTGGCCAGCAGGACCAGGGAAGAGATTTTCCCTAGTTTCAAGTGATAGAATAAGAGGAAATGGCCTCAAATTGTGCCAGGGGTGGTTTAGGTTGGACATTAGGGAAAAAAAAAAAATAAATAAAAAATGTTCCCTGCAAGAGTGGTCAGGGATTGGAAAGGGCTACCCAGGAAGGTCACCGTCCCTGGAGGTGTTCAAAAAGTATGTAGACATGGGACTCAGGGTCATGGTGGGTTTAGGTAGAAGGTTTGACTCAGTGATCTTAGAGGTCTTTTGCAACTCTAACAATTCCATGTTTCTATGAAAGTGTTCTCCAAATGCTGTCTTCTAGCTGTTAAAAAAACCCATCAAAACACAACAAGCAAAGCCCAAAACCAAAAACAAGCCTTCAAAGATATCCCCCACAAAAAACTCTCACCCAACAAAACACACAAAACCCAAACAAACAAAAAGTCCCAAACCACAAACAACAACCACCACCAAACAAGGTTTTCTTTCCGGGAATTCAAAGGTCTTGCTTGCAACTAGATCAGCTCTATGCAGGCAGATAGCCTCCAATCCTACTTCAAAATAGGTTGTAAAAAAAAGTTAATCTAATGCCTGACCACTCTTTAAGGAAAGAAAATCTTCCTAATCTCCAATTTAAACCTGTGCTGGTGCAACTTGAGGCCATTTCCTCTTGTTCTGCCTCTCGATACTAGGGAGAAGAGGCCAATCTCCACCTCACTCCAACCTCCTTTCAGGGAGTTGTAGAAGAGTGCAAAAGTTTCCCTTCAGACTGCTCTTCTCCAGACTAAACAACCTCAGGTCCCTCAGCTGTTCCTCACCAGCCCTTTTCTTCAGACCCTTCACCAGCTGTGCTGCCCTTCTCTGGACCCACTCCAGAAACTCAATGTCTTTCTTGCAGTGAGTGGCCCAAAATTTGACACAGTATTCTATGTACAACCTCAGCAGTGACATGTACAGAGCCATGATTGCTTCCTTACTCCTCCTAGAGTAAGCTTATCCTACAGTTCAGTCAGGTACACAAAGTCTGGAAATAAACACAGGCATCAACCTAAGCAGCCTGATTTCTAGGTGTGTTAAAAAACATACAGCTCTCAGAGGCACCATACAAAAACAGTCACCACTCTTTCTATGTGCCTGAGGATTGACATATGAATATTTTGGGCTTAATTACCTGCCAGAAAACCACCACAGACCTGCAATATTATTGTTCCAGCTATATTGTAAGAAATCTCTTTCCTATCTCTCAGGTGACCAGCACTCTGTTCTGCAAATCCAGGCTCAGCTGGTCCCTCAAGAGCCATTGCCATATCAGATTGTTTTCTGTGTGAGAGAATGTACAATAAACACAGCCACCAATAAACCCTCACAGTGTGGCCTATGTAACAGCCACATTTATGGGTTTCACACATGAAAAAGCTGCTGGCTGTTTTCCACATAGATGTAGACTCAGGTTGCCTGAAAGCAGAGAATTCACATGTAACTGTGAAAAAACATTGCTCAGTTGGTAAAGTCACAGAATACATCTGGTTGGAACAGACCTCCAAGATCATCCGGTCCAACCCCTGACCCAGCACTGAAGGGACAACACCAAACCATGCCCCAAACACCAGGTCCACACACTACTTGAGCATCTCCAGGGTGATGATGTCATCTTCCTGGGCAGACCATTCCAATGATTGAGAACCCTTTCAGTGAAGAAATATTTCCTAATATCCAGCTTAAACCTCCCTTGGTGCAGCTTGGAACCATTTCCTCTAGTTTTGTTGCATGTCATCAAGGAGAAGAGGTTGGTCTTCTCCTTGCTCTAACCTCCCTTCAGAGAGCAGTGAGGTCTCCCCTCAGCTTCCTCTTCTCTAGGTTTGCTTTGACTCAGATATCCCCAAAGAACCCCTCTTCCTGTCCTAATTGATGGTGTGGGACTGCAGACAGAGGAAGAAGAAAAACCCTTTTTGTGATCTGGATGTAGAAGGTGTGGTGTGTGTGTGAATAATGTCAGCAAGTTTAACTGGAGGATAAACTCCAAAAAAGTGGAAATTCCAGCACTGCCCATAATAGTCATTTAGGTCACAATGTGGATTTTTACTTTGGCAGTAAGCTCTTAAAAATGAAGCTGTTTACCAGCAGCACATCAAAAAGACATTATCAGAAAAATCAGTCAGATCAACTACTTCAGCTCCAAGAGTGTGTGCAACCCCTACCCATCTTAAAGGCTCTGATTTATGAGACAGAAACATTGCTCCAGGCAGGTTTCAAGAATAGGTAGAGGAGGTGGAGATTACAGAGAGGAGGGTGTCATGTTGTGGCTAAAGGTTAGAAAGCTACATTTTCACAGTGTTCTTCAAGAGCTACAAAATTAACTTAGATATTTCAGGAAAGGAGGAGTACAAAATCAGCAGTGCCATAGAGACAGGAAGAAAAAAAAAACAACCACCAAACACAACCACCACACCTTTTTTCCCCTCCCTTCCAGTGAAACTCCTGTCAAAATGGAAAATGGGTGATTTATGTAGAGGTATCAGAAACAAAGTTTCATCTGCAGAGACTTCAATTTCGAAGCAGACTGTGAGAAAGGGAGAGAGGATGAGGCGTAGGAAATTTAACATTCTTCCCAGGCACATGCTGTGACAGTAGGATTCTCACCTCCTAAAGCCTGTGATTCAAAGGTTTTGAAGATTCAAGCATCTCTCTCCTGGCAGTGGGTGGCCTAGTCCCCGAATCCAGCTGCCTTTCTGTATGAGAGACAGCTGAAGTCATCTCCACATACGCTGGATTTCTGTTATTATGCAGATTATATCAAACATGCATGCTCCTGGGAGATTTCCCCTCATCTAATTTCTTCCATTTCCAAGCTACGTATATGTCCTATCACAAAATGCTATCACTATAGGTCCCCTAAATCAATCAAGTTATTAGGGGTTTATAAATAGACATTTTCTCTTTCTTTTATTCCTTCTCCTCCTCCAACTTCCATCTCCTCCAGACTTTTTGCACTGTTGACTTGGAACTCAGTTCTTTTCTGAGAAACAGAAGTGGAGGGCTAAGTCAGTTCAAGTATCTACTTAATTATTTGACTTAAATGGGATGAATCCACCAAGATATTTTCACATATGTTAAAACAAATGCTTGCAGAGGTGGAGAAATCTTATAGGTCCTAAAGGTCCTGTCCAAATTAAGCACGGGGCAGCAGAGGTGGCCTGGTCAACACCAACCTTTGGAAGTCTGCCTGGCTCCAGATAAATCTTTCCTCATCTCAAACCTGATGCAGGATGCAGCACAAGATGCTCAGATGAAACCACAGATTACACTAAAGAGACTCCAAGTAATTAGTTAATAATTTTTTCAGTCCTCAATACTGTCAATAACTTCCCATATCTTACCATAGCCTGTAACTTCCTATAGCCTTACAATATATATCCTGGAAAGAATGGATAAATAAAACACTAAGGGCAAAGCTGTCAAGATTCAAGACAACAGAATGAACATACAAGCTGCAAAGGTGGTTGAGGGAGCAGTTTCTGTAGTCAGTCACCTTGTCCTCAACACTGATCAGTGAAGATGTTTCTTCTAATATTCAACCTAAACCTCTCCTGGTGCAACCTGAGGCCATCTCATCTTGTTCTATCACTTGATTCCAGGGGGAAGAGATCGATTCCCAACTGGCTGAATTCAAAGTCCGTTGAGGGAGTTCTAAAACCCTTTGTGGGGCAGTCACACAAGACCATGCAGTACCTTAAATTCTCCCCAGTGATATCAAGAGGTCTCACACCAGAATATTGATATCCCTGTCTTTGTTTTTTCTCTCTTGAAACACTGCTGGGACGAGCTCCACAAGTTGTGCTCACTTTCCCATACACCCTTTTTTACTTGCATGATTTTGATTTCACAGATTTCCCTCCTCCTTTTGTAGCAAAGATAGTAAGCACAGTAGCTTCAAATATGGTGATGGGAAGTTCTGTGTGGACTGTCCTAATATTTCCTCGTTCTCATCTCTTCCTCTTCAGTAAAGGGTCCAAGTAAAGGGTCCAAGTAAAGACTTGGCAGACTTTCAGTTTCTACAGCAGTTCTTCATGTCTAGTCAGTTTTTCTAGCCCAGATTTGATCACTGTTACACCTTTTACTGCTTCAGAAATTCTTGTCATTTCCACAAAAAGAAGAGTCTCTGCACCAAAAAACCTACTGCAGAAGCATTTTGGGTTTTAAATTATTTCTTTATCATTTCCTTAATAGTAGGAGAGAATCAGAGCTCAGGCTCCCAACATTTCCTGCTAACGTCCACCTCTCAACACAGCCCTTCTGCAGCAATTTAGTGGAAATAGCTTATTACTTAGTGAAGGTTGGAATTAGCCATGTTAGCTTTGCTGCAGGGATGGTCTGAAGTGGGTATGGTATGAGTGCTGGATCTCCATCTGCATTTATACACATGAGATTTAAAGAAGAATGTCTAAATAAGGATTTAGAGGGCTAATTGTGGATACTTACTTTCTAAAATGATAGTTTCTAAAATGATAGCATTAAAAAGCTGCCATTTCCCTTTGCAATTAGTGCCAGGCATTCCAGCAATTCTCCAAGTACAACTTACCAATCTTCTTTCAAATATCTTTAAACCTTGAATGAGCCCAGCACCTAAAGAGCCTAATTTAGACACCAAGGGGGTGGGGAAAAGTTCTGATCGGGGTGGAAGAGCAGCTGGAAGCCAAGTATTACGAGAGTTTCATTTAGATGTTGAAGTGGGATCTGAGCTCTTTGAGAATCAGATATTTAGTGGCAAAATCTATAAGCATTCAGTTCAGTAAGAATTATTGTCTCTGCTGGGAAGGACACATTTGTTTTACTAGATAAAGCAGCAATCATTTAGCTGTTTTCTCTCACAGCAAGAAATCCCATGTCCTCTGAATTTATGAGAGCACAGTCAGATCTTGCATGCTTTATCTTCCCTCCAGCTCTGCTGCATGAAGGGAATGGGTGAAGTTTGCAGCAGGGCAGAGGACTAGCTGAAAAGCTAGAGCCAAGCTTGCAGACTCAAAGTTAAAATCAATCAATCAATCAAAAGATCTTCTGGAAGGCTGTGTTAATTCAGCAGGAGTAACTGAAGTCTGATGCCTAAAAATAGCAGATTAAAGAAAAGCCTCAGTAAAGCCTGTGCTGTAAAAACTGTTTCTACTCACCTGATGCTATTAGTGTTGTGCTTTAGTCATTACTACTGAGATCTTAAGTGTGCTGAGCAGCTTCCTTAGTTAGGGAGATCTAGTCAGCAACAGTGGACATGCCACGTCTATATTACATATATAGCAAGTAAATATTTATTTAAGAACCTGCTATGCCAATAAATCAAGTTGTTCAACCCCATGTATGTTTAACTCCTAGTTATGTGCTACCCTGTGGAGAGGATAAGGGGGTATAACTCACACAGTTGGTGAAAAAGTATTATTTGCTCCATGCTGATTTTGAGAGGGAAGGAACTAAAAAGGCGGTTTCTGTTCTTAGAACCACTGCAAACAATGAAGAGAATTCACTGCTGAAAAATTCTCATCACACATTCTGTAGCAGCAAACTGTAATCACACTGAATGCAAGGTCTGCCCATACCTGCCAGCCTCGTTTTGCCAAGACACCGTCTGCCTGATTAGGTAACACGGTTTGACTTCTTTAGGCTGCTACATAATCCTTGAGGAACAGAGCTGCCAACACTTACCATCTTACAGAGTTTCAGATGCTATTTACTGTTTCCTCTTAAGGCCAGAAGCCTGAGAATATTACACACCCACCCACACATCCAAACACAGCTTTTAATTACGTTTCTAGCCCCAGAGATTACGGAACCTTAAGCTACGTGCATCCTAAAAAAAAAAAAAAAAATCAAACCCAATCCAAGATGCCTGTAATCTTAGGATCTTCTCACATGTTGCACCTGAGTTTTGAGGAGGAATAGAGGAGAAGACTTCAGATTTGGAAACATTTCTGATAGGCAAAGTTTACCACCTTGCAGCTTATGCAACAGCTCTGACTCATTCCCTACAACCCATCTGCTGGGACGCCTCCTGCTCTGGGCTAGTAGCCACAGCCATGCGGCACACAGGAAGGCTGCAGGTCCATCTTGCCTCTTATCATCCAGGATTGGTCTTGTCTGGGAGGGCAAAATGCACCACCAGAGACAGAGACTACAAAATTCATCTGGAAGCAGCATGCATACATGAAAAGACAAGGAGGAGCACCTGTAAGCTGCCAAGGAAAGATAGATCATGGCAAGCCTTTCTGGAAGGTATACATTGAAACACCACCCCTGTTCCTTTAACATGTTCACAGGCAGCATCAACTCAGTTGCAAGGCTGGAAATGCAGCCTGCTAAAGCCATTTGTGGTGATGGGTCAGCTGCAGTGTAGATACCATCACAGCCAGCATCTTGGCTTGCTTATGCTGCTATTTTCTAGCAGAGTAAAATCATGGTAAAAACTGGCCTTTATTTTGCATTTGTTGAAATGGCATTTAAAAGAATTTACTTTTTTTTTTTTTTTTTTTTTTTCCTGGCAACTAAACATATTTTTAAACATATTTTGGGGTGGTGGGTTTTGTTTTTTTTTTTTTGGGGGGGGGGGGGGGGA
>VWZE01012821.1:58375-86062 GCA_013396675.1 Eubucco bourcierii
TTTTTTGGGGGGGGGTGGGGAATTTTTTTTTTTTTTTTTTTTTTTTTTTTTTTTTTTTTTTTTTTAATAAGGTAGAGCCTTTAACAAGTTAACAATTTTGGAGAAAGATATTTGTTACTTGAATAAATACAAACCATGAAAAAAGGCAAGAGATAATTTCATATCTGCGGGAGGTTCTGACCACCCAACTGTTTGCTCAAATATTCTATTTAAAGGCTTCTTAAAAATACTGTTCCCTTATACCATTAAGCATCTCTATTACCCTAGCCATCAAAATAATGTTCATAGTGAATGCAGGGCAGGACATACATTAGCACTCAATTCATTGCAAGAGACAATGAAAAGACAAAAAGCACTGAAAAATCATGAATGATTGTGCAGCAGTTGTTATGTAGAGTATGAATGGGCAGAAAAAGCTAAGCCAGGCATTTCCAGACCTCCACCATTTTGGACTGTTCTATTTAACTACTGCCTGAATTGAGGGTGAATTCGGTTCTTCACTTCTTAAGTGTCTCTGAAAAATAATTATCAACAACCTCAGTATAAGATTATTTGCCCTCAAGATCTAAGCTGGGAAAAAAAAAAATGCTCAAAATACAATCATAAAGGTAGAAGTACCATGAAGATGCTGGAACACTGGAATAGGTTGCCCAAGGATCTGGGTGAGAGATATTCAGGCTCAACAAGGCTCTGGGCAACTTGATCCATTTGGAGATGTCCCTGCTTACTGCAGAGGGGGTTGGACTAATAACCCTTGGAGGTCTCTTCCAGCCCAAACTGTTCTACGATTCTATGATAATACATCTGCCTTTGTAAACAAATCACACTGATGAATGAAAAGGCATCCATGCTAATACTGTCAAAGGCAAAACTGTGACCTAAGAAAAAGCCAATCTCCTTTGCACCTCTCCTGCCCCCTTGGAAACATTGTATTTGTCAATATTTATCAATATTTCTCATGCACCAATTGCTTCTACTGCTGATTCATGCTTTCTCCTCTGCAAGGGCAAAATTCAGCCCATGGAGGCTTACCAATCAACACTAGGAAGAGAATACAAAATTTGTTCCCCAGTCAGCTCAATGTCCCTGTGAAAGACAGAACCTATCTGCACACACAGCCACCTAGAGAGGAGCTTCAAGCAAAAAGGTGAATACAGCTTTAAAATCATGTTCTTTAAAAAAAAAAAAAAGAAAAAAGAAAAGAAAAGAAAATCAGGACCTGCTCTGTGCATTGTTGGATGTTCCTGTACTTGTAAGGAGCACGGTTGTAGCTCAGTGGTGACACTGAGACAGGTGAGCTACAGCTCCTGGGTGCACAGCATGTCCTAGGACTGGGATGTTGGTGCTGGAGGTGGGCAGGGTACCTCTGCACTGCATAGTGTTGGGACGCACCTCTTCCTCTCTGCATCTTGATAACTCAGCTTCTCCTGATTTCTCTTGCAAGCAATTCAGTATTGCTATCTATTAAAAGCTGGAGATCCCAATGGCTCTACTATGACCCACATGAGAGCCACACAAGCAAAGCTTAGGATTATCATATTTTATCATCATCCAAAGTGAGCAAGGTGGTTCCAGGCCTCATCCATGCCCTCTGCCAAGGGCTGTGCCTTGGGAAATCCTGCAACTTCACAAAAAGGGAACAATCTACCTTTCATTCTGCCTTTGACAGCACAAGGGCAATGGGTGGAAGCTGAGATATAGGAAGTTTCCTTTAAACATGAAGATAAATGTTTTCCCTGTGAGGGTGGCAGAACACTGGAGCAGGCTGCCCAGGGTGGATGTGGATTGTCCCTCTCTGCAGACATTCAAAACCTACCTGGACACATTCCTGTGTAATCTGCTCTAGGTGGTCCAGTCCTCCTCATGCATCTCTGGCAAGGGGGGGTTGGACTGGATGAGCTTTCGAGGTCAGTTCCAGCCCCTGACATTCTGTCATTCTATGATTCATTCATATCAGTTGCATAGCTGCAGGAACCAGGATAATCCAGCCATTGCCTTCAGATGCCTATCCCAAGCTTGGCAGCACCACTCACAGTGAATGCCCCACCAACTACTGCAGGACCACTCACAGTTTAGATGCCCTTCCAGCAAGCACAACCATTCCCTCTGAGGCTATTCAAAACACTCCTAATCAAGGAGTACAGATAAATAATTGCTCCTTACAATTACCTGAAAGGAGGTTGCTCTTTACAACTACCTGGCAGGTGTCTTTTCCCTAGTATCAAGAGATAGAACAAGTGGAAAAGGCCTCAGATTGTGTTGGGAGGTTTAGGTTGGATGTTAGGAAAAATTTCTTTCCTGTAAGAGTGGATAGGCTTTGGGAAAGGTTACCCAGGGAGGTGGAAGAGTCACTGTCCCTGGAAGTATTAAAGTGTAGACATGCCACTTGGGGACATGGTTTAATGGCCATGGTGGTGCTGGGTTGATGGTTGGATGATGCTTTTAAGGGCTTTTCCAGCTGAAACAGTTCTGTGACTGCAAGTAGATGAAACTGCATCAACTAATTCATTCTGTTGATTCCAGTAAGTGCTAAAGGAAGAAAATCTCTCTGCTCTTTATTTTGGTTCACAGTTTGTTTTCAATGCAAAGTAGTCAAATTGGGTCACAGCCATGGCACACTTCTATGAGAGTTTCGTGTCACTGATACCACACAAGTGACACCATTCTGCTTCACAGGTTCTGTGAAAAGTAAGGTTTTTAATTCTCATATTCACAAAACTAACCTATTTTGAGTGTAAATTTACCTCAGATGCAACATGGAATCAGAAGCAATCAGGTCTAACAATTTTGTTTGAAATCATCAACGGTACAGAGGGAAAAAAAAAAACAACACAAAAAACCCACCAAACCAAAAACCCCAAAACCCAAACCTTTTAACAAGGATTTTAACAAGGTTCAGGGAGGATGACTTGTGTATGTTTTCCGCTGCTATGGTAAAGTTTAAATCCTGATAGTTTGTAAATTTAGGCAAAAAGAAGCTATAAATCTTTCACTCATTTGTCAGTTATGTTGCAGTCCTGCTGCTCTACATAAATATTTGGCAGCCTTATACTTTTGTGTCTGATTTCCTAACCTAACCATTCTGGCAACTAATTTATTTGTCTGTTATTTAATTACCTTAACTGTTCTGCATCCTTGGTGCTGTCTGAATACTTTGTCTCCAGTTATTTAATTTTCTTTTCACTCTTCTACTTGGTTTGAATGATTGCTCTTTACATAGATTGCTGGCACAGAAATGTTGCTTCACTTGTAGCATCTCCAGTCAGAGCTATTATTTGGCTTCAACACATTGTCTGGCCAAGGGGATGGACCCCAGGGCTTTGATCTTCCATCCCTAGAGCATGCATTCAGAAGCTTTTATTTTCTCACTGATGCTAATGAAGATGTTCTGCTCTTCCCTTCTATTGATTCCTGCTCCTATTCCACCACCAGGTACTATTTGCAAGGATCAGGGGAACTCTCTGCTTTGCAAATGCATTTTTTTCTTTTCTATTTTAAAATACTGCCGGGTTACTGCTGGGAGATTCAAGGAACTTGCTTCTTGTCCCTCTTTTTTCATTGGTGCCATTGATGCTAGCACAAGTTTCACAGTTGAACTCCATGGAGTCTAGTTTTCACCTATATCTGCAATACACATGTATGCCACCCCCAAAGCCCTCACAGGAACTCACCACAGCAGTGCAGAGCAGGTTAGGCTACCCCAAACGTGCTCTGCCCCAAAACAAGCCATTCTCCAAGTTACCCCACTCTTGGATGCTTTCCTGTCACACACTTCCCTCCTCCCAGCAGGCAGCAACTGCAGAGTACAGGCATAATTTGTCTTGTTTAGCATTCTCCCTGCATCACCTTCCTTACATCTCTTCTGCTCCTGCAATATCTGTAAAAGCATAATAACCTAAAAAGTGGCATTTGGATAACAGAGGCATTTTACATGGAATCAGAGAATGGTAGGGGTTGGAAAGGACCTCTGGAAATCATTTGGTCCAGCCTCATGTGGCCTCTTTGCCTTCATTTTAGCCGTGTGTTATTTGTGTCTTAGAGGAAAGAAGCATTCCCCACATTTTCTACTTTTAGGATTAATAACTTTAAAACAAAACAAATGCAGGAAAAAAGAGTGAATAAATTCAGTTATTAGTTAACAGTTGCCAAAATTTGCTGCAAACAGACTGGAATTTCTTCTGTAAAGAAAAAATTTAAATCTATAAAAGATTTCATTTGGCACAAAGACAAAAAAAATTTTTAAAAAAAAATTATTTCAAATGCACACTTCCGAAGTTTTCATCTCAGTTTTGCCTTGGTGGTATAAAAAGCCAAATGAAATAAATTATTTTCTTATTTACCAAGCAGTTCTAAGGTCGAAGTACAATTGCCAGGGGTTATCTTAAATAATATGAAATTGCTTGGAGGTGTTCAAGGCCAGGTTGGATGAGGTTTGAGTGACCTGATGCAGTGGAAGGTGTCCCTGCCCATGCAGGACGGTTTGAACTAGATCATCTCGAAGGCCCTCACCAACCTAAAATTATTTAATGAATCTATGGATATACAATCCAGTTATACAGTGACCCTTACAAAGCCTTCACATGCAACTCTCCCCACTTTTAAATGTTTCTTTTACCTACTTTTTTCCTCAGATGTTTTAATTGTAACAGACTTTGTGGCAACTCGTAGCTGTTTAGCTTCAAAACTAGACACTGCCCATTCTCTGAATGGCATCTAAGATGCCACTTCCCAATAGGAGATTTCAAGGATGAGAAAAAGCTGTCAGAGCATGTGAAAGAAGTTGACTTTGTCTCATGTTAGTCTCACTGCTGCCCCATGAAGATAGCTACCAGAGGTTTCACATTGGAGTAATGCAAGCTGGGGCTCACTGTAACAGCTGGAGATGGAGAGGGTCCTCACAGGTGACTGATGCAGCAGCTTAGAGGCAAGAGCACAAAACTAACTGTGGGACTGGGACTGACACCAGTTGAACATACTATAACCATGGCAATTGAATGAGGAGCTGCGACCACATGTGGTTTGGAAAAGGCATAAAACCTCAAAGCTGACAGGGAAGTTTTGGGCTTCCCCACCAATTGAGGCCTTCACCACCTGAAAGGTGTTGCTTGGGTCCACAGTGGTGACTACCACTTTTCTTTTGTTGTCTCTTGCTTTCCCCTCCTTTCTTGTACTTCCCACGTAACCCCCTTTCCTGTACTTCCCATGTGTCCCCATGCACATGTAAGCAAAATAAAATTCAAGAGCTTTTCTCAACCAACTACTTGGTTCCTTCTTAGTTTCATCCAGAACACCCATAAAAGAGTCATCTCTCCCACAGATGTTGATCAAGACAGCAAGTAGAGAGATCATGGGACACAGAAATTGAGTTGATCCTGGCCAGATCTTCTAGTAATATGAAGGAACTCTGTCACCTATTCTGGCTTGGGTTTCATTTCTCTTTTGAAGACTTCAGCAGAAATCACACAGCAGGTTCTCAGTGGGAGTTTACAGAAGCTATGTGTCACCCACAAAGAGAAACAAAGTGAATTTAAGATATCCACAGATCTTTGGGTAAGCTTTGGGTGAAAGTCTGAATTCTCATGAAGGAGGTCAGTGATGGTAGGAACCTGCCAGTTCTACTGACCCTGATCCTCTTGCACTTTGCTTCCATGCCAACCCTCTTGTGCATTCATGCCCATCCAAGATGAGATTGCAGAGACCAGCATAATTTATACTGCAAACACTGCTATGCTTGTTGGAGATGGAGTAGACATAGAATCATTGGTGGGAAAAGACCTTTAAGATGGTGTCTAACCATTATTTAACTCTAGCAAGCCTGATGGTAAACTGCCCCTGCAGATGGTAAACATGTCTGCATCTTTGAAACACCTCTAGGGGTGGAGATTCCATCACCTCCCTAGGGAGCCTGTTCTAGTCTTTGAGAATCCTTTCAGGGAAGAAGTTTCTTCTAATGTCCAACCTAAACTTATGGTGCTACTTGAGGCCATTTTCTCCCATCCTGTCACTTATCAGGGAGAAGAGACCAACCCTCACCTGGCTCTAACCTCATTTCATAGAATGGTAAGGTTGGAAGGGACCTCAAGGATCATCTCGTTCCAACCCCCTGCCATAGGCAGGGACACCTCCCACTAGTACAGGTTACTCAAGGCCTCATCCAACCTGGCCTTGAACACCTCCAGGGAGGCAGCATCCACAACCTCCCTGGGCAACCTGTTCCAGTGTCTCACCACCCTCACTGTAAAGAACTTCCTCCTAACATCCAGTCTAAATCTCCCCTCTGCCAGTTTAAACCCATTTCAGGTGAAAAAGAGAGAGAAAAGGCCTCCCCATTAGCCTCATTTTCTACAGACTGAACAACCCCAGGTCCCTTAGCTGTTCTTCAGAAGAGCTGAATCAGAAGAGGAAGACGATTACACACATTTTCCTCAGTGCTGCTCATGTAGATTTGGGGAAGCTAGAAACAGGACCTAAATGTTTACAGGAACACCAACTGGTACCAAGATCTTATTGCAGGCAGAAAAATTAAAAAGTCAGCAAATAGACTTTCTTGCTGTCACCTACAACTGCAGAGTGCCAGAAGAGCCTGAGCTCACAACAGGGATGTAGTTTTCTGGCAACAGAGAAATCATAAATCGAAGCTGCATCCTGATTCAGTGGCTGCCTGACATCTACAGCATCCTGTCACAGCTATCTTCTACTTTTGTTGCTCACACAATGGTTTTGTGCAGTAAATCTTCCACTCTAAGGAACACTACAAGAGGCAGAACAATTTCCACAAGATGTATTGTGTTTGTGTCTTAAGAAACCTCTAAAACCTTGCTAAATAACCCCCCAGCAACCAACCTCAAACGACAACACCCACTCCTGCAACTTACAGATTGGTGAGGTCTCAGGAGGAAGTAAATGCCAGAATTCACTCCCTTACATCAATCTGAATTTGGTCTTTTTTTTGCAGACCTCCTCTGAACCAGCTCCAGCAGGCCCATGCCTCTCTTGTGTTGGGGGCCCCATAGCTGGGCACAGTACTCCACGTGAGGTCTCCCCAGAGCAGAGGGGCAGAATCCCCTCTCGCCATCTGCTGACCACACTGCTGTGGATGCAGCTCAGGCTACCATTGGCATTCTGCCCTGGAAGTGTCCATGGTTGGCTCATGACCAGCTCTCCTTTCACCAGCACCCCCCAAGTCCTTTTCTGCAGGGCTGCTCTCTATCACAGGCTCCCCTAGCCTAGGCTGATAAGCATTGTTGCAAGCCAGGTGCAGGACCTTGCACTTGGCCATGTTGAACCTCTTGATGTTCACCTGGTCCTACTTACTTCTCTGGGTCCTTCTGGATGACATTTCACCCCTCTGGCATATTGACCACACCAACTCAGCTTGCTGAAAGTGCACTCAGTCCCACTGTCTGTACCACTGATGAAGACATTGAACAGCAGTGGTCCCAGCACAGACCCCTGAGGATTATTTTTCCCCTAGCTCAGTTATTGCTAGAGCTTTGTGCTCATTTATAATTGAAATCTGAGAACTAAAAGGTATCCTGAACTTCACCTCAAAAGACACACTTCAAAGCAGAGATCTGGATGCTACAACCCCAGCTTCTGTCAGCAGGTTTTATTTTCACTTTCTCTCCGTTGAAATATTAACGTACCAAGAGGACAGCCCTACATATTGCATAGAGATTGGATTTTCTTCTGGTCAGACCATACTAACTAAAGTCTATTGGTTTCTCACAGGAGGAGTCTGTGGCTGCAAGATGCTCCAAGTTCAGAGCTTCAGTATTTTTTCTGAAACTTAGAAAAGCAGATGGGCACTAATCTGCACTTAGGATTCTAAGAGTACTGAAATGTCTTCCCAGGGTACATTTAACAGGTAATATTAGCAAGTGCTAATTTTGCATAAGCACTGGCAATGTTTATTAAAGGTAGAGGTACTATAGTAACAATTAAAAAAAGATCAGCAAAATAATTGCCTTTGGCTCTTCAACTGTCTTTACAAATGTTTAATGTTTAAAATAGCCAAATTAGATGAGCCTAATTAAAGAGACTTCTTTCTACACACTGTTTTGTCCTTAAATATTTAGATCCTACAGATAAATCAAATATTGAGACTTACAAAATAAAACCTTACTAAGTCTTCCCCTTTGCTTCTTCACTGTTACAATGTGTTGTTGAGGGCTACATAATGGCAAAGCCATCTCCAGTTTTAACTGGAGGATAGACCAGAGCATGCAGTCCTTGCTGAAGACAGAGCAAGCTCCCCCTTTACTCTGCTCTCCTCAGACCCCCCTGGAGCACTGTGTGCAGTTCTGGAGCCCCCAACATAGGAAGGACATCGAACTGTTGAAGTGAGCCCAGAGGAGACCATTAAAATGCTGAAAGGGCTGCAGCAGCTCTGCTATGAGGACAGGCTGAGAGAGTTGGGGCTCTGCAGCCTGGAGAAGAGAAGGCTTCAAGGAGACCTTGGAGTGGCCTTCCAGAATCTGAAGGGGGCTACGGGAGGACCAGGGAGGGACTATTGACAAGGTCTTGTAATGATAGGACAAGGAGTAATGAGTTTAAACTGGCAGAGGAGAAATTTAAACAGATGTTAGGAACTTGTTTGCAGTGAGGGTGGTGAGACACTGGCACAGGTTGCCCACGGACATTGTGACTGCTCCCTCCCCAGAGGTGTTCAAGGCCAGGTTGGACAAGGCCTTGACCAATCTGTTCTAGTGGGAGGTGTCCCTGCCTATGGCAGAGGGTTGGAACTGGATGATCTTTGAGGTCACTTCCAACCTAAACCATTCTATGATTCTATGACATGAAAGTACTCCTTGATCTAGATCTTAACTTGTGCCTACTGCAGCTTTCTTACCTACCCTTGTTCTGCACAGCCTAGGTCTGGTTAGCTCAACCTCCTACCCAAACTATGAGGAACTGCAGCTCAAGGTGATGAAGGAACCTAGAGGGAGTACACAAAAGATTAGCAGTTGGATCAGGTAAAGTTTTCCTTGGGGTATCACCATTAGTAGCTTTCTAGTGGCTTCAGCAGTGACAGAGTCTCCACATCGACTCTGAAGTATTGACTTTAAGAACCACTGAAGTCACAGAATCACAGAACGTATCTGGTTGGAAGACACCTCCAAGATCATCCAGTCCAAGCTTTGACCCAGCACTGAAGGGTCAAGACTAAACCATGTCTCAAAGCACCAGGGTCCACACACTGCTTGAACACTTCCAGCGATGGCGACTCCAGCACTGCCCTGGGTAGACTATTCCAGTGTTTGAGAACCCTCTCTGTGAAGAAATATTTCCTGGCATTCAGCCTCAAGTTGATACTGGATGCTGCAAGAAACTCAACAACATCTCTTCAGTCACCTGTTTCTGCTCAGTAAGGGACTGCCCAGAGAAAGCTTCTGATGGTTACAGGACCTTTAAGCAAAACTCTGTCTCTCCAGGAGAAACACCCTCTGTGTCCTTGCTGCCTCTCTCTCATATTTCAACTCATTATCCATCACTTCCACAGTGAGACACTGGAGAATCACCTCTCCTTCAAGGCATATTTAGTTGAAATTTGCTGTAATTTACCCACACCATGTGAACAACAATATCTCACTACTGCTGCTTTCAAAAAATTAAGTGAATTACAAGAAATACTAATGCAACCAGGTGCTGTTTTTCTCCCTTCCCCCATATCCCCAGCACCGAGAGCTATTTCTCTTTGCAGTCCTTCCCACAGGCTCCCACGTCATGGAGATTAACAGACAATGCAGAATTGTCTGAGAACATGTTGGCAGGAAACAGTTAGTGTCAAATTAGCCCAGTTAACATGACAGATTGTGATAAACTGAATGCTTGGGGTCCTGCGTGCTTGAACTATGTGGTGCTGTGCATCATGGTAACTCAAGTTCCTAAAAACCCTAAGTGGGCCACTTCACCCATACAAAAATGCTCCTAAATACACCTCCACCTGTTGTCAGGTGCTTTCCTCTCCTCTTCAGCAGCTATAAAGCACGTGGGGTTGATGCTGCTAAGAACCTTTGTAAATCATGTAACACCTGTGGGTTACACTTAGCCACAGACACGTCCTCAGCTGATGCCAATTGTTGTAGCTGCCTTGACATCAGAGCCAAGATTATTTGCAGCAGCTGAGCACCTCTCCTGCTGTGCTCAGCACTCACAAAGGTGAGCAAAGGAGTTTGTTTGTTTTAGGCTTGTTTTGGATCATTTTTAAGCGGAACTTGGTCTTGAAAAGCTGAAAACCAGGAGTCTCTTGAGTAACTAAGGTCACTCAAATCCCACCTTGTCTGCTTGAACTCTCAAAGAGTAGTCCTGAATATGAAGTGGTTAGTCCTAACCCTCTACAGCTCACCAGTCTGGCTGCCCTTTCCCTTACGTGGCACATACCTGAAGAAACATGTTTGACAATAACATAAACACATGTTTGCAGAAATACAGATTTTTTAAAAGCAAATTACCTCACTCCCTGACAAGACAGGATGACAGCCACCTTTAGCAGAAGCAACTACAACAGCGCTGAATCATCTCAGCAGCTTCCATATGCAGTCAGGAAAGGGAGCACTGAAGAGGCACCTCCACACCACAATTCAACCCACCTAAGAATTGAAACTTCAGCCAGCTCTTACCTCCTAAAGATGGATGGGAATTCCTCCTGAGCTGTAACCACAACAGGACTCCAGATCTTCTTTTCTCTTGGAAGAGGTTTAATACTAACAGGGACACCTCAGCTAAGGAGAGGGCTACAGCCCGGAGCTGAACACAGCAGAGCTCAGGGCAGGTGTGCCCAAGAGCGACAGTAATTACCCTATTAAGCCCTACCCCTCCCAGAAGCCAAACCTCCTTCTCCACTGCAGAGAAGCTACAGGTGCCTTTAACTGGTCACAACGATGTCATGCAATGCTGCAGACTTGGTGGGAATGGTTGGGAAGTCTCCTAGCAGAAAATGATATGGGGGTGTTGGTTGGCAGCCCATTGAATATGAGCCAGCAGCATCTTGGTTTGTATCAAGAATCGTGTGACCAGAAGGACAAGGGAGATGACTATCACTCTGTACTCAGCACTGGTAAGACCACAGGGTTCAGTTTTGGGGCACTCACTCCAAGAAGGACATTGAGGTGCTGGAGCAGGTCCAGAAAAGGGCAACAGAGCTGAAGGGTCTGAAGAACAGGGCTGTTGAGGAGCAGTTGAGGGAACTGGCATTGTTTAGCCTGGAAAAGAGGAGGATGAGAGGACACCTCACTGTTTTCTATGACTACTTTCCTCCTAGTATCAAGTGACAGAACAAGAAGAAATACCCTCAAATTGTGCCAGGGGAGATTTAGGTTGGGTGTTAGGAATATTTTCTTTCCTTAAAGAGTGGTCAGGTATTGGAACAGACTGCTCAGGAAGGTGGTGGAGTCACCATCCCTGCAGGAGTCCAATAAATCCATGTATACGGTACTTAGAGCTAAAGTTTAATGGCCATGGTGGTTTTAGGTCAATGGTTGGACTTGATGGTCTTAGAGGGTTTTTCCAAATAAAACAATTCTATGATTTTAACTCCTGATGCTTAAAGTTTAATCTGGATTCATTTCCCTGTGTCCTTTAGAAATCTTTCCTTATCATTCCCTATATACCAATTAACAAGTAATAGTCAAAAGCTATGAAAAGGATTAAGTATTTCTTCATCAATAACAGGATAGTTTTAAACTCTCAGAGCGTTGCTTTTGTATTTGTAGTTTTTCTTACAATTACAGATGAGCTTCTTCCAGAGCCACTTCTTAAGCAAAACTCCTAGGCAGCCCTCACTATATTACATGCTTTGCACTGCTGTGCTTCCCTCTGAACTGCAGACATATGGATTTGATGGGTGGCCTGCCCAGAGCATAAGGAACTCTTTGGATGATCACATGTCAACAGATCAATGTCCAGATGGAGATGGGTGACAAGTGGTGTCCCTCAAGGGTCTGTACCGTGGCACTAGTGCTGTTCAATATCTTCATCAGTGATACAGGCAGTGAGACTTTGGGTACCATCAGCAAGTTTGCTGAGTGGTACAGTTGATGAGACTGAAGGGAGGGATGGGTCCCATCCAGAGGGACCTGGATAGGCTGGAGAGGTGGTCTGAGGAGAACTTCATGACGTTCAATGAGGCAAAATGCAAGGTCCTGCACCTTGATATTAGTCCAGGTTGGGGGATGATATTGAAAGAACCCCTGCAGAGAAGAATTTGGGGCTGCTGGTGGGTGAGAAGCTGGACATGAGCCAGCAATGGGCACTTGCAGCCCAGAAGGCCAATGGCAGCCTGGGCTGCATCAAAAGAAGTGTGGCCAGCAGATGAAGAGAGGGGATTCTGCCCCCCTACTCTGCTGAGACCTCATCTGGAGCGCTGTGTCCAGCTCTGGAGTCCTCAATACTGGAAGGAGATGGACCTCCTGGAGCTGGTCCAGAGGAAGACACAAAGGTGGTCACAGGGCTGGAGCACATCCGCTATGAGAATAGGCAGAGGGAGGTGGGGTTGTTTAGCCTGGAGCAGAGAAGATTCTGGGGAGACCTAATAGAGGTTTTGTAGTAGCTGAAGGGGGCCTACAAGAAGGTTGCAGAGAGACTGTTTCCAAAGGCCTGCAGTGATGGGATGAGGAGCAATGTTTTGAAATGAGAGAAGAGTAGACTTAAATTGGATGTTAGGAACAAGTTCTGTACTATGAAGGTGGTGGAACACTGCAACAGGTTGTCCAGTGAGGTGATCACAGCCCTATCTCTAGAGATACCCAAGATCATGTTTGGCAAGGCTCTGAGCAACCTGATCTAGTGGAGGATGTCCCTGCTAGCTGCAGGAGGAGCGCGACTAGATGACCTTTGGAGGTCCCTTCCAACCCAAATCATTTTATGATTCTCTATAAACCTCCCAACAATGGTCTTTGGAACCTCCACACTGAAGTTTTATAATGAGGAACACAATAAAAAGCCGCTAAAAAAGCCAACCAAACAAACCAAACCACCCCAAAACCAAACCAAACCAAAAAAGAAGTAAAATATATTGCATCAGGCTGGTCTCAATAAAACCCCCTCCAACCTCCTCTACCTGCAGGAAGCAGAGCAATAGACCTCACAGGGTTAAAACTTCTTTTTTTTAGTCATTCTTGTTATGCATCCCACACACTAGAACTTATCTGACATGAAAAAGGATAGATAGGTATAAATATAGTACATGAGGTACAGTATTAATTTTAGTACAGACAAATTATGTTAAAGACTGTCAACATTTAGTCTGGCACAACTGCTCCACTGCTACAACACTGAGGGGGAAAGAAAAAAACCCAAAATGAGGGAGGCAGGATGGTCTCATCAGTCTCCTGCAAATGGATCACTCAAAATTAAATTCTATGTCAACCCCACTCCAGGCTCTGGGGAATCTCTGCTGAAAGACTTTATTTCTGCAAATGCTTATGCAACATTTCAGAGTGACTTAGGGTGTTCTGCACCAAGGAAATGGCTTTGTGGAGCTCCTTGACAGGGTGTAATGGCTCGTCTAGGAGATGCCTGTACTGCAGTACCCACCAAGGATGGCATCTCCTCCTTGTGCAAGGCTGCTTGCAGGAGGTCTGTGCAACTCAGGGGTTTCCTGGGTTTATTTCTGCTTTAACAATTCTAAGAGCTTAACAATTTCTTTCATTTAAAGGAGAAAAATCAAAAGAGAGCCCAAACCCCCAATTTCCTATTTATTTTTAGTGCATCCTGCTAAGCCAACAATCATCCCAGTGTGAGCTGACTGGAAGCTGCAGTAGGTAGCTACCTGAACAGCTAACAGGGATCAGACTGGATGAAAGAGAAACAAGAAGAGGTTTATCATGTGGAGTAAACCCAACCAGGGGATCTTAGTTGTGCCCTCATCCACATTTTAAAGGCCTTCATTTTTGTATGGTGGGTCCCTTCAGTTCAGGATAGAAAAACCCAATGAACTCCTACAAGGGGAACAAACTAAGCCTCTCTCTCCCAGGCTCTGCTGTGAAGATTGCACAACACCAAATAATTCTGTGAAACCACCACCTCTGGCTACCAGGACTTGCCTTCTCTTCCTCATCTCTGCTTGCTGCAGAAACATTTCAATACCACCTTGGTAGAGAAGGAGGAGAGGAACAGCTTCTCTCATACAGGGACAGGAGTGAGATTTTGCAGAGAAGCCCCTGAACCCTGCAGAAATGCTTCCAGCTTTGACTCACATCTGCCTGCTGATTCACCAGCAGCTGCTTGCTAACTTCTAAACCAACACCCAGGGTGACAGCTTGGGTTTAGTACCCAATCCTTAAACACTGCTTTTGCTTTCACAGACACCTGCCTGATGGAGAAAAGCTCACTTCAGCACCTGTGTATACATACGAATCATCTTTTAAAGTCTGAGGTCAGTCCTGTATTCAAAGATTTTGCATATATATATGTGTGTGTGTGTGTGTGTGCAAAAGCAACAGGGGAAAAAGAAATAATTACCCCAAAGCAGCATTTATTTTCACAACAGCACTTTGAGGCATTCCCAACAAAAGGAATACTGGATTATTATATGCCTTGGCTGCTGTGGGAGGGCTTGCTAGGAGAAAAACGAACCTGTATTGACAAGCCTCTGTGGTATAAACTAGGATTCAAACCAGGTATCTGCCAGCTGAAATAATGCACTTGCAAATGTCTAACCACCTGAATCAAATCAGAGAGGGGTGCTTTAGACACAGGACATTGGAGAAATTTAGATTTCAAATTCTGTCCTCTGTTTTGCCTACAGCCTTCCAGCAAGAAATCCCACAACTGCCTTTTCCAAAGAAATTCTCCTATCAATGTATTTTAAGGCCAGATTTACTGTCCCAGTTTGCTTCACTGACCTATTAAAGACGTTCTGTGCACTTTGTAAGGAACTGCAAAGAGGCAACAGGAGAAGGGCAGAAAACAATTTCCTACAGCTGAGGGCATCATTTCTTTCAAAAAGCATGGGTTTAGAACTATGTAAGCACAGCTCTGTCTGCACATCAGTGAATCTTCATGAGCTAATTTTCATTGAATCTTAGATGGTACTGGCTTAGAAGGGACCTTAAAGATCACCTAATCCACCTCGCTTTAGGCAGCAGGGATGCCTGCAACTGGAGCAAGTTGCTTAGAGTCATATCAAGCCTCACCTCATATGTTTTCAGGGATGGGGCATCCACAATCACCCTGGGCAACCTGTGTCAGTATTCCACCACCCTCATAGTAAAGAATTACTTCCTAGAGTCAAGTCTAAATCTACCCTGCTCTAGTTTCAGACCATTGTCTCTCACCCTGTCACCACAACACCCTTCTAAACATCCCCTCTCAAGCTTTCCTGTAAGCCTCTTCAGGTACTAGAAGGCCACTACAAGGTTCCCCTGGAGTCTTACACTCTCCCAGCTGAACAAGCCCAACTCTATCAGACTATCTTCATAGGACAGGTGCTCCAACCCTCTGGTCATTTTTTTCTGTTCAATCAAGTCTGTGTGCGGCTTTTGTTGAGGTGGCCAGAGCAGAGGGGCAGAATCCCCTCTCTCCATCTGCTGGCCACACTTCTTTTGATGCAGCCCAGGCTCTCGTTGGCCTTCTGGGCTGCAAGTGCCCATTGCTGGCTCATGTGCAGTTTCTCACCCACCAGCACCCCCAAGTCCTTTTCTGCAGAGCTGCTCTCTATCATGTCTTCTCCTTGTGATAATGAGGATTGTCCTGACCCTGGTGCAGGCTCTTGGACATGTCCTTGTTCTACCTCATGAGGTTCACCTGGCCACACTTCTCCAGGTATCTGAAGTATCCAGATACTTCAGTATCTGAAGGGGGCCTACAGGAAGGCTGGGGAAGGATTATTTACAAGGTCCTGCAATGACAGGACAAGGGGCAATGGGTTTAAACTGGCAGAGGGGAGATTTAGACTGGATGTTAGGAGGAAGTTCTTTACAGTGAGGGTGGTGAGGCACTGGAACAGGTTGCCCAGGGAGGTTGTGGATGCTCCCTCCCTGGATGTGTTCAAGGCCAGATTGGATGAGGCCTTGAGTAACCTGTACTAGTGGGAGGTGTCCCTGCCTATGGCAGGGGGTTGGAAGTAGATGATCCTTGAGGTCCCTTCCAACCTTACCATTCTGTGATTCTATGATTCTATGATTTAAGGTCCTTCTGGATGACATCCCATCCCTCTGTCACACTGACCACACTGCTCGGTTTGGTGAGCAAACTTGCTGAGGGTGCCCTCAGTCCCACTGCCTGTATCATTGATGAAGATATTAAACAACACTGGTCCCAGTAGAAAGGAACAGAGGAAGTCAAAATATTAGTACAGACAGGCTAGCTGAAGCTGGCATTACTTTTCCCTTGAAACTCTTGCTCCATAATATTAACATTAAGCTATGCAGATTCTAAAACCACCAGCTTCCTTAAATTCATTAGGAAAATAGTTACCTATTAACAGAATAAGGTTAAATGCTGGTGAGCAATTATAGAATCTCTTTGTGTTCCACAGGGCTCCTGAAGTTCTCCAGTAGGTTTATGCCTGACCATAATGTTATTGTAGTCAACCTTTCCATGCTGTAAACAGCACAAGATTTAACTGTAGGACATATATTGCACTGCAGTTGTAATAAAGTGCATATCTGAGCTGTTTTCCAGCAAAAAAAAAAATCCCACACCTCCACCAAGCACCAAGGATAAAATCATTTTCTGCTATTACATAGTCTCAACTCAATATATTACTTCCACCTTGAGAAGTCACTTGCTGTGCACTGAGACTTTACCTTTTCCCTAGCAGCAGAGACAATTTAACACATTCTTACTCTTCTCTCCATCCCTCTTCTCTGGTCTTTATGATGCCTTCAGCTGTGCCATTGTAAGCACGTGTAGAGGAGAGTCCTGCCGTTGGACTTGAGGACCCCCAAAATCTAAATGCCATCACTTTTTCATCCAGAACAGCAAAGCTATTCCTGGAACAGACTCTATCTTGAGTGCAGACACAAAAGCATAGACCCAGGCACTAAGGAGGAAGGGAAAAGCCATCACCCAACATTTCCTTTTCCACATTCAGCCTGAACCCCCCTCTGCCCATCCATCCATCACAGATTGCTAACACGTGGTTATTTTGACAGAATGCAAGTGATCCATTGAGAGGAAAGCCTCAGGTTTGGCCTCATCTTTATCATCATGGAGGAAGATCACTATTTCAGCTGGGGCTTTGAAGTACACAGCTGAGGTTTCATACAGATAGTCTTTAAAGGCACCATCCTTTCTCACAGTGTTTATGGTCTGCTATACAGTAACTCATCACAGGCACAAAACAAGACTCGTAAGGCAGGCAAAGCATGAAGAGATCCTGGACAAGTGCAGCAGTATCTCACAAAGCCTGAGCTCCCTAAGGCTGGACCAGCAGAAAGTTACAACCATGCCTTTGTTCCAGTGGGTACACCATCTCCAGACACACAGTTCAATCTTTGCTCTGTGAATTTGCACCTTGGGACCAAGCAGAACAAAAGAAACCACAACTGTGAAGGTGGACTTACAAATCACAGTAATTCCTACAGCAGCACAGAACAGACTCAGAATCATAAAATCATTATGGTTGGAAAAGACCTCTAAGATCATCGAGACCAACCGTCAAACTAACACCACCATGGACACTAAACCACATCCCAAAGTACCTTTTGTCCCATTTCCTTTTAACATCTACAGGGATGGTGGTGACTCTACCACCTCCCTAGACAAGCTTATTTCTTGCAGTCTCCTAAGCAAACTATCAGACAGTAAGTCCAGGACACCAAAGAAGTGCTTTGTATTTTTTTGTAACAAGAGAATTAGTCCTGACTTTGCACCTAGCTCAAAAGCAGCGGGCATGAGTAGCTACTTGTTGAGTGAAAGGGCCAGAACAGATGTTTTATGTGCTGGGAACCAGCCTCTTGCTCTCCTGAGATGTTTAACAAACCCAGAGATGCATCCTGGGAGGGTCATCAGGCAGTTGGTGGCAATTAACAGCATCTCCAGTTTTACTAGCAATTGGTTAATGGAATTATGCTCATTACAGCCTTGCACATCACCTTGCCTCATTTGATATCCTTTTCCCTGTGGAAAATCTACAGCCTTCCCTGCCAAGAGCTATGTACAGGACTACAGATATCCAGGTAGGCATTCCAGCCCTTGGTGATGGCACCAGTCACCTCCCAGTGTAAGGGGTGGAAGGTGGGTGAAAGGCAGATATGAAAGGCCATTTCAAAGAATTTTTTTCATCTTGGCAAAAGAATGAGAGCCAGAACTTGCACTGAAAGCAAAATGCAGGGCCAAGATAATCTGCCAAACCATTCTGCCTTTATATCTGAGTTTGCTGTTAAGATTAGATAAAACAGAAACAAATGCCCTCCCATTTGAGAGGCAGTCTGCCCTCAGAAACCTCAGATTAAAACTCTGCTTGACCAGGTTGCTGAACAGCAGCACGAATGGCACATACCTAGACATTCTACAAGTCTAATGATGGGATTATCAAGAACAAAGGGGCACTTCTTGCCACCAAGGCCTACATTAGAACCATGGCACATGAGCCAGCAAGCTAACAGCAAGATTCACTGCATCTGTCAAGCGACTGTAGCAGGACCTATTTCGCACCACTCCAGTCACAGCATGACATCTAATGTCAAAAAGCATCTGAAACTCTTCATTAGTCACCAGAGCCAGCCTGACTTAGAGGCATGTGTCAAGCTATAGGCAAGGAAAAAAAAAAAGGATGGAAAGCTGAGCCCGCTGGGGTGCTCAAGAAGATGATATTAGGTTCAACACTGGCTTGGTGAAAGCTGCAGACATTTTATGTATTAATTGACCTGGTTTTGAAGTGAAGTAAAATGCATTACTATCATGGCCCTGCTGCTGGGCTAAATTCCTTCATCCACATGTACCTCTTGGAGACAATGAGACTGAGCACATTCAGTTCAGTGACTGTGTACTGGCTTCGGGCACCACTGCGCTCACACACTGCTTAGAAAATAGTCCAGCCATGGTGGCAAGTCCTAATTGCCAGGAGGGAAAGCCCAGAGCCCTGTCTTTTTCTGAGCAAAGTACTCAGAAATGTAAGTAAAAGCCTTTCACAGAGGCAGTAGAGTATTTGAGAGCAAGAGAAATGAGGACCACAGAGATGATGCAATGGCTAGAGCACCTCTGCTATGAAGATAGGCTGAGGGAGCTGGGGTTGTTCAGCCTGGAGAAGAGAATTCTCTGGAGGGACCTTAGAGCTGCCTTCCAATACCTGAAGATTTCTTGCAGGAAGGCTGGAGAGAGACTTTCCATAAGAGTGTCTAGTAGCAGGACAAGGGGAAATTGTTTGAAACTGAAGGAAAATAGGTTTAGAGTGGATCTTAAAAGAAGTTCTTCAGTAGGAAGATGACAAGACTCTGGAATAGGTTATCCAGGAAGGCTGTGGATGTCTTTTCCCTAGGGATGTTCAAGGCCAGGCTGATTAAGAGGCATCTCTGTCCATGGTGGGGAGGCTGGAGTAGATGATCTCTGAAGTCCCTTCCAACCTGAGCCATCCTGTGATTCTATGACCCGAGTTCCTTGAACACCAAAGCAGTTTCTCCCTGGAGACTACAGTGACAGGCGAGGGAAGCATGGGGCCTTCAGCAGCTTGGTCAGAGTGGGTAGGTAAAAAAGTACCCATGGCTTTCTGCTGAGCATAGGCACAGGTGTATTGCATTGCTTCTACAGCATGGCTTACCCTTTACAAGAACAACAGTGGGCAACAACTCTCTCCCCGCTCTCCAGCTCCCAGTAGTGGGTCCAACACTCATTGGACACCCATTGTTTGGTCTGCAGGCCAGCACAAATTGGTCTCCAAAATGCACCATGTGGTTTCACTTAAGGCAGGTTACAAGGGCAGCCCAGTAGAGAGAAAGACTACAGCATAACAAAAAATACTCTGTTAATTTTAATTAAGCTCATCAAACTGGCAGATCTGTTGGATCCAGGGAAACATTTACCACCGGGATTCCTGTGGGTTTTGTTTCATTCTCAAGCAAAAAAAGAAAATCACCCAAATTGCAAACCAGCAAGTGGCAGAGTGACCCTGATGAGCTTCTCCTTGAGTTCCGCTGTTTGCAAGGAGCTCAGCAAGAGCTCAGCACTGAATATCAGATATTGTTTCCAGTTGGTCATGCAGGGCACCAAGACAACAAATTCCTAGTAGAGTGCTGTCCTCTGCTGCAGGGCTGGCTGTCAGGGGGGGTGACATGTGAATTTTAAACAAGGGACACAAAGGATGAGAGACAGCAGCTCTGGACAGGATTTGCTTTGCATCTGCTAACTGCAAGGCTCGCCTTTTTCAAATCACTTTCTGAATCTGTACCTATCATGCTGCATTAAGAATTAGAGAGATAAGGAGCATTTTCTCAGGCACCCACTCATGATGCAAAACAAAGGGGACTACCAGATACAAATACTTGACAGGAAACAGGTCACATTCAAAAATCTTATCAGGAGTATGTAGAGTGTACTGTACCTCTGCCATAAGCTTGGCTTTCATTTAAAATAATCAGACCCACATTTCAAATATTACTTTTAATTTCTGTTGTCTCAGCTCTTTGGTGTCACATCTGAAAGCTTGGTCCTGTTATTTGTAAGTATAGATCACCACGACAGTCAGGAAATGCCACTGAAGTGAAGCCCTTGATGAGAGACTTTATAGCAGACTTGCAGTATCTGAAGGGGTCTACAAGAAAGTTGGGGAGGGATTTTTTTACAAGGGTTTTACAAGGGCAGACACAGAATCACATAATGGTTTAGGTTGGAAGGAACCTCAAAGATCATCCAGTTCCAACACCCCCACCATAGGCAGGGACACCTGGCACTAAAACAGGTCACTTGAGGCCTCCTCCAACTTGGCCTTGAACATGTCCAATGAGGGACCATCCACAACCTCCCTGGGCAACCTGTGCCAGTGTCCCACCACCCTCACTGCAAAGAACTTCCTCCTGACATCCAGTTTAAAATTCCCCTCTGCCAGTTTAAACCCATTGCCCCTTGTCCTCTCATTACAAGACCTTGTCAATCATCCCTTCCCAGCCTTCCTGTAGACCTCTTCAGATACTGGAAGGCCACTCCAAGGTCTCCTGGAAATCTTCTCTTCTTCAGGCTGCAGAACCCCAGCTCTCTCAACCTGTCCTCAGAGCAGAGCTGCTACAGTCCTCTGAGCATTTTTCTGGACTCCTCTGGACTTGCTCCAACAGTTCCACATCCTTCTTGTGTTGGAGACTCCAGAACTGCACACAGGACTCCAGGGGAGGTCTGAGGAGAGCAGAGCAAAGGGGCAGAATCCTCTCCCTTGCTCTGCTGCCCACACTGCTCTTGATGCAGCCTGGGTACAGGGCTGCTGTCTGGGCTGCACTTCACCACCCAGCCTGTATTTGTGCTCAGGATTGCACTGACCCAGGTGCAGGACCTTACATTTGGCATTGTTAAATTTCATGAGCTTGGCCTGGAGCCACCTCTTCAGCCTATCCAGGTGCCTCTGGATGGATCCCTGCCCTCTAGCAAGTCGACTGTGCCACACAGCTTGGTGTCATCTGCAAACTTGCTGAGGGTGCACTGATTCATCTGTCCATATCATTGACAAAGACGTTAAACAGCACTGGTCCCAGCACTAACCCCTGAAGGATGCCACTTGGCTCTGGCTTTCAGGTGGAGACCACTGCAAATAGATTTTCTTTTTTTTCCTTTTTTTTCCTTTTTTTCTTTTTTTTTTTTAACCTTTACATGTGAAGTAGGATTTGACATGAGAAACAATTTCACACGTGAGCTTCAGAGTGAAAGTTTGATTTCATCCCCTGAAGGAGAACAGTGATTGCTCAGGCTGCCAGCCACAGACCAGCTCAATGTTCACAGGCATCACTCCAACATCTCTCAATTTCTTTCTCACTTCTCATGCTCCTTCCTATTTTTGCCTTCATGAATCTCAATATCGGTAGTATTGCTTCTCAATTTTATAGCCTGTATTTGAAGAGGTATTATACAATGAAGGAGTATGTTTAGAACAAGGAATTCTCAGAAGTCTATTACAGGAGACAACATTCAGAATATATTTTGTGTTCCACTCTGTTCACCAGTATAAAAAGAAGGAGAAGGAAGATGAAGCCATTTTGCTTGGCAAAAGATGAGCTCTTATACTTCTGTATTTATATATTCTTTAGGCCAAGGGCTACGGAAGATTATAATGACCTCAGGAGTACCGGAAAAGGAGTTTTCTAGGAGATCAGAATCACTGGTTGGAAGAGATCTTCAAGATCATGCAGTCCAACCTTTGACCCAGCACTGAAGTGTCAACACTAAACCATGTCTTTAAGTGCCAGACCCACTTGAACACCTCTGGTGTGGTGACTCCACCACTGCCCTGGGCAGACCATTACAATGGTTGAGAACCCTTTCAGTGAAGAAATATTTCCTAGCATCCAGTCTGAACTTGCCCTAGCACAGCTTGCAATCATTTCCTCTGGTCCTGTCACCTGACACTAAAAAGAAGCAGCTGCCTCCTTATAGGTGCAACTTCCCCTCGGGTAGCTGTAGAGAGCAACATGGTCTGGCCTCAGCCTTCTCTTCTCCAGACTGAGCAACATCAGTTTCCTCAGCCCTTCCTCGTAGGTCAAGTACTCCAGGCTCTTCTCCAGCCTTGTTGCCCTTCTCTGGACATGCTTCAGCCCCTCAATGTCCTTCCTGTAGTGAGGGTGGCAGGGCTGAACACAACACTCAAAGTGTGGCCTCACCAGTGCTGAGCACAATGGGGTGATCACTTCCCTGTCTCTGCTGGCCACCCTGTTTCTGACATCAGCCAGGATGGCCACTTGGGCACTGATGGCTCATGTTCAGTCAACCATCAACCAACAGCCCCAGGTTCCTCTCCAAGTTACATCTTTCCAACCACACATCCCCAAGTCTGTAACTTACCATGGGGTTGTTGCGACCTAGGACCTGGCACTTGACCTTGTTGAACTTCATATGATGAGCCTTGACCCATGGGTCTAACCTGTCCAGATCCTGCTATAAATCTTCCTTATGCTCTAGCAGATTGACATGGCCACCCAGCTTGGTGTCACCTGCAAACTTACTTACTGATGGTGTCCTCAATCCCCTTATACAGAACATTGATAGAGGTGTTAACAGAGGACAGGCCCCAGTACTGAACCCTTGGGGAATGGAAGGAGGACTTTCTGTTCTGGAAAATGAGGGGTCAGGCATTTGCCACTGATAAACTGCAGGAGATGGGGATACAAAGGACTTAGAGACCTGTATTGGTGGCCCTAAAAGTCCCCTGTGCTGGGGTTCCTTTCAGCTACCTAGAATCTCGCCCAACTCCTACTCTGTTCCAGCTGATGAATATGGGAAATCTGAGACACACACCCACCACATTTCTGTCATGCAGAGTCATGAGTAATTCATGGCCCTGAGGAAGTCATCGCAGATTTTCTAGCCATCACTTTTTGCAGCTCCCAGAGAGCAAACAGAGATTGAGCTGAGCCCCCAAGCACAGGGTTCAGGCAGCTCCAGCTGATGTGCTGTGCTGGCAGAAAGGGAGTCCTTTGCCAGATGCTATTTTTCTTTCTGCATTATTTTCTCTAAAAACATAGGGTATGGAATCACAACTGAAGTCTTGCTATACCTCACTATGCCAAGTGAGATAAAAGCCCCAAAGCACTCATAAAAATTAAAGGAAGACAAACTGTGCTTCAAATCCCCAGAGAACAAGAAAAATGTTGCAACAGAGCGGTGCAATCCATTTGGATGCTGCGCTGCTGCTGCAGCAGGTATTTCTGTTCTGATGGAAACTGATGCTTTGTTATGTCAGCCTGTGACAGATACAGCTTCCCAACAACACGAACCATAGCACAGAGTAAGGGCATCACAGATTCATAAAATGGCTCAGGGTTAGAAGGGACCTTAAAGATCATCTAGATCTTTCAACAACCCCAACTCTCTCAGCCTGTCCCCATAGGGGAGGTCCTCCAGCCCTATGATCATTTTCCTGGTCTCCTCTGAACCCACTTCAGGAATTCCATGTCCTCCTTATTCTGAGGAACTGGACACAGTGCTTCAGCCGGCATCTCAGCAGAGCAGAACAGAGCAGCAGAATCTCCTCTGCTCTCCCTGATTTGGATGCAGCCCAGCACACAGCTGCCTTCTGGGCTATCAGCGACCACTACTGGCTCATGGGGAGTTTGTCATCAACTGACACTCCCAAGTGCTCACCCAGCCTGGATTTGTGCTTGGAATTACCCTGATCCAGGTGCAGGACCTTTCACTTGGCCTCGCTGAACTTCAGGAGACTGGCATGGGGCCACCTCTCAAGTGTGCCTAAATGCCTCTGGATGGATCCCTTCCCTTCAGTGTGTCATCCAGGCCACACAGCTTGGTGTCATCTGCAAACTTGATGACGGTGCCTCAGTCCCACTGTCCACGTCACTGACAAAAGTGTTAATCAGTACTGGTCCCAGTACCAGCCCCTGAGGGACACCACTTGTCACTGGTCTTCATTTGGACATCAAGCCATTGACTGCAACTCTGACTGCAGCCATCAACCTGTTCCATATGCAGTTCCTGCATGGTGTTTACTGAATTGCTGCATGTTGATGCACTCAAAGCTTAACATGTAAGGATTTGAATGCAGTGGATCCAGCTTAAATTAACATAACCTTTCAAAACCTGAAACCTACACCTTCCACTTGCCTTTGCTTCACAAAACTTAAAAAAAAACAAATACAGTTTTAAGGAGCTACCTTCTAAATATTCAGCTGAATAGCTTGTTCTGAGAGACAGATTTTTTGATGGGCCTGTACTGAGATGAAAACAAAGTCTCATATTATGTAAGCATCATTTCAAAGCACACCCAACATATCTGTTATACCAGGCTGTTCTATGCTATAAGAAGAAACACTTTCTGTTATTGCTTCTTGCTTTTCCTACAAAAGGGATACATGAGAGTTTGGAGATATTATTTCTGGAATAGAACACAGAAAACTGCAGCCTAGAAGATACTTCAAGCAATTAATAACAGGCAATTGTTCACAGAACCACGGAAACATCCAGGCTGGGAAAGACCCTCAAGATCACCAAATCCAACCAATAACCCTACTCTACAAGGTTCATTCTGCATTGTGTGCAGTTCTGGTGTTCCCATCACAAGAATGACACAGAGCTGTTGGAATGATTCCAGAAGAGGGCTACAAAGATGATCCAAAGGCTGGAGCACCTCTGCTATGAGGACAGGCTGAGGGAGATGGGGGTGTTCAGCCTAGAGAAGAGAAGACTCTGGGAGAACCTTAGAGCTGCCTTCCAATACCTGAAGGGAGCCTACAGGAAGGCTGCAGGGAGACAATTCATAAGAGTGTGTAGTGAAGGACAAAGGGCAATGGTTTGAAGCTGTAGCAGAGCACAGTTAGACTGGATCTTTGGAAGTGACTTCAGGTTGGATGAGGCTTTGAGCAGACAGGTTCAGTTGAGAGCCATTATTTCTGTTATGTCTGTTTGAGAAAATTCTTCAGTACAAGGGTGGTGAGACTCTGGAATAGGCTGCCCAAGGAGGTTGTGGATGCCTCCTCCCTTGGGGGTGCTCAATGCAAGGTTGGATGAGGACTTGAGCAGCTGAGTCTAGTTGAGATGTGTTCACCTTGCCCATGGCAGGGGGGTTTGAGTAGATGATCTCTGAGGTCACTTCCAATCTAACCCATTCTTTGACCCTATGATATAAATGGAGATGTGCATTCTATAATCTAGTGGATATTTTATATCTGCTGACTTCTTTGTCCCTTCACAGCAAACTAAATTAAGGACATTTCACAGTAAAAAAATTACACAGTAAAAATAAAAAAAAAAACCCACAACAACCCACATCTACCAGATAATGTTATAGTTGCTCAGCTGTTAGTGAAGCAGCAGCAGTCATAGCTCAGGGTTAGTTGTTATATTAAAAATAATTCACTGTTAATTACTTGGGCATTAAAATCAGTTTATCACCTCTGTATTATCTAGCATGAAACTCAGTGGCAGCTGGGCACTTGCTGTTGCTGTTTTGCAGCTGTCATGTGGCATTTATTAAGGAGCTTTTTCTTAGTGCTTGCTGCAAATTGTATTGCTCCTTTGAACTTTCTTACTTGTCCCTTTTAGCCAACTAAGCGCAAACTTGACTGTCATTGCATTTTTCATGCAAAGGAACTGGACCTTGTTTTGTCCTCTCCCACAGCTTACCTGATGATAGACAAAATTTCTTAGGAGGGTCTTTTCTCTTGTTGTGGACAAAGCTTTGGGACCTGCCTTTGGGATAACATCCTTGACTGAAAAATTCCTTGCACTTGATGCAGAATCAGAGTGGAAAGACTTGAGATGAGGGTGAACTACAGCTCTGAACACAACATTGAAGAAACCCAGTTAAATGGCATGATGCTGGCCATAGGAAAATGATCACAGAGTCACAGAAACATTTTGACTGGAAAAGACCCTCAGGATCACGAAGTGCAACTGATATCCCTACGGTAAATGGTTTACCCTAAACCATATCCCCAAGCACCATATCCAAACAAAAATGATGTGTGTGGTCCTCACTGCAGAACCTCACCTCTTGTTAGACCAAGGTGCTCAAGGCCCTATCCAACCCACTCTTAAAACACTTTTGGGCTTCGAGCCTCCACAACCTCTCTGGACAATCTGTTCCAGTGCCTCACCACCCTCACAGGGAAGAATTCCTTCCTAATCACAGGATGGCTTAGATTAGAAGGGACCTCAGAGATCATCTCCTCCAAACCTCATTCAACATGCCCTTAAATAGCTCCAGGGAGGGGTATCCACAGCCACCCTGAACACCTATTCCAGAGTCTCATCACCCTCTAGAAGAGAATGAAGAACTCTAGAACAGATTGCCAGGGGAGGCTGTAGATGCCTTCTTCTTGGAGGCGTTCAAGGCCAGGTTGGATGAGGCCTTGAGCAACCAAATCTAGTTGAGGGTCATCCCTGCCCAGGCAGAGAGTTTGAAGCAGATGATCTCTGAGGCCCCTTCTAACCTAAGTTAGACCTAATGATTCTGCACTCACATTGCTAAGTTGTAAAGGTTCTGTGGCAGGTAGCCACACACACGGTCACTGGGACAGCTGTTAACAACACATACTATGTTCTGAATGATGGCATTATTATTCCTTCTTTGGATATTGATTGGTCACATTTATGATTGTGAAATGGCCCCTGACCAGCCTCATAAATACTGTTACACTGGGTTTGATGAGATTGTATACGTGAAGGAATAAAACTGTTCTGATGGACAAGAAAAATAGGGAATTAAAATAGCAGAGCTCTTGGTTTTGCCAAGGCTTTCTTTTGGTTTTCTTTCTCTTTTTATCTAAGTGAAATCCCCCATGGAAATACACAACAGGAAAGTTCCTGGCAAGTCTAACAAAGTATGTAAATAAATTCATAAAAGAAAAGAAAAAAAAAAAAAGCCAACAAACCAAAAGCAAAAAAAGGGAGAATTTAAAAGCCTGTGCTTCCCAGCAGCTCAAAGAAATGCAACTCTCATGATTCTTACACAACAGATTACAGTAGACAGCCCTCCCTAGCAGACAGTGTTTTTATTTAATATGGTTACCATCTAGAATGCTCTGTGTGTGGGGGGGTTAATTTTCACTAGAGATTACAGTTAGAATTTACTTACCAAAAAAAAAAAAAAAA
>VWZE01012821.1:88766-108471 GCA_013396675.1 Eubucco bourcierii
GGTTTGCTTATTTTTCCCTTTTTTTTTTTTCCTTCTTTTTTTTTTCTTTCTTTCATTTTTCCCCCAGCAGCATCTAAGTGCAGTAAAATATCAGAGCGAGAAAGAATTGCTATAGCAACAAAGTATGTTCTCCTAATTGAGGCTGTGTGCAACAGCCAACCTCCACAAGAACTTTAAGAGGAAGGAATACAATCCATCACCCAAGTAGGAAAAGGAAAAGCATTAAAAATTAAGATTATTCCATGATTTATGGTTACTTCATGTCTCTAGGTGATCTAGGGTACTTTTTAGTACTTCACTGCTCCTATCAACTACTTCACACAAAAATCCTCAGCAGTTCAGATAAACAATGGTGTGAACGATCTGCTAGTAGAGTCATAGAATTGTTTTGGTTGGAAAAGGCCTCTAAAAGAAGACCATAGAGTCCAACCATCAACCCAGCACCACAGTGCCCATTAAACCACATCCACAAGTGCCGTGTCTGCACATTTTTTTAAACACCTCCAGGGTTGGTGACTCCACCACCTCCCTGGGCAGCCTGTTCCAGCGTCTGACTACTCTTGCAGGGTAGATTTTTTCCCCTAATATCTGATCAAAATCTTCCCTGGTCTAACTTCAGGCCATCTCCTTTCATTTTGTCACTTGATACTAGGGAGAAGAGACCAACCCCCACGTCACTCCAACCCCCTTTTGGGAAGCTGTGAAGAGCACTGAGGTCTCCCTTCAGCCTCCTTCAGACCAAACAACCCCAGTTCCCTCACAAGATCTGTTCCCCAGGCTCTTCGTCAGCTTTATTGCTCCGGACATGATACAGATTTGCATTCTGCAGCAGTGTTATCGCTGCAAATACGAGGAATTATGAGATTATAGCAGGACTGGAGACCACAGGTAAGACAGAAGTTAAGACTGGTATGTTTCCAATGCACAGCAAGAGGCTACCCTTCCTGTCAAGACTTATAATGATAATGAAAAAATTTTTTAAAAAAATGGAGAGCAAGAAGGAAACTGTCCCAGAGAGGCAATAACAAGTTCAGGATCACTCAGCAAGGTAGTGGTAACATAAGAACTAGCAAGCAGGTCTGCAGTGCTCCTCTCACTGCCCATTAGCTTTAAAGCTGTCCAAAAACTAAACATGATGTTCTTAAGCACTAGGATTGACACCTACCTTAGGGTGGGCTACGTGTATGTTGGAGTCTGATTTCATCATGGTTGTTAAAATATCCTACGTAGCTACTGCATCCTTGCTCCATCATTTAGCTCTAATCAGTCTTCATCCTCTCCAGGACACCTTTTCTCTTCCCTTCTTTCTTCTCTCTGCCTCAGACTATGGCGCCAGTCACAGTAGGGAAAATGAAGTCTGCAAAACTGGGACAATTTTGCCTTTCATAATCATTACACTGGAAAAGGGAAAAGAGAAGATAAGGAATCTATCTTCAAGTCACAACTATTTTTCTCCTCTGCTTTTGGTATGATGAGTTACAGACTGGTAGGAGGCTTAAATGACCTCTGGAGATCATCTAGTCCAAGGCCCTGTTTGGACATGCTAAAGCAGGTTCACCTAGAGCAGGCTGCACAGGAAGGCTTCCAGGTATGTTTTGAAAGTCTCCAGAGAAAGAGACTCCACAACATCTCTGGGAAGCTATTTTTCAGAGCACTGCCACACTCAAAGTAAAGAAGCTTCTCCTTAAGCGCAAGTGTTCTAGTTTGCATCTCTTGCCCCTTGTCCTATCATTGGGTGCCACTGAAAAGAGCCCAACCCCATCTTCTTGATCTTGATTCTTTAGGTATTTCTAAGCATTGAAAATATCCCCTCTCAGGTTGCTCTTCTTCAGGTTAAACAGCCCCAAGTCTCTTAGAGTCTCCTTGTAAGAGAGCTGCTCCAGTCCCATCAGTATCTTTAGGCTCTTTCCAGTAGTTTGTTTTACACTGATGGAGGCAGCCCTCTTCCTTTGTGCCAATGCTATCTCATGCTGGCTCTGCATGGCTTCTCAAATTATAACCTAGGTTGAGAGAAATTACTCCTCCTGCTCATAAACAAACTGCAATGCTGGCAAAGCAGGGGAGAGGAGCAGCAAGAAGTGAAGAGTTAGGTTCTACCACCTTGGTTGAATCTTTGGATACTCAAGACAGGGAATAGCAGAAGTGTGTAGTGAAGGAGGAAAATGGGAAAGCTCTTTTTAAGCATTCTGTCCCCACAGAGGAAATATTTCTGGCATATCTTTGCAATGAAGCTCATTACATTATGTCCTATTTATAACTTGCAAGTCTCCATAAGAAGCAAGCTCCCCAGAGGTAGAAATATAAGTGTGATTTGAATAGAGCTGTGTACAGCTCCATGTTCCTGCTTTAGCTATGACATCACAAAAAAACCCAAACCAAACAAAAAAACCCAAACCCACAAACAAAACAAAAAAACCCAAACCAAAACCACAAAAAACCCCACAAACAACAACAAAAAAAAAAAACCCACCCAAAAAACCAACACCTTAGCATCATGGCTCAAGCAGCAAAGGATATGCTGCAGCCAAGAAAAAGGAATCAGTTGACGTTTCCTTGAATGTCTGAAAGGTATTTGATTTTAAACTTACAGAGAAAATTGGTTGAGGCTTCCATCCTCCTAGATTAAGAAGCAAGTATTCCTCATTTTACAATACAGTTTCACCTTATTAGTTCCTGTACTCAGCCCTGGTGAGGCCACAGTTTGACTGCTGGGTTCATTTCTGGGCTCCAGAGAATAGGAAAGACATGGAGGTGCTAGAGGGTGCCCAGAGAAGAGCAATGAGGCTGGTGAGAGGTTTGGGATGTGTGGCATATGAGGAGCAAGTGAGGGAGCTGGGGTTGTTTAGTTTGGAGAAGAGAAGGTTAAAGAGGCATCTTATTGCTCTTTACCACTACCTGAAAGGAGGCTGGAGTGAAGCTGGTGTTGGTCTCTCCTCTGAAGTAACTAGTGATAGGACGAGACAAAACAGGCTTAACACACGCCAAGGGGGGCATTAGGAAAAATCTGTTTACTGAGAGAGTGGTCAGGCACTGGAACAGGCTGCCCAGGGATGTGCTGGAATCACCATCCCTGGAGGTGTTCAAGAAGCTGTGGACATGGTGCTTCAGGATATAGTTTAGTGGTCATGGCAGTAAGATTCTGGCTGGACTCTGATATTTGGGTTATTTTTCAGCCTTTATGATTCTCTGACAATCTTAAATGAGGAACTGGATCAGATAATACACAAGTGAGAAAAACAAAGTGACTAACCCACAACCAAGGTCACAAGTGCTTGCAAAATTAGATGAAAACACTTCAGATGTTTACCATCTGTGGAAAGTAAGCAAGCAAAAAAACAAAAAAACCCACTACTGCTGGAGTTTCCCACATGCAGCAGAGGTCAGCTTAGGTTAAAGTCACACCAAGGAGAGCCAGCCCATGTAGACCAGACAGCAGCTCCTTGGGTGGGAAAGGGCAGAAAGCAAGCAGATGTGCACTCCTTCCATGACTGGTCTGCTAAACCCAAGGCACAAACTGCTGAGTGATTATGTTTTGTGTGTGTGTGTGATGGAGGAGAGGAAACTGGCAACCCTCACATCCCAAAGACAAGTGCAGTGAGGTGTGTACACCTGTCTCGGCTGCACTTCAGTCAGTTTCACAGACTGCAACAAAAGAGTGACACACTGAAGTGATAACAGAGCCTAATTCCTTCACAAACAGGGAAGAACAAGATGCAGAAGATCAAGGGCTGCTTTCTCCTGTCCACAATGTTTATTTGTGACCAGAGTCATGTCCTGTTTTCATCTTTGAGGCCGTGAAAAGTTTTATTGCTTCCTCTTCTGTAGCCCACCCATTATGACCTCCTGCCTTTCTGGGTAGTCATCTTCTTAAGAGAATTGTTCCCACTGAGTTGTCCGAAAGAGAGTTTGCAAATGCTGATTCTCTGTGAGGAGATTCAAGGGCCCTGACTTGACAGAGGGTTTCCCCAGAGCTCTGCTGCAGGTGCTGCTGATACTTGTGGTGCTCTCATAGCTTCCTGCTGGTTCCCAACACCCTCACTCTTTCAGGCGTCATAGTGAAACACCTTTCTTAACTAAGGAGGTCAAACATGGTTTTCAAGGCCCAGTTTAGGGAACAGAAAAGTAAAACATAGCTGGTCCAGTAATAACTTTTTGAGGTCAAGCTATTACAAGAAAAGTTTTGAAAGAGTCTCTTGTGTTGACTTATCCTAAACTGATGACAGTAGGCTTGTCAAAAAGCTGAATAACTGACATGTTTCCACTTGAAAAGATAAAAGTTTCCAGCTGCAGCTCAAAACCCTTCTCTTAATCCTAGAAGACCCAGCTTGCATAAATGGGTACAAATGAGCTTACTTACATTCTGGGTAAGAAAAAAGCCCTAGAAAAAAGAACAAGGGACTTCGCTCGCTGAGGAAGCGACTCCATGTTTTTGTCGTGGTAGGCTTAAACAGGCCAAAACAGGCCTATATACGTCCTGGCCTACCCAGAGATGTTTTTTAGCTCTCCTCCCTTCTGTTTTGGGGAGAAGCAATCATGGGAAAGAGGACAAAGAACCTGGAACCACTGGCTCTAAGGACTCTGGCTTGTCCAGACTAGTTTTGCTCCTGTGGTAAACAAGGTACACACACTTAGCTTGTATCTGCCTTGTGCATGGCCTGTGTTTTTCCCAAGTTTGGGTAAAGCAGGCCTATGGCTTCCCCTAATGTGGTCAGGGTTGTCTAGCTGCCATTCTGATTGGCTATTCTGTGTCCAAAGGCCCATTAGCCTCCAGCTGTAGAGATGAGTAGGTAACACAACCTGCTCTGCCATTATGTTCATGCTCAGTACATCCCGAACTGCCTGGAAATTACACTGCCTCAAGTTCACCAGGAACAGGCTCTAGATGCCTCCACGCAATCAGCCAGCACAGCCAGCGTGACGTCGTGCTGAGACTGCACATCTCAAGACACCCTGCCTACACCTGAAAGTCTCCTGCCAAGGCAGGAAGTCCTGGACACACAGATGGCCCAAAAATATCCTGACCAGATCAGAGATAGTCTGCCTCCTTTCCTCAGCACTCTGTGAACCCTGGGAAGAGTCAGCAGTTGTCAAGCCACCAAGAGAATGCACCGAAAGCGTCTGGGTACTGTCTGAAGCTGTAGCTAGACCTGCGACTTGGGAGATTAATATTTCTGAGTAAATGTTTCATGCCTCTTGTAATTCACCAACTGCCTTCTGCCTTAAGCAGAAAGGAGCTTCCTTGAGTCCATCTCATGGAGAAGCAGTATAGTTAACTAAAAGTAGTATACTGACCACAAGAACCTTCTCTCCTAGTTCCACTCATGTTATACTAGTTATTTCCAGACCCTATGTTATTATCTGTATAACATTTCCATGACCACGCAAAGAAACAATTAGTATTAAAATTAGTGATTGTGTGTGTGTGTGAGAGAAAGTGACACTCCTGCATCTCAAAATTAATAATCAATAATATTTTTAAAAAATCATATCTTACATCAATTAATTACCCTTCCATTACAGCCTTTCACCAACTTTTTCCAGTTGCCAGTCTATAAAGATGCTGGCTAGATGCCACCAAGACCTGGCAGAGAGAAAAAGGGTTTCTAGTATTCAATAGCTCCACTACAGAGCTCCCATTCCCAGAAGCTGCTGACTGACTCTTGCCTCATCTTTCAGTGGAGTATATCACACTCCAGCACAATTCTCTCGTGGACATTCAGTGGGGTTGATACATGGCTTAGTCCTCAGCAACCAGTACTAGCTAGCTGGGCACGGGATATCTCATCAGCTTTTTCCTACTCGAGTGTTTCCCTCACTAGGAAACCTGGAATCATAGAATAGAATCACAGAGTCATTAAGGTAGGAAAAGATCTTCATGATCATCAAAGCCAACCACCAACTCAACACCACCATGGCCACTAAACCATGTCCTAAAGGGCCATGTCTACACAGTTTTTGAACACCTCCAGGAATGACGACTCCAGAACCTCCATGAGCAGCCTGTTTCAATGCCTGATGACCCTTGCAGGAAATCAGTTTTTCCTAATATCCATAGTAAACCTCTCCTGGCACAATTTGAGGCCATTTTCTCTTACCGTATCACCTGATACTAGGGAGAAGAGACCAACCCCCACACACTGATGGAAAAGTTCAGCTCTTTCAAACAGCTGCTGTTCAGGTGTTAGGATGAATTTTTATTGTCCTACTGTGACAAAGTATTAAATAAACTGCAGAGATTCTTCATGCCATCAGTGACAGAATTCCATTGCTATCATTCTGCCCACTCTTGTGAGACCCCACCTGGAGCTGGATCCTGCTCTGGAGTTTGCAACACGAGAAGGACATAAACCTGCTGATGAGAGTCCAGAGGAGGGTCACAAAAATGACTAGAGGCTGGAGCACCTCTCCTGTAAGCACAGTCTGAGGGAGTTGGGTTTGTTCAGCTTGGAGAAAAGAAGGCCCTGGGGACACCTTATAGAGATCTTCCAGTACCTGAGACTAGAGGAAAGCTGGGGAGTGCTTTCAGTTGCACCTTGTGACAGGAGAAGGGGCAATTGGTATAAACTATGGCATAGGAAGTTCCCCCTCAACATGAGGAGGAACTTCTTTATTATAAGGGTCACAGAGCACTGGAACAGGTTCCCCAGAGAGGTTGTGGAGTCTCCTTCTCTGGAGACTTTCAAGCCCTGTCTGGATGCATTCCTGTGACTTGAGCAAGACTGTATGGTCCTGCTCTGGCAGCGGGGTTGGACTTGATGATCTCCAGGGGTCTCTTCCAACCCCTAACATCCTGTGATCCTACGAGTGAATTTTTATAAGAGCCTGTGGCGATAGGACAGGGGCAATGGTTCAAAATTGGAGCAGAGTAGATTTAGACTGGAGATCAGGAAGAAATTCTTTGCAACGAGGAAACTGTTCCAACTGGAACAGATTGCCCAGGGAGGTTGTGGATGTCTCCTCCTTGGAGGTGTTCAAGGCCAGGTTAGATAAGGCCTTGAGTAACCTGGTCTGGTGGAAGATGTCCCTGCTTACGGCATGGGGGTTGGAACTAGATGATCTTTAGGGTCCCTTCCAGTTCAAGCCAGTCTATGATGATGATTAATTGGAGTTTCTGCTCTACAACTCCTGCCACAACTAGTGGTCAGAGAAGTTTTTCTGTCTGGTATTCCTACTCATACAACTCTTTGAATGGAGGAGCTGTTATGCTGTATCTGCTTTAACATGATGGCATATGAGAAAAGCGAAAACTAAGGACTCAAACAGAAGAGTTATAAAACAAAGCCATAAAAAGTGTCTCTTCCATTTACTTCATTTGCAGATGATCTCATTTGTATTGTGGGCACAGATTTACCCTGTTCAGATCAAATTTCTAGGAATAGAAGGAAGAAAAAAGGAAAAAAAACCCTCAAACCTCAAACTGTTACTGTGATAAACACCCACAATTATAGCACTTGATTTTCTCTTCCATAATTTAGCACAGCTTCAGCTGGTAAACTATCTTTTCTCAGGAAAGGAAACTGTAAACCTAGACTTTTTGCACAACAGTTTGCAAGGTATGTGATGTGTTCTGATTCACCCATGCTGCTCAATGGTGCCTGAAGCAGACACTGACACCCTCAGAATAATAGAATCATTTGAGTTGGGAGGGACCTTTGAGGGTGAGCAGTCAGCAGCTTCAACTAGAGCAGATTGCTCAGAGCCCCAGACAATCTGACCAGTAGGTACTAGGTACAAGACCTACATTCCAGTATCTGACCAGCAGGTATTAGGTACAATACCTACCCACATTCCAGTACCTGAAAGGGGCCTACAAGAAGGATGGAGAGAGACTTCTTACAAAGGCCTGCAGCGATGGGGTGAGGAGCAACAGCTTCTAGAGAAGAGCAGATTTAGATTGGGTGTTAGGAATAAGTGTGGGTAATGGAACATTGGAACAGGTTGCTTGGGAAGGTGGTAGGGTCCCATTCCTAGAGATACTCAAGGCAAGGCTCAACAGAGTTCTGGGCAGCCTGATCTAGTTGAGGATGTCCCTGCTGACTGCAGAGGGAGTTGGACTGGATGAGCTTTGGAGGTCCCCAAGAGAAAAATTTGTTCTATGATTCACATATTTACCATTTATCACATTAAGGGATGCCTTTTCTTCAAAGGTGCTTTTTAAAGGATTTAGAAACCTCTAACATCTGAAACCAACATGATATCTTGTGGTTAAATGTCCCCACAGCATAACTGTAAAGAGATGGATCTGCATCATAAAATCATAGTCAGAACATAGCACAGGAAGATCACTACAAAGTTACCAATGCTCTAGGGAATATCCTTCAGGTGACCATAACATCTACTGGTGTTCATTTTCTTCCAGGATCACACACAGAGTTCTCAGGAGTGACACACTTCACAGCAACCAAAGGTGATGCTGAAGTGAAACTGCACAGATTTGGAGTCAGGTAAAAGTTTCAATTCAAGGTTGTCTGTGCTGCTTTCATCGCCCTTCTTCATCAATACCTTTGCACACTCGAGGTTTCAAAAAGAATAAAATGGAAGATCTGAATGTCAGCTTAAAGTTATAGAATCACAGAATGGTCTGGGTTGGAAGGGACCTCCAAAGGTCATCTAGTCAAAACCCTTCTGCAGTCAGTAGGGGCATCCTCAACTAAATCAGGTTGCCCAGAGTCCTGTTTAGCCTCATCTTTAATATCTCCAGGGAGCTGAGGCCTCAACTACCTCCCTGGGCAATTCATTCCAGTGTTCCACCACCCTCATAGTAAAGAACCTCTTCCTAACATCCAATCTATATCTGCTCTTTTGTAGTTCGAAACCATAGCCCCTCATGATATCACTGCAGGCCTTTGTAAACAGTTTCTCTCCATCCTTCTTGTAGGTTCCCTTCAGGTGCTGGAAGGTTTCTATTAGGTCTTGTACCTTCTTACTCTTTCTATTATCTGTTTTAATACTATTTATATTTAAGGTGTGTAAAATTTAGAACAAAATGTGACAGCATCTTATTGATTCTCACACAGAGTCTAAAATCGGCTTTATAATGGAAATGTAAAAATGAATATTTGCAGATTTATATTCTGCAAAGGACTGTCACTATTTTTCTATGGCCTAATATTTGTAGAGTGAGATAATATTTGGACTCAATGATTTTAAAAGTCTTTTCCAAGGGAAGTTATTCTATTCTATCCTGAAGCGACTGCAGGAAGCTCTAAGAGTTTCTGCACTGCTTCAAAGCCTTTTGCTTTCAGCATTGCTTAACTATAACAATTTTTTTTAATAGTAAAAAACAACATATTAAAAATTAATCATTAATTGCTGTAGTTTAAGTGGATATTTATGTTTCTGCTCTCTAGTTGGCCACAAACATCCAAAGACACAGTCCCTTTTGTCCATGAGACACAGACAACGGAGCAGGAAGTCTTACCAGCAGAGCAGTTTCCACATGCTCTTGCTGTGACATATGTGTACCATTTAGAAGCCACATGTGTGAATCGTCAGCAGTTCTCTGCCTGCCAGAGGGCCTGACCTAATGAGCACAGAATCCATTAAATCTTAACTAGATTTGCAGAGAACTGAGGTGCTGATACATGCAACAGGATTTCCACAGATGATCAGAGAATCACAGAATGGCTTGAGTTGGAAGGGACATTAAAGACCATCTGGTTCATCTCACCTGGCGGGACAGGATGGGGTGTGAGGGGGGTTTATACTTCTTTCCAAACCCATCACTGCAGAAGAAATATTGATCTCAGCAGGAGTTACGTGCACCATAAATGCTGGTTTACCTTTGAATGCAACAGCCAGGGGTTGCTGCAGCCCTGACCTAAAAGGAAGCCACCGTGTCCTAGGTGAGCACATGATCTGTACTGACACTTTCACTTGAGGGGAGCCCATGAGTGGTGGTACAGTACAACCCTCATTGCTGTACAAGTGGCCCACCAGATAGTTGATCATAGAATCAAAGAATGTCAGGGGTTGGAAAGATCATCCAGTCCAAACCCCAGCCAGAGCAGCATCACCTAGGGTAGGTCACACAGAAAGTCATCCAGACGGGTTTTGAAAGTCTCCAGAAAAGGAGATTCCATAACCACTCTGAGTAGTCTATTCCAGGGCTCTGGCACCCTCACAGTGAATTTCTTTTTCCTTATGTTGAGGTGGAACCTCCTCTGCTCCAGCTTGCACGCATTGCTCCTTGTCCTATCATTGGACATCACTGAGCAGAGCCTGGCTCTGTTCTCCTGACACTGCCCTGCACACCTTTATCAACATGAATGTGATCACCCCTCAGGCTACTCTGCTCCAAACATAAGAGCTCCAGCTCCTTTCGCCTTTCCTCAGCAAAGAGATGGTTCCCCTGCCTTTAGCATCTTTGTGGCTCTATGCTGGACTCTTTCAAGCAGTTCCTTGAGGTCCTTCTTGAACTGAGGGGGCTCAGAACTTGACATAATATTCCACATACAGTCTCACCAGGGCAGAGCTTACACTGCTATTATTTAATCTAAGCAGAGATTCTTCAGGCAACACAGAAGAGACATTTGAGCATTAGCTTTCACCTTCCCATGATGACCAAAAAAAGCTCTTCCCAAAAGAATAACCATATCTAAACTCCCAGCTATCCAAAGAGACACTTCTTATCAACTCCAGTGGAGTTCCACTTTGGCCTGTTCCTCTCCTCACTAAACTCACTCAGCTTTTAATCAGTTTGCAAACACAAGGATTCATTCTGAGAAGCAGGTGCTTGTGCTCATCTCATTTTATTTGCGCTTGCTGCTTCATGCCCCCTTCCCTTGCCTCAGTTCCCCTGCCCTCACTCAGCATCCTCTGCAATGTAATCTTATCTGCCCATAACAGACAAACAGCTCCCTCCAGATGCTGCGCCAGTGCCACTGCTGCAGGAATAAACTGGCAAGTAGGGAAGGAACAAACACAGTGTTACTGAACAAAGAAAGAAATGCTTCTTCCAGACACTAACTACATCACCTTTGCCACCCTCAGGTCAGAAAACAGTAAGTTGTTTCTGAACTTCCCTCCATCTGGAAGTGCAATTATGGTAGTTAATCTTAAAATGCCTTTGGCAGCTGTCATCTCTTCTTCCTTTTTTTTTTTTTTTTTTTTTTTTTTTTTTTTTCCACATTATTTTTAAAACTTTTTTAATGGTAGGTACACATGTGGTGAGAAATAATAGCTCTCTGTGTAGCAAGCCATACACACGCTTGGTCCAATTCATTTCCACAGTGTTTTTCTCTCTTTATGAGGTTATTATGATGGAAGAGATTGAAAGCTGAGCCATTGTATCACAGCTTAAATGTAGCAGTGAAATGTGCCTTTATTACAAAAAATAAAAACCCAACCCACACCACCAAACAACCAAAACCAACACAAAAGTGTGCAGGATGCTAATGGAGATCAAAAGATATTTTGTCTCATAAAACCTAGCCTAGTCCCAGCTCAGGATTTACTGCTCTGGCCCTTCCAAGCTTCAGGCAGTCCCTGCCATGGGCAAGAAAGGAGTCAGAGTCTGCATAAGTCAAAAACTTCAGGTTTGAAGTCAGGTAAGAACTGTGGGGCTAAGACAAGCAAGGAGTCTGAGAGAGCTGAAAGTTTACAGCTTGAGACAAGACAGTTGATGTACTGCTCTTCATCCTCAACAATTTCACCTTGATTTAACTAGCAGCAGGTAGGGACAGACTGCGAATTGGAGAAACGTGATTCTGTGAAAGAGAGAGCCCAGGTGGCCAAGAAGGACGAGAGCATCCTGCTCTGGATCAGGAGTGGTCTGGTCAGCAGGAGTAGGGAAGTGGTTGTGTCCCTGTACTCAGCACTCCTCAACCTTAAAGCTGTTCCCTCTCATCCTATCACTATAAGCCTTTGTGAAAAGCCCCTTCCTGGCTTTCTTGTGGGCTCCTTTCAGGTACCAGAAGGCTGTTCTAAGGTCTCCCTGGAGCCCCCATTTCTCCAAGCTGAACAGTCTCCAGCTGTCTCAGCCTGTGCCCATGGGGGAGGTTCTCCAGCTCTCTGACCACCTTCCTCTGGACATGCTCCAGTACATAGCACTTGACTCCTTTCATCCTTCTCTTCTTTAATTTTATCTTTTCATTAACTTGTTTCATAAAGCCTGATTGATGAGAAACAACACCACAGCCATGCATGAACAACTGCCTCAAGTATGATCCTCGATTAACTCAGGGGATTTGCTGTTTTCTACAAGCCATGGCAAGGGGAAAGCTAACACCTACCTTCTTCTGCATGAACATCACAACATGGCAAAAGGAAATCTTGCTTCCAGGGAGAAAGATTATTTCAAATTCAGCAAGTTTTGCTTCAAGCAAAGGTCACCATTAGTTCTGGATGTGCTAATGCACTGTACATGTAATAATTCTATATTGACACTGTGTCTCAGAAGATGAGGCCATCATACTTATACCACCTAGGACTTTTAGGAGACATTTAAAACATATTTTCACTAGCCTTCTAGTAGCTCCTATATGTTTTAACAAAATGCCCAAAGGATTTAATCTTGGAGTTTTCAAGGTAGTTTTATTTTATGATTTTACCTTTAGCCCCTCTCTAGTATTTTGTAATGCAAAATTTTGATCCCCAAAGTATATTTGTTTCAGAAACTGAAAGAAATTAAAACTAGAAGTCCCAGCATATGCTTCTGGAAGGAAAAAACAACAACAAAAAAAAAGAAGGTCAGGCAACACTGGACAGCCAGAGCCACCAAATGATTAAAGTTAGCTCCAGACTGCAGCATGTGGCTGCACACTGCTGCTCAAACAAAAGAGATCTCTGCAGTGCACAAATGAATACTCCTCATTGATTAAGCTTAGGGTAATGCAGGATCTGTGTGTGGGCTCACTTGAGGCTGACTGACAGTCACAATACACCGTTTATCAGCTGGGAATTGTTGTAGAGATTGAAAGCAGTGAAGCCATTTATAAGGAATTCCTTCTGCTGAGCACATTTTGACTAGAAAAACAGATAACAGGAATAATGTGAAACAGAATTCAAGCTTAATATTTCAAAGCCCTTGAGAACCTGATTAGACTGTCTGTACATAACCTTTTACTCAACTAAACTGATGATGCTTTGTCTGTATGAAAACAGCATTAAGGAGGTCAGAAGGGACCTCAGAAATCATCAACCTCTGCCACGGGCAGGGACACCTCTCAACTGGACTTGACTGTTCAAGGCCTCCTTCAACCTGCCCTTGAACACCTTCAGGGTGGAGGCATCTACAACCTCCTTGGGCAACCTATTTCAGAGTCTCACCACCCTCACACTGAAGAACTTCTTCCTAAGATTCAGTCTAACCCTGCTCTCCCTCAGCCTCAAACCATTCCCCCTTGTACTGTCTCTAGATACCCTTAGGAAAAGTCTCTCTGCAGCCCTCCTGTAGGATTCTTTCAGGTATTAGAAGGCAACTCTAAGGTTCCCCCAGAATCTTCTCTTCTCTAGGCTGAACAACCCCAGCTCCTTCAGCCTATTTTCACAGCAGAAGTGCTCCAGACCTGTATCAGTAAAAAACAAGACTATGAAACACCTGATGTGCAAGCAAGAATAAAAGATAATCTCATTTAACTGAAGAATTAGATAATGATGAAAAATGTAGATTTTAAAGCAGACTAAAAACTAATATTGGCACAAAATTTTGATTCCAGTTGTAAATTTTCTGAGTAGATTACATTTGCTGGGCAAATGACTAATTACATGCTTTTCACTCTGGAGTCTTTAGCCCAAATGCTCCTCTCAGTTACCCAAATATAAATCTCAAGTAAGTCTATTGATGTTACCATCAAGTTATGTCAGTTTCCCTAAGAGCAGAAGATGATGCCTTGTTTACAAAATTAAGCTCTGAAAGGTACATCTGTGCATGCATTTTGATTTGCCAATAAAATACTCTCAAGGAGCTAAATTTATGCAAAGGAGAGCTTTATAGTTTTGAATTTGTTCAAGATTTTGTAGCATTTTACAAGAAGGCGCTAAAAAAAAACAAACAAAAAACCACAACAAAACCAAAACCAGCTCAACAATATGGAATATAAATAAAAGGAATACATTCACAACACTTCTGTATTTCACCAAGTCTTTGTGTGCACTTAACTGACTTCTCCCCTAAGAACAAAGCATATCTATGACCCAGTCATTGTGTTTGACTACCTTACACATATCAAAACATTTCTACCCTAAACATCTGAGGGGAGAGGAGAGACAGCATTACTGATTCATAACTAAACAATCATGGAGTTAGGAGAAACTGAAGAAATTGAGAACAGCCTGGCAGAAAAGGACCTGGGAGTGCTGGTGGGTGAAAAGCTGGACATGAGCCAGCAATGAGCACTTGCAGCCCAGAAGGCCAATGGCAGCCTGAGCTGCATCAGAGAAAGCATGGCCAGCAGACAGAGAGAAGGGATTCTGCCTTCTGCTCTACTGAGACATCGCCTTCAGTGCTGTGTCCAGCTCTGGGGCCCCAAACATAAGAGAGACTTGGACCCCCTGGAGTGGGTCCAGAGGAGGCCACCAAGCTGAACAGAGGGCTGGAGTACCTCTGCTATAAAGACAGGCTGAAAGAATTGGGGTTGTTCAGCCTGGCGAGGAGAAGGCTCCAGAGAGACTTTTTTTCAATAAAGAGAGGGGTATATTTCAGTATCTGAAGGAGACCTACAGGAAGGCTGGGGAGGGACTGTCTAGAAGGGCTTGTGGTGATAGGTCAAGGGGTAATGGTTAGAAACTGTAACAGGGGAGATTTAGGTTGGACATCAGGAGGAAGTTCTGCACAATGAGAGTGGTGAAACACTGGAATAGGTTGCCTAGGGATGTGGGTGAGGGCCTGTTCTTGCAGACATCCAAGATCAGTCTTGACATATCCTTTAAAGACAGCCTGATCTAGTTAGAGGAGGTGTCCCTGCTGACTGCAGAGGGGTTGGACAAGATGACTTTTGAGGGTCTCTTCCAACCTGATGCAATCTGTGAAACCATGAGACAAGCCAAAGGCTTGACTGAGAGATAAGATGTAGACAAGGAGAGAAATGAGTTCTCCTGCACTAGCCCTTCAGTAGTGCAAGCCCTTCATAAGAATGTAACATCATACAAGGATTGGGAAAAAATGTCTACTCTGACTCCCAGATCAAGACTCACAAAAATTAAGTCAGAGGAACTATTGACTTAAGCAGCATTAGTTTATACCTTCAGGTACACCAGCACATGGTGTCTCATGTATCTTCTTGTAGTTTGTTTCCCATCACCGAAGGCAGAACAATTTCTAAAGGACCTCTGCTCCTTTCCTCTGCATGGCAAGCAGCAGCACTGCAGGTGAGATCTTTGGGGAGTGCATTCCAGCAAATAAAAATCATATCAGTCTTTTAATATGAGGATCACCTACAGGCTTTCACCAATTTTTATGCTAAAACCAAATCCATTTAAAACAAACCTTAAGGGATGGATGAAGGAAGTAATTTTTAAACTAGGCATTGAGGAAAAGTGGTGAAGAGAGAAAAACACACACCCTTTTTCTCAAAGAAACGAGACATCAAATCCACAATCAATATATCTCTAAATTATCATCTATAATAGGAAGGCTACAAGGAAGGCCAACGTCCTCTTGGAACTGAAGCTGGCAAAGGAAGTAAAAGAGAACAAGAAGGGCTTCTTCAGATATATCAGTGAAAAGGAAGAATAGGGAAGGTGTGGGGGCACTGCTGGACGAGGAGGCAGCCTGAGAACTGAGGATGCAGAGAAGGCAGAGCTGCTGAATGCCTTCTTTGCTTCCATCTTTACACCTAAGACTGAACTCCCCTGTGTTCTCCAGACCCTGGATGAAGGGGAGGAAGCGTGAAGGAGGGAATGCTCCTCAATGGTCAGTGTAGACTTTTCCTGAGGAAAAGATGAATCCATCAGCTACTGATACAAAGAAAAGTATGATCAGATGCCTACTAAAACTGGAAAACATACAAAAGATACAATTTCATAGTTCAGAGATGAAGTCAGTACAGTAGTTCCCTGATCTCCCAATTTCTATAATGTAAATCATCCCAAGCAGTGTTTCTACAATTGCAGCCCTCATCATTCCAGGGAAATTGGACATAAAGGAGGAATTCCTTACAATGGGAGTGGTAAAGCAGTGAAACAGGTTACTTAGGGATGTGGTTGAGGCTCCATCCCTAGAGATATTCATGATCAGACTCAGCGTGGCCTTCGGCAGCCTGACCTAGTTGGAGGTGTCCCTGCTGACTGCAGTGGGGATTGGAAGAAATGGCCTTTTAGGGTCCCTTCTCACCCAATGCAGTCTGTGAATCTGTGGAAATTCTTCAGCAAGGCTTTAAACATCAGAACTAGAAATGAAAAATCTCCAAGAACAACAACAAAACCAAAACCAACCAGCCTAGGGAACAGCAGTGCTCCTTCAGGAGGGAATGAAAACGCTTTCTGACTCTGAACATGGCAGAGGCTTTGCGTTTTCAAATGACTACGAAAGAATTAATTAAGTCATCTTTATAGAATGCTTTTGAAGAAAAGAAATGATATAAATAAGTTCTCAATCCTGTGTCTCAGATGAAGAGTCACACAGTGTACTGAGGAGATTTTTCAGGCTGCGCTTCAGTGCTTCTCCCTCAACATAGTGCTGTCTTTATGGAAAATTGATCAGCTGCAAACAAATGGCATGAAGCACTCCTGATATTTGTAGCACACAAAAAGGTGAAAAACCCTGATCCTCAGCCTGTGAAGCTTGCTTCAAGCAGGCACCCCAGAGCAGAAGGTACTTTTGCCACATCACTGCACCGTGAGACAAGCAGGTTTCTGTGGATATCAGCCTCTCAGATGCTTCACAGTGTTTTTAGAGCTGACATCACAGAGCTGTGCCATGAAAAGCTTCAGTCAGAGAATTGCAGAGGCTGCACCTGCTCGGCCTCCCGTGCTGTTATAGTAGGAGTCAGCTAGATGGTGCTCATGGGGTGGCAGCTGATGTGTGAAGTTTGCACTGGGATTGTGCTCCCGGCCTCTTCCCTTACCTCCAATGTCCCACACAGCAGAAGCAAGTGAAAAACCAGGACCAGGATGAAGGTGATGATGGAGGGCAGTGAAAGGAAACTGCATCTCAGATATTGTATGAGCACAGATCCTTACACCGGGGTTATTGAGTCTGGAGCAGAGGAGGCTGAGAGGAGACCTCATTGCTCTCTACAACTTGCTGAAAGGAGGTTGGAGTGAGGCAGGGATCCATCTCTTCTTCCTAGTAACTACAATAAGATGAGAGGAAATGACCTTAAAATTACACCAGGGCAGGTTTAGATTGGATATTATGAAAAATTTCTTTCCTGTAAGAGTGGTCAGGAATTGGAACAGGCTGCCCAGGAAGGTGGTGGAGTCACCTTCCCTGGAGGTGCTCAGGAAACACATGGACATGGCACTTTGAGACATGGTTTAAACAGCCATGGTGGTGTTGGGTTGACAGTTGGACTCAATGATCTTGGAGGTCTTTTCCAGCTGAAACAATTCTGTAACAGTGGCAACAGCTTTGAAATTTGGGATGCAAGTATGACTCTGGGGCTGTTTTCTTTCTGTAGGAGCCAGCTCATTCACTCCTACCCAGCTGCCTAAGACCACACTACTGATGGCTTAGGAAGGAACCATGTGGCTGGAGACCTAACAAGTGGAAGATGCTTTCTCTCTGACAAATAACAATCCTAGCTGTACACTTCACCACAATCTGATGAAGAGTGCCTTTGTGCATGTTTGAAGTTAGGATTAATTGGTAGCTTTTAGCTGTTTGTAAAGTTGTCTGGTTTGGTGGATTAATTGCATGTTGCAGATGTAAGGCCACACTGTGTTAACTGCCAGCAAACCTGAAAAAATCATCTCAGGGATGGTAGACAAGGGCACATTTTGGTGTGGACATACTGCTCAGGGATCCAGTGAATGGCAGAATACTTTGGAATTCTTAAATCTGAAGATCAGGCTATGAGAGCTGGGGCTCTTCAGCCTGGAGAAGAGAAGGTTTTGAGGAGACCTTATAGTAGCCTTCCACTCTCTGAAGGGGGCCTACAGGAAGGCTGGGGAGGGATTGTTTACAAGGTCTTGTAATAACAGGATGAGGGGCGATGGGTTTGAACTGGCAGAGGGGAGATTTAGACTGGATGTTAGGAGGAAGTTCTTTCCAGTGAGGGTGGTGAGGCACTGGAACAGGTTGCCCAGGGAGGTTGTGGCTGCTCCCTCCCTGGAGGTGTTCAAGGCCAGGTTGGATGAGGCCTTGAGTGACCTGTACTAGTGGGAGGTGTCCCTGCCTATGGCAGGGCGCTGGAACTAGATGATTCTTGAGGTCCCTTCCAACCTTACCATTCTATGATTCTATGATCTCTTTTGGTCCCTTGGGCTGAAAGTTTATATGTAAATTTCTTTTCAAAATATATAGGCACAAGTATGGTGCTCTAAAAAAATCCTCATCATTTTTCATTCACCTTATGTTCAGATGCCCAGAGGCATAGCTCCATAAAAATGTTAAACTTTAAACAAAAGCAGCTTTTGAGTTGCAGGAAAACAAAATATTCTGAAAGCTACAGTTTATGATATTTAGTTGTGATGTTTGCTTAGTAAGAGAAGCTGAAGAATTAATTCTCAGCAGAGGTGCTAAATTAATTCATTTGGCTTCTGTTTGCTAAAGGAAGGATCATTTCCTGCTGATTTTATTGTACTACAGACCAGACTCAGTACCTTCTATACAAGATGAGTATACTAATGTGCTCAGACCAGTTACTGCTGTCCTGCTGACCTGTAATTCTCACCAAGGAGACACCTCTAAGACTTTGAACACAATAAAAAGCCAGAATGCCTCTTGAAAGGAAAGAAACAGGAAAGGCACAGAAAAGGCACCCTGCACACTTCAGATCAAAGACAACAGCCAAATGAAGAGAGAGGTTTAGAAAGAGAATGAAAGTGGAACTAAATGCATTTGTGTTGGGAAATGAATAGGAAAATAGCTGGCTTAATGCCTAAAGCTGGGAATCATTAAACTCTAGAGAGTACAAAACCTGAGCACATTTGGGATAGACNCAGGAATTGGAACAGGCTGCCCAGGAAGGTGGTGGAGTCACCTTCCCTGGAGGTGCTCAGGAAACACATGGACATGGCACTTTGAGACATGGTTTAAACAGCCATGGTGGTGTTGGGTTGACAGTTGGACTCAATGATCTTGGAGGTCTTTTCCAGCTGAAACAATTCTGTAACAGTGGCAACAGCTTTGAAATTTGGGATGCAAGTATGACTCTGGGGCTGTTTTCTTTCTGTAGGAGCCAGCTCATTCACTCCTACCCAGCTGCCTAAGACCACACTACTGATGGCTTAGGAAGGAACCATGTGGCTGGAGACCTAACAAGTGGAAGATGCTTTCTCTCTGACAAATAACAATCCTAGCTGTACACTTCACCACAATCTGATGAAGAGTGCCTTTGTGCATGTTTGAAGTTAGGATTAATTGGTAGCTTTTAGCTGTTTGTAAAGTTGTCTGGTTTGGTGGATTAATTGCATGTTGCAGATGTAAGGCCACACTGTGTTAACTGCCAGCAAACCTGAAAAAATCATCTCAGGGATGGTAGACAAGGGCACATTTTGGTGTGGACATACTGCTCAGGGATCCAGTGAATGGCAGAATACTTTGGAATTCTTAAATCTGAAGATCAGGCTATGAGAGCTGGGGCTCTTCAGCCTGGAGAAG
>VWZE01012823.1:14012-25698 GCA_013396675.1 Eubucco bourcierii
GACAGGCTGGAGTTGGAACTAGATGATCCTTGAGGTCCCTTCCAACCTTACCATTCTATGAGTCTATGATTCTAAGTCTGACTGTCAAAAAATGGGAGAACTATCCAGGTATGTGCAGAGATGGAGGAGGTGACAGAAAGTTTTTCTCAAGGGGAGAAGATGCTGGCCATAATGCTTCTGTTCATTCTAATTGTCTTTTCTCCTTCCATGAGTTGTGTTGAGCCTGACCTTGAATATCTCCAGGGATGGAGTCTCAATTACCTCCCCAGGTAACCTGTTCCATTGTTTCACCAACCTCGTAGGGCGGAACTTGTTCCTAACATCCAATCTAAATTTGCTCTTCTTCTGTTTGAAGCCATTGCCCTCATCCTGTCACTGCAGGCCTTTGTAAACAGTCCCTCCCCAGCCGTCTTGTAGCCTACTCTCAGATGCTGGAAGGTTGCTATTAGGTTCCCCCAGCACCTTCTCTTTTCCAGGCTGAACAACCCCAGCTCCCTCAGCCTGTCCTTGTAGCTGAGGTGTTCCAGTCTCCCAGTCATTTTTGTGGCCTTTCTCTGGACCCACTCCATCAGGTCCTTGTCCTTCCTCTGTTGAGAGCTCCGTAGGTGGGTGCAGTACTCCAGGTGAAGTCTCAGCAGAGCAGAGCAAAGGGGCAGAATCACCTCTCTGAAGCTGCTGGTCACATTGCTTTTGATGCAGCCCAGGCTGCAATTGGTCTTCTGGGCTGCAAGCAACCATTCATAGAATCATAGAATGGTTTAGATTGGAAGTGACCCCAAAGATCATCCAGTTCCAACCTCCCCACCGTGGGCAGGGACACCTCCCACCAGCCCAGGTTGCTCAATGCCTCATCCAACCTGGCCTTGAACACCTCCAGGGAAGGAGCAGCCACAACCTCCCTGGGCAATCTGTGCCAGTGTCTCACTGCCATCACTGTAGAGAACTTCCTCCTAACATCCAGTTTCAATCTGATCCAAGTGTTTTTTTCATACTTAAAGAAAGCTATCTTAAGACAAAGAAAACACTTTAATTCTGTGGTCTGATCCTATGTTATCTGGAGTGCTGGAAATATAATTCTAACATTTTCCTGAAAGGGATTAATTCATACAAAAAACCAAAAGGAAGGGAAGGGGGAAGGTTGTTGGGCAACACTATTTCATGGTGAACCTACAAGCTCAGGCTAGAGTTGGTCTGTTGGGACAGATGCTACTTCATCATATGAAGAAACATCTTTAAGAAATTAGGAACATCTAATGGCTTAGTATGAACATTCCATTTATATTTGAATAGATTAAACAATGCATTCTCTTCAGAGGCAGAAGAAGAATTTCCTCCCATGTTTAATTTTGAAGTTTTCCAACCACATATGGTTGATGTGCTCAGGATTGATGTTCTTAGGGCTGCTGGAGCAATGAAACCAGGACTTTACTTTCATGAACATCAAGAGATGTAAGAGCCCATTGTTAAGAAGTGTTGATTGTCCCAGAAATCAGTCTCTTGAATATACACATCTACTACTTAAAAAAAACCCAGAAGTGATGTAATTGATTACAGAAGCCTTCATTACACCATGGATTAGAAGTTTGTTATTGTATACAGTTATTGTATGATGAGACAAAAGGGAAGGTTCAAAAGAGCTAAGGTAACATATAGAAAAGTGAAAGACAAATGCATCCAAAGCAGCATTGCCAGCAGACCCAGAGAGGGGATTCTGCCACTTTGCTCTGGTGAGACCTCACCTGGAGTACTGCATCCAGATCTGGAGCCCTCAATATAGGAAGGATATGGACCTGATGGAGCAGGTCCAAAGGAGTGCCACAAAAATGATAGAGGGGATGGAGCAGCTCTGCCACAAAAACAGGCTGAGGGAGCTGGGGGTGTTCAGCCTGGAGAAGAGGAGGCTCTGGGGAGACCTAGTAGTGGCCTTCCTGTATCTAAAGTGAGACTTCAGGAAGGCTGGAAAAAGACTGTTTACAAAGGCCTGCAGTGACAGGGTGAGGGTAATGGCTTCAAACCAGAGAAGAGGAGATTTAGACTGGATGTTAAGAACAAGTTCTGCCCATGAGGGTGGACAACAGGTTGCCCAGGGAGCTGGTTGAGGCCCCTTTCTTGGAGGTATTCAAGGTCAGGCTTGACAGGGCTCTGGCAACCTGATGCAGTTGAGGATGTCCCTGCTGACTGCAGCAGAGGTTGCACTGGATGACCTTTGGTGATCCCTTCCAGCCTGGACCATTCTATGATTCTACAATTCTATGATTCTGTGATTCTGTTATGCACAAGTTTATGACCACTTGGCCTTGACATGTCCAACCTGGCCTTGAACACCTCCAGGGAGGGAGCATCCACAACCTCCCTGGGCAACCTGTTCCAGTGCCTCACCACCCTCACTGTAAAGAACTTCTTCCTAACATCCAGTCTAAATCTCCCCTCTGCCAGTTTAAACCCATGAATTACAGTAGCTGACACAGGGACTAATTATGGCTTGGTTGAGGACTGTTACAAGAATGTTTCGGAGAAAGCAGTCAAAATTCAGACAAGGAACAAAAGAGTCAAAGGATAATGACAGGTTTGTAGTTTGTGAAGTACAGTTCTGATTTGAGATGCAGGTAGTGGAAATGATGTCACATCGATGGAGTCTCTTACTGACAAATCAGTTTCATTCAGAGAAAAAAAATATAGTAGACCTAAAATCCAGGACTTGGCTCTTCCTTTGTACTCAGGTTTATCACCTCCAAACCCCTTTTAATCTCCTTTGACATTATTCCCACCAGACCACTTGGGAGAAGGCTAAATACACTTCATAAATTCCTGTACTTAAGCATCAAAGAGCCTATACCAGCCCTACTGGCACTGCAAACCATATTACATCTTTTGTAGATTGATGTACATCTGCAGGGGGCAAAGGGAAGATCTTTCTCATATTTCTTTAAAATTGCAGCTTAAAAATTTAAAAAAAAAAAAAAAAAAAAAAGGACAAATTAACATTTGAATGCAAACACAAGAACATCGTTTACTTGTGAAGAGGCACTGAAGTCATCCAGAACAGCATACTCCAAACAGAAATATACCACATAAAACACACCTCCCTCTGTGGCTACAGCTCTCTCTGCTTCTTGTATACAGATGGTAGTGAGGACAGTATGGGGGACATCTCAAGTTGCACTCTGATGATTACCAAGAAACACTACTGACAGGCTCTGCTCTGTCTCTCCACCTCTGCAGTCAGCTCAGCCCTCTGCTCCACTCCAGGCTGTTTACACTAGAAATTATAGGGATGCTAGCGACAGGACCAGAGCAAATGGTTGCAAGCTGCCACCACAGCAGGGTCAGGCTGGATCTTAGGAAATATTTATTCACTGAAAGGGTTCTCAAACATTAGAATGATCACAGTATCACAATATCACCAAGGTTGGAAGAGACCTCAAAGATCATCAAGTCCAACCCATTACCACAGACCTCAAGACCAGACCATGGCACCAAGTGCCACATCCAAACCTGCCTTGAACACCTCCAGGGACGCTGACTCCACCACCTTCCTGGGCAGCCCATTCCAGCAGTCAATGACTCTCTCAGGCAACAACTTTCTCCTCACCTCCAGCCTAAACTTCCCCTGGCACAGCTTGAGACTGTGTCCTCTTGTTCTGGTGCTGCTTGCCTGAGAGAAGAAAGCAACCTCCTCCTGGCCACAACCACCCTTCAGGTAGTTGGAGACAGCAAGAAGGTCTGCCCTGAGCCTCCTCTTCTCCAGGCTAACCAATCCCAGCTCCCTCAGCCTCTCTCCATAGGGCTGTGCTCCAGGCCTCTCCCCAGCCTCGTTGCCCTTCTCTGGACACACTCAAGCACCTCAATGTCCTTCTTCAATGGAGGGGCCCAGAACTGGACACAGGACTCAAGGTGTGGCCTAAGCAGTGCAGAGTCCAGGGGGAGAATGAGCTCCCTGCTCCTGCTGGCCACACTCTTGCTGATGCAGGCCAGGATGCCATTGGCCTTCTTGGCCACCTGGGCACACTGCTGGCTCATGTTCAGGCGGGTGTCAATCAGCACCCCCAGATCCCTTTCTGTTTGGCTGCTCTCCAGCCACTCCCAGCCCAGCCTGTAGCTCTGCATGGGGTTGTTGTGGCCAAAGTGCAGCACCTGGCACTTGGATTTGTTGAGCTCCATCCCCTTGGACTCTGCCCATCTGTGCAGGAGGTCGAGGTCCTGCTGCAGAGCCCTTCTGCCCTCCAACCCAGCAACATCAACCCCCAGCTTGGTGTCAGCTGCAAATTTGCTGGTGCCTGACTCGATGCCCTGGTCCAGATCATCACTGAAGATGTTCCAGAGGATGGGGCCCAGCACTGATCCCTGGGGCACACTGCTAGTGCCCAACCTCCAGCTGCGTGTGGCACCATTCACCACCACTCTCTGGGCTCAGCCCTCCAGCCAGTTCCTGACCCAGCACAGAGTGTTGGCATCCAAGCCACGAGCTGACAGTTTAGCCATCAAGCTGGCCAGGGCACCATCCCTGGGGGTGTTTAAGCAGTGTATGGACCTGGTGCTTAGGGCCATGGTTTAGTGTTGACCCTTCAGTGCTGGATCGAATTTTGGACTGGATGATCTTGAAGATTTCTTCCAAACAAACAGATTCTGTGATTCTGAAGGGATGCTTAGAGGACCACAGAGACTTTGTGGTCTTTGCAGAAAAAGAGATATTAATGCACATATATCCTGCCTCTGTGGCTTCAGTGGGAGTTACAGGGCTGTATGAATCTGCAAGGTGGTAGGGAGTAGGCTGTGAAGAGTGGTACAGCCACAAACTATACCATGGGATGCTGGTGGCTTCCCCATACTCACAGGAGATGGAAATCTGCCCCTGGAATGAGGTCATAACAACTGGGTCCTGTCCTTACCCACATAAAAATCAAAGCACCACAGCACACAGATTTTGTACCTCACAAGGCAATTCAGAATCCCTGAGGTGTGGATTCTCTGCATTGTACATACACAGCATTAGCTTAGAGGGCATCCACAGCATTCCCCACAGCAGACCTCTCAGGTGTCTACACAGCTTTAGGATATAAAATTCCATGAAGCTGACATGCCACCTGGACTAGTTTGACACTGCATGAGGGCTTCTAGGAGTTTATCTTTCCATCCAGTTGAACAGTCTTCTCCTGACTCCTGTTTTCTTCCCCTAGATTTGTCTGTTTCAGGTTCCCTGAAGGAGGAAGGGTTGGGCTACATCTCACAGAAGTGATGAAATCTTGCAAAGTCTCTCTCATGTCATTTTCCTGCCAGGTAATGGAAACGTTTCATTTACTTGTGCCTCTTTTTAGCCTTGCTGCAATATTTTATGCACTGTTAATTGACAGAGATGTGTGTCAGTATGAGTAGGTCATGGGAAAACATGTCCACTTTGACATGAAGCAGAGCAGGAAAAGGAAAGAAGAAGGTGTCATAAGGGATAGCACTAAGGAATTTGATTTCTTTATATATATATATATATTTGTGGGAACATGAAGGAGTGAAAAGTAAGCTGCAGAAACCTGTGTTCCTGAGAAAAAAACACAATATTGTTCAGGTATGACCCTGCTCCTTCCCACTAAAGAGACTGCTGACATCTGATTCCATACAGGAAAAAATGGGCTGATGAAAAAAGGGATTTGAGTGAATGAATTTCCATTTAAACCTAGTGACAGCAAGACAATGAGGAGATAGAAACGGCTTCCTTAGACCTCATTCAGTAAAGGTTTAAGGAAATGGAAAGGCCCTCAGAAGGATGAATGCTGTCTGGTGGTAGGGCATAGCTGGAACATGTCCAGAGAAGGGCCACAAGGATGATCAGAAGGCTGGAGCACCCCTGCTATGCAGAGAGTTTGGGCTGTGCAGTCTGGAGAGAAGGCTCCAAGGTGACCTTATTGTGGCCTTCCAGTATCTGAAGCAGGCTACAAAAAAGATGCTGAAGGACTTTTTGGGATGTCAGATGGTGATAGGACTGGGGGGAATGGAGCAAAACTAGAAGTGGATGGCATCAGATTGGATGTTAGGAAGAAGTTCTTCCCCATGAGGCTGTTGAGACATTGGAACAGGTTGCCTGGAGAGGTGGTGGAGACCTCATCCCTGGATGCTTTTAAGGCCAGACTGGATGTGACTGTGAGCAACCTGATCTAGTGTGAAGTGTCTCTGCCCATGGCAGGAGGGTTAGAGCTGGATGATTCTTAGAATCATAGAATCATAGAATAGTAATGTTGGAAGGGACCTCAAGGATCATCCAGTTCCAACCCCCTGCCATAGGCAGGGACACCTCCCACTGGTACAGGTTACTCAAGGCCTCGTCCAACCTGGCCTTGAACACCTCCAGGGAGGGAGCAGCCACAACCTCCCTGGGCAACCTGTGCCAGTGCCTCACCAATGAGTACCTCATTCTTGAGGTCCCTTCTAGCCCATGAGGTCCCTTCAATTCCATGATTCTATAGCAACCTTCCAGTGCTTCTACAGGAGATCTGTTTCTACCTAAAAACTGCAGACACTTGTTAAAATTGTAGCTATTTCTCCACAGCTTTAGACTGGTGCATTTATTAGTTTAGACGCCACTGGCTCCAAAAGGCCAAGGCAACTCATAGGCAATTAGAAGAAATATATGCTTTTGGCTCCCAGGAAAATGTCCCTCCCAGCTCCTGATTTCCCGCTCGGGCTCTTTGTGAGGCGAGTGGTGAAACCAGCTTTTGTGAAGAGGAGCCACACATGCAATCCAGACCCCTTCGGACAAGGCACCATCATTCACGTCACTCTCATGTTGACAAACACTTTGGTTGTGTTGCTAGGGCAATGGTGCCTGAGCTGCTAGCACATCCCTCTTAAACATCTCCCCCCCTGAGGGCAACGGGGCTGGAGGGCAGCAGGACCAGATGGTTCCACTCATTCCCAGCAGCTGGGCACCGCTCTGCGCGGGACTGACTGGTAGCCACTTCCCAGCTGACTGGCCAGCTCAGAAGGCTTGTGGGTTGCTTTGCTTTACTTCCCAGCTGACTGGCCAGCTCAGAAGGCTTGTGGGTTGCTTTGCTTTACTTCCCAACTGACTGGCCAGCTCAGAAGGCTTGTGGGTTGCTTTGCTTTAATTGCCTCTTGTTGAGAAAAATATCAAAGGCCGTTTTCTTCTTCTGAGCAACACATTCGGTCACTCCAAATATTTCCAGGCAGCATGGACTGTCGTAGCAGCAGCACAGGCTGTTAAAAACACAAATGCATGAAGGGCAGGAGCAGGAGGTAGATGGTGGCTGAGGCTTGCAACTGTAAAGTTCCCTTCACTGGTGGATTTCTGCAAAAAGCCTCTCTGAAAAACTGTGGGGTGTTTGGAGAGCCACATGTGCCGGAGCGAGGGCACGGGAGCTGTCATGGGAATGGGAGCAGGAGCACGCACTGATGCCAGGAAAAAAAAAATGTGCCTGGATGCTTTCCTTTCTCTGAACTTTTTATCCTTTTTTATTTCATAGAAAGGTTTTTAGAAAACATTTGCAGGGCGTACCTGGCCGTATTCCATTTGTTTTATTTTCATTTCTCCTTACTGGGGCAGGGGAGGAGAGCATCAACAGAGGGGAGGTTCGCCACAAAACATGAGTTTCTCATCTCGCCTGCATGTGCGGATCCAGTTTCCTGTCCTTGATCCCAGATTATTTTCTCCCCTCAGGAGACAGCTGGTTTGGCAGAGCCGAGCGTGGGGCGGCTCCAGAGGCAGTCCAGGGCCGCGGGGTGCAGGGCACGGGGGAGGAGGGTGGCCGTGGCCGGGCAGCCTGAACTCCGCTTGAGGCTGCCTGCGGGTGACCAGCGGCAGCAAGAGGTCCTGTGAAAACTGACGGGGTGGCCTCCCCTGGCAGCCCTCCAGCCGGGGCCGTTCACAGGCCTGTTCTCAGCCTCGCCTCTTCCACAGGGCCCAACAGGGAACAGAAAATTAATGGCTTTTTTATCGGCCTCAAAGAGGGCCTTTGACAGGCAGGCGTACGCCTGCCATTCCTGTTTGATCCTCCCCCCGCCACGCTGACCCCGACGCCCCTGCCAGCTAGTGAGTGATCTTCCCCTAGCCCAGTGGTGCCCTGGGGGGTTCTGAGCCCCAGCAAGGGGCACAGCTAGGCTGCAGCACCTCTAACAGCACCTGTGCTCTGGGCTGCATCCCACACATGCAGCCCCTACCGCTGTCAGCAGCTTCCAAGACCAGGAGGTGATGACTTGCAGGCTGCTTCCTTGGCCAGGCTTTTTCCTTTCCTACCACAAACACCCTATGACAGGCTTTTGGAGAGAGCTGGAGCCTCCAGAAGACACCACAATTGTTCCCCTTGGAGATCCTGGCTGCAGGAATCCCAGCGTGGATGCCCTCAGGATCGTAGAATCATAGAATCATCGAATGGTAAGGTTGGAAGGGACCTCAAAGCTCAGCCAGTTCCAACCCCCTACCATAGGCAGGGACACCTCCCACTAGCACAGGTCACTCAAGGCCTCCTCCAACCTGGCCTTGAACACCTCCAGGGAGGGAGCAGCCACAACCTCCCTGGGCAACCTGTGACAGTCTCTCACCACTCTCACTGTAAACAACTTCCTCCTCCTAACATCCAGTTTCAATCTCCCCTCTGCCAGTTCAAACCCATTCCCCTTGTCCTGTCATTGCAAGACCTTGTAAATAATCCCTCCCCAGCCTTCCTGTAGCCCCCTTCAGATACTGGAAGGCTACTCTAAGGTCTGCTGGAAACCTTCTCTTCTCCAGGCTGCAGAACCCCAACTCTCTCAGCCTGTCCTCACAGCAGAAGCTGCTGCAGCCCTCTCAGCATCTTCATGGGCTCCTCTGACTGGTTCCAACACTTCCATGTCCTTCCTGTGCTGAGGGCTCCAGAACTGCACACAGGACTCCAGATGGGGTCTGAGGAGAGCAGAGCAAAGGGGCACAATCCCCTCCCTTGCCCTGCTGCCCACACTGCTCTTGCTGCAGCCCAGGATGGGCATCCCCTTGGCACTGCTGCACAGCAGCAGTGTGAAGAGGCTGTTTGACGTCGTCTGGTGCCTGGGTTTGTGCCCATGGTTTGGCAAGAGTCTGTCGCAGCTTTTGTGAGCCTCAGGAAAGGAGCAGGAATTGCCTCAAGGAAAATAAATAAGGACTTTTAGAGACATGTTTATTTATGGACAGGCTTTCATGCATGCATCTTACAGCACTCTGCACAAAATATAATTAAAACAAGCATCACGCTGAATATGATTCAGAAAATAAAAATGTCTTTAAGTGCAGCTTCACTGCCAGCAGCTTGACATACTTCATTCCTCTGGGGAAGCAGTAACGGAGACATGAAGCTATGTGACTACAGAAGCCACAAGATGTGGGTATTTTTAGGGGAAGTACAACTGGGGGAAGTAACTGACCTGTGACAAGGATTTACCACAATATACGCTCCCAAAGCTGCCTGGTCCCAGTCGGGCAACCTTGGATGGTGGTCAGGCCCTTTGGGAGAAGAATGGAGAGGGAGGTCAAGATCTGCCAGCTCTGCTTCTGTGACTGGTCGTGGGCATGGCATGGAAGCATCCCTTCACCCAAACAGATCGTGGAACACTTCTGCAGGCTGGTTAAACTGAGATCCTGAATGCCTGCCACCATACTCTAGCATTTCTGCCCTTTTCTTTCTCCATTCTGACTCAGGCCTGCAGCTGGGCAGCATATAAAGCCAGCCTGAGGCACCCTGCAATGCCATACAACCTGAGCTGCAGGAGGTGCTTCTCACTGCTCTGCACCATTCCTTCCAGTTCATGATACCAAACTGGAGCAGCAGAAGTTTGGTTACAGCCCTGGAGGTGCTTTTCTATATTTGTCACTGCATTTACAAGCAGCATTGAGAGGAACCTGCATGCTTGCTCACAAGCTCTGTTGAGCAATGAAGGATGAACACATGAACACGTGTAGAGCCTGAAATAACCTCAACCTGTAGTTCTTTTCTTTTGATTTCTTCCTCACCATCATATTTGCCAATTTAGAAGCGCACAGATGTGGAAGGTAAATACCACTCTGGTATCCTGCTACAGAGTGTGGACCTGCCTAATGTTTTTTACCTACATTTTATCACTCAAGTGACTTTTTCTAAGGCTTTTGTCAGCATTCTTTCCATTAGACATATCAGGAGATGGGCATTTCTCATGGGATTGCAAAGGGGACTTTATTTTAAATACCTTTGGGAAATAAGTCAGTCTACTACTGTCTGTGATTTCCCTGCATTCTTCACAGCAACACAGGGAACTTTCAACCTTTTTTTTCCTTGTTAGATTCACATTTTCTTTTTATTACCTGACTTTTTTTTTTTGGGGGGGGGAAGATCCTCAATTTCATTTTCAATGAACTGTTGTTCAAAACTTGAAACAAGAGTATGCAAATAATACAAGGCACGGTGGGATCAGTTCTATGAACAGTGAATTAAGAATGAAAACAATTCAATCTGCTCTATTATTTATTCCAAGTCATGATACTGAGCACAGTAGGCACCTGCCCCTGTTTCTCAGTTTCTTCAATCTGTCTGTAAAAGAAAATGCAATTTAACTATATAGAATCATGGAATTATAGAATCATAGAATGGTAAGGTTGGAAGGTACCTCAAGGATCATCTAGTTCCAACCCCCTGCCATAGGCAGGACACCTCCCACTAGTACAGGTCACTCAAGGCCTCATCCAACTTGGCCTTNCAAGACCTTGTCAATAGTCCCTCCCCAGCCTTCCTGTAGGCCCCCTTCAGATACTGGAAGTCTACTGTCAGGTCTCCTGGAAGCCTTCTCTTCTCCAGGCTGCAGAGCCCCAACTCTCTCAGCCTGTCCTCATAGGAGAGCTGCTCATAGGAGTGCTCACAGCAGAGCTGCTGCAGCCCTCTGATCATCTTTGTGGCCCTTCTCTGGACCTGCTCCAACACTTCCATGTCCTTCCTGTGCTGGGGGCTCCAGAACTGCACACAGTACTCCAGGTGGGGTCTGACAAGAGCAGAGTAAAGTGGCAGAATCCCCTCCCTTGCCCTGCTGGCCACGCTGCTCTTGATGCAGCCTAGGACTCGGTTGGCTGTCTGGGCTGCATGTGCACACTGCACTATGTGACTCCTGTCACCACTGAAGGCAGTGCCAAAACTCCCCAAAAGAATGCGAATGGAGTCAGGATGAATTTTGTTTGAGTGCACAATCTGCGGGGTAAAAGTTACCCTTAAGAAAATCCAGTCGCAGATTACAGATCTACGAAATCAAAGCCCTGAAGTGATAGATTTATAAGTATCAGTGCAAATTCTTGAACCTCAGAGCTTCCTTACCTCTTGCCAGCAGCGCTAGACCCTTTGGTTGCATACTTGTAATTATACTGCTGCAGTTTATGTCATTTGTAAAATGAAAATAGCATATAGAAGACTCTTCTAAGTCCTCACTATTTCACTTTAAATGTGTGTTGCAAGAGGCAGGATTCAAGTCTTAGCTGCTTTTTATCTCACACTGTATTTAAATGTCTAAATTTGTATGCAGGGTGGAGAGTGCCTGCAGTTTGGTGGACAGTGCCTGGAGTCTGGTGGATAGTGCCTGGAGTTTGGTGGACAGTGCCTGGAGTTTGGTGGACAGTGTCTGTAGACTGGTGGACAGTGCCTGCAGTTTGGTGGACAGCGCCTGGAGTTTGCTGGACAGTGCCTGCAGTTTGGTGGACAGTGCCTGCAGTTTG
>VWZE01012823.1:25820-40725 GCA_013396675.1 Eubucco bourcierii
CCTGCAGTTTGGTGGACAGTGCCTGAAGTTTGATGGACAGTGTCTGGAGTTTGGTGGACAGTGCCTGGAGTTTGGTGGACAGTGCCTGTAGTTTGCTGGACAGTGCCTGCAGTTTGGTGGACAGTGTCTGTAGATTGGTAACCAAAGGATAAAATGGCATTTTCAAACAAAACAACCTGATGCCTGACATCTTGTACAACCCTTGCAGACATGGCTGTCACCTTGCAGACCTAACACTCAGCCACATGTTAAGATGGACTTGATCTCCAAACCAGATCTTCGTGACCAGTTTAAAACCCACAGGTGCAAAATCACAAACTGCCATACAAATGGGCCCTGACATCCTCAGGCTGCTCATTTTCAGGTACCTAAATACAGACTTTTGTCTATCCTGTCTCCCAAGGTTTAAAAAAAAAAAAAAAAAAAGGCATTTTTTGTTCCTTACTGATCAGCAAACATTTCAGCTCTGTCCAAATTCACCACTGTGTTTTCCCAAGCTCCCGGAGGAAATGGAGTGTCTCATTGCCCTACAGCTGTGGCTCCCCCCACAGTGAATAGGTGATGACAGATGGGCCGTTGGGTTTGGAATTCACATGATTTCTGAAATCCCATGTGCTTGCTCTGGGGTGTGGCAGTGTTTGTTCTCATCATTTTACACCCAAAACTCCCCTCTGCCCGCTTCTCCTAGAGCAGATAGAGACAATTACTATGTGTACATTACTATTATTAAAAAAAAACCAAACAAACAAAAAAACCAAACCACAAACAAGCAGATATTTGCTGCTCTTTTTCCACTCCTGCCTTCCACCATCTCCCAGCCCACCCTGGGGAAGCACTCTTCATGCTGAGGGTGTGCATTGTGTGGGTGCTGGCAAGTGCTCAGGGATTACACCAGGAGGCAGGCAGCAGCTGAGTCAGAAGCGCTGCGGTAGCACTGGGCTGGGGGCAGGCAACACAGAAAGAGCAGAGAGACAGTTCTGCTTCTGGCTGCTAATGAGCTTTCTGGTGGCAGTGCTGTTCTCATCAGGACTATTTGTTTTTACAGGCTGCCCTTTGTTGACTTTAGGCTTGTTTTTCTTGCCATGCAACACAAATATTCTCAGGCGTTAAGCTTTCCTTGCCCCTACTGCCTCCTTCTCATGTGGGACCACGCAGGAGCTAAATTTAAGCATGATTGATAGCATTTAATCCAGAGAGGGTCAGAGAGCTATTTTCCTGTTCAAAGTTCTCTGGTTTGCTTCTTCTGTTTACAATCATGTCTCTAAAGTGCTGTAGTCAGTCATGCTTCCCAATGAAATCTCTTCTGCTTTCCTTGCCCCTGTGGGATAGTTGCTCTTAATTATGTGGAGCCTCATGCCTCTTTGTCTGATCCTAGATGGAAAAGAACAACAGCTATGGACCTTTAAGCCAGATGATGCCAGGACGTACACACTCCCTGCACTATAATAGATAGCAGGCCCCCAGATTCTGCTCTTGCAAACCACTAAACATGGAAATACGAAAGCAGTCCTGGTTGTGTTTTCCCTTTCCTGACAGTCTTTGAGAAACCTCTTCCCTGAGCAACCACATGTTCAGCACAACCAGATGAGTCCTTTTACTAGCTCTGACTGTCTGCCTCAGCACTGGGAGTAAGTAAAACCCTTCCCTCCACCAGATGTCTGTGCCATCTTACACACATTATTAGCACATACTTTGAGCGTGACACCTCTTGCTGATGTCAGCTAACTGTCTGCACAGGCTTTTATTGGCTTTACCTTTCTGCTGCCATTGCCTCCATGGTAAGATTCTGACATGTTTAGCAAGATGGAAGGGGTTAGGGCTACAGAAAGAAAACCTTTTTCTGGAGAGTGTGTGGTATAGGGATGTGATTCTGCCCCTGCACAGTACTCAGCACTGGTGAGGCCATATCTCAACTACTGCATTCAGGTTTTGGGCACTCGCTACAAAAAAACACATCAAGTTGCTCGAGTGGGTCCAGAGAAGGGCAACAAGGCTGCTGAAAGGTCTAGAGCATAGGTCTTATGAGGAGTAGCTGAGAGAATTGGCAGTGACATGGACGGAGAAATCAGTGCACCCACAGCAAGTGTGCAGCTGGCACCAATCTGTGTGGCACAGTCAACTTGCTACAGGGCAGGGATCCATCCAGAGGGACCTGCACAGGCTGCAGAGCTGTGCCCAGGCCAACCTCATGAAATTCAACAAGGCCAAGTGTAAGGTCCTGCACCTGGGTAGGCACAATGCCAAGCACAAATCCAGGCTGGGTGGGGAATGGCTGAGAGCAGCCCTGAGGAACAGGCCCTGGGGGTCTGGGGTGATGAAAAGCTCAACCTGAGGCTGCAGTGTGAGTGCAGCCCAGACAGCAACTGTGTGCTGGGCTGCAGCAAGAGCAGTGTGGGCAGCAGGGCAAGGGAGGGGATTGTGCCCCTTTGCTCTGCTCTCCTCAGACCCTACCTGGAGTCCTGTGTGCAGTTCTGGAGCCCCCAGCACAGGAAGGACATGGAAGTGCTGGAGTGGATCCAGAGGAGGCCACCAAGATGCTCAGAGGACTGCAGCAGCTCTGCTGTGAGGACAGGCTGAGAGAGTTGGGGCTCTGCAGCCTGGAGAAGAGAAGGCTTCCAGGAGAGCTTAGAGTAGCCTTCCAGGATCTGAAGGGGGCTCCAGGAAGGCTGGGGAGGGACTATTGACAAGGTCTTGGAATGCCAGGACAAGGGGAATGGGTTTGAAGTGGCAGAGGGGAGATTGAAAGTGGATGTTAGGAGGAAGTTGTTTGCAGTGAGGGTGGTGAGACACTGGCACAGGTTGCCCAGGGAGGTTGTGGCTGCTCCCTCCCTGGAGGTGTTCAAGGCCAGGTTGGAGGAGGCCTTGAGTGACCTGTGCTAGTGGGAGGTGTCCCTGCCTATGGCAGGGGGTTGGAACTGGATGAGCTTTGAGGTCTCTTCCAACCTTACCATTCTATGATTCTATGAATTGAGTTTGTTCAGTCAGCAGAAGAGGAGGCTGAGAGGAGACATCATTGCTCTCTACAACTCTCTGAAAGGAGGTTGGAGCCAGGTGGGGCTTGGTTTCTTCTCCACAGTAGCAGGTGATAGAACAAGGTGAAAAAACCTGAAATTGTGCCAGGGGAGGGTTAAATTTGATATTAGGAAAAATTTCTTTCCTGCAGGAGTGGTCAAGCATTGGATCAAGCTGGCCAGGGAGGTGGTGGAGGATCGTTTTGCTTGGAAAAGACCTTCAAGATCATCAAGTGCTAGGAAAAGCAGCAATGTTAGGGAAAAAAAAACAGATTGCCCTGTGTTGAAGCATAGAAATAAAGGCTCTGATGAAGACAGTGGTTATTGGAGATTAGCTGCAGAAGTAATTTGATAACAATGGCTGATTTTTATCTTCATTTGCTACAAAGATATCTGTTTCTGTTAGACATATATCAGGTGAAGTATTCACCCAGTTTTCTCCATCCTCCTGCTTTCCTTTGGGGTCCTGCAGCTTTTCCTGCACCCTCACACCTCAGTAAGTAGGGAGAAGGTTGGACAGGGATATTTTTCATTCTCCTTTTCTTTTGCTTGCTTAGCTGACCCAGGAGGTGTAACAGGAGTGAGCGAGGGAGGGACCATGGCTTTGGCATAGGTTTGCTCACAGACTGGGCTAAGCCAGTAGTGAAACCTCACCCTTGATTTATAAACACTAATTATCTTTTAATGGTACCATTGTAATTAATACTCCATCCCTATGTCTTTGTTTATGCCTCTCTGTGGGGGGAATAATTTATATTTTCATTGTGAGAAAAGGCTAGGAATTGCATAGCAAAAAAAATGCATGAAATCTTAGCAGCCCCTTCATAGTGAGTTTTAAACAGGCTGGTGTTAAACCACTCTCAATAATTTCACCTTCAACCTTACTAAGTGCAATGTGTGGCCAAAGCAGAGTTGTTTAACCCACTAGCCTGAATACCAGGGTTGCCTTTGGCAAACTTCATGAGTGCAGAAGGAAAGCTGAGCCTGGCACTGAAGCTCAGATTGATATTTTTGCTATCCTACATGCAACTGTCTGGCGAGGCAGTGGTGGAGCACATCTGTGGTTCTGGCAAACAGCAGCTGAGGTTTTGCTTCTAGGCTCCTACCAAACATGCTGGCATCTTTAGGGGAATGTCTGGCAGGGGGGTTGGACTCAGAGATCTCCATATGTCTCATCCTGTGATCAGCAGGCTTCATTTCTTCTGGTAAAGAGTTAGAGAGACATCAGGATGCACCTATAAAAGGCTAACAGATGAATGTGGGAAACATCTTCATCTTCAAAATGAAGACTCAGCTGATGACACTGCAGAGTGTTGCTTTTCCAGAGCAACTTATGCAGAGGACAGATGCAGGGATTTGGGGGTGCTGATTGACACCCGCCTGAACAGGAGCCAGCAGTGTGCCCAGGTGGCCAAGAAGGCCAATGGCATCCTGGCCTGCAACAGCAAGAGTGTGGGCAGCAGGAGCAGGGAGCTCATTCTCCCCCTGGACTCTGCACTGCTTAGGCCACACCTTGAGTGCTGTGTCCAGTTCTGGGCCCCTCAATTTAAGAAGGACATTGAGGTGCTTGAGCGTGTCCAGAGAAGGGCAAAGAGGCTGGGGAGAGGCCTGGAGCACAGCCCTATGGAGAGAGGCTGAGGGAGCTGGGATTGGTTAGCCTGGAGAAGAGGAGGCTCAGGGGAGACCTTCTTGCTGTCTACAGCTACCTGAAGGGTGCTTGTAGCCAGGGGGAGGTTGCTTTCTTCTCTCAGGCAAGCAGCAGCAGAACAAGAGGACACAGTCTGAAGCTGTGCCAGGGGAAGTTTAGGCTGGAGGTGAGGAGAAAGTTGTTGCCTGAGAGAGTCATTGACTGCTGGAATGGGCTGCCCAGGGAGGTGGTGGAGTCAGCGTCCCTGGAGGTGTTCAAGGCAGGTTTGGATGTGGCACTTGGTGCCATGGTCTGGTCTTGAGGGCTGTGGTAATGGGTTGGACTTGATGAGCTTTGAGGTCTCTTCCAACCTTGGTGATACTGTGAGACTGTGATGCATAAATCTCCTTTGAATGCCTTGGTTTTAGTATCTTAACCTTGCCTTAAAGGTTTAGGTCACAAATGCCTGAGCCTTCAGAAAGTGCTAATAAAAACCAGTTGTTCAGGGGGATGCATGGGACTAAATAATTTACAATGTTCAGACTGTTCTCTTCTATACATTTTAATGTCTCTTTTTAACATGAGCTTTGCCCAAGCTTAGATTTTTTATTGAGAATTGTTCTCCCTCTCTCCCTTAGTTATGACAATGACTAAACTGTAATTAGCTTCAATGCTGTAGAGTTAAACCTGAGATTACTGAAGGTCCTCAGCAGAGCTAATCATGAATGACAGACAAAACCTCCTCTTCCTCCTTCTTGGTGATGGATTTCAGGGGTTAATAGTTCATGGTGTTTGAGGTTTTGCAGTTCATGCATTAAGTAAATCCCTGATTCTGTGCTCAGGAGATGACCCAGAGCTGACTGCTGTAAATGGGGATTGTCCTGGCAAGTTAGATATGATACTTCTGAACCAGGTTTTTCTTCCCCTTCCCTTCCTCTTTTACAGGTTCATGCCAACAAATTTTCCAAAGTGAAAATGCAGCTATGGACACTGCATAGATGCCAGGGCAGCAGGTCAAATACTTTGGTTCTACACTGAGAAGGAAAAGTTAAAAAGTTTCTTAGAATCATAGCCTCTAGACAACTAGAAAAGATCTCTGAGGTCATCAAGTCCAACTGTCAACCCAACACCAGCATGACCACTAAAGCATGTCCCAGGGTGTCATGTCTACAGGTTATTTGAACACCTCCAGGGATGGTGACTCCACCACCCTCCTGGGCACCCTGTTCCAATGCCTGACCACTCTTGCAGGAAAGAATTTTCTCCTCATCTCCAATCTAAACCTCCCCTAGGAGGTTTTTCTCTCTTCCTGTGCTCTTGTGCCTACCAGAGCATCATGTTGTTAGACCTTGATAGCCAACAACTGAAGACACAGTTTGAACTATAGCAGCATGGACATAGGTAAGACATAGACAATCATAGAATCATAAATCATAGAATTATAGAACGGTAAGGTTGGAAGAGACCTCAAGGATCATCCAGTTCCAACCTCCTGCCATAGGCAGGGACACCTCCCACTAGCACAGGTCACTCAAGGCCTCTTCCAACCTGGCCTTGAACACCTCCAGGGAGGGAGCAGCCACAACCTCCCTGGGCAACCTGTGCCAGTGTCTCACCACCCTCACTGGAAAGAACTTCTTCCTAACAATCACTTTCAATCTCCCCTCTGCCAGTTTAAACCCATTGCCCCTTGTCCTGGCATTGCAAGACCTTGTCAATAGTCCCTCCTCAGCCTTCCTGTAGCCCCCTTCAGATCCTGGAAGGCTACTCTAAGGTCTGCTGGAAGCCTTGTCTTCTCCAGGCTGCTGAGCCCCAACTCTCTCAGCCTGTCCTCACAGCAGAGCTGCTGCAGCCCTCTCAGCATCTTGGTGGCCTCCTCTGCACTGGCTCCAACACTTCCATGTCCTTCCTGTGCTGGGGGCTCCAGAACTGCACACAGGACTCCAGGTGGGGTCTGAGGAGAGCAGAGCAAAGGGGCACAATCCCCTCCCTTGCCCTGCTGCCCACACTGCTCTTGCTGCAGCCCAGCACACAGTTGCTGTCTGGGCTGCACTCACACTGCAGGCTCATGTTGAGCTTTTCATCACCCCAGACCCCCAAGTTCTGTTCCTCAGGGCTGCTCTCAGCCATTCCCCACCCAGCCTGGAGTTGTGCTTGGGATTGTGCCTACCCAGGTGCAGGACCTTACACTTGGCCTTGTTGAATTTCATGAGGTTGGCCTGGGCACAGCTCTGCAGCCTGTGCAGGTCCCTCTGGATGGATCCCTGCCCTCTAGCAAGTGACTGTGCCACACAGCTTGGTGCCATCTGCACACTTGCTGAGGGTGCACTGATTCCTCTGTCCATGTCACTGACAAAGATGTTAAACAGCACTGGTGCCAGCACTGACCCCTGAGGGAGCCACTTGTCACTGGTCTCCATGTGGACATTGTGCCCTTGACCACCACTCTCTGTGTGCCACCATCCAGCCAATTCCTTATCCAGCAGTGCTCCACCCAGCAAGTCCATGTTGAAGTCCAGGTTCCAGGACTTCTTTCATAACTGGGAAGATCTGGAACAACGCTGCAAAAATAGCCTTGACTGATTGAGAAGACAAGGTGACCTGTGAGGTCTCAACAGGCACAAACCTTACAAGTTTGCTCTTGGATCTCTCAATTTCATCTTGAATAAGAAAGGGACAGAAGAGTACAAAGAACCCCAAAGCCCTTCCAAGTCTTTTTCAATCCACAGCAACTGCTTGAGGGCAGGTCTTGTCTGTTGTGTGCTTCTCTCATAGGCTGTTTCTGGTAAAAACAGTTTGCCTTAAGAATGTCTGTCACCATTATGCCTGCACTTAGAGATGCTGCTGTTATTGTGAATGCACAAAATGCCCCCTGAGACATCCATCTAATCAATACAAGACTGCCTGATGATACTCTGAAAAAAAATATTCCTTGAGGATCTTTCACTGTAGCTATTTCTTCAACTTGCTCCCTGTGGTACAATACAATTGTCTGAATTTTTCCAATGGAGAAATGTCCACTAAAAAAAAAAAAAACAAAACAAAAAAAACAACAAAAAAAGGTCTCTGTGAAAGCAGCCTGGTGAGCTGCAGAAGGGCAAGAACCTTAGCATGAGCTTTTCTGTGCAGAAATATTCTCATTTTTTCATGCCAGTGCTTGGTTACTCTGAAAGATGAGCAGCCATTCCTTACTCTTTGGACACAAATTTGCTGACAATTAAAGTCCAACTTCTAGGCCGTTCCATCCTTAAGTGCCAAACAAATTGCAGTTCCCTTTACTGGGTTACATGAGCAGCTGGTGAGAGCCTGGAAAAGAAAAATCACTAAAACAATGAATATTCAGGCAGCTTGTTTCATGGTGGTGGTGTACAGGACACTAAGAATATGAAGAAGGCTGTTGGCAGGCTTGGTGAGGTGGAGGTCTCATCCCTGGAAACTTTCAAGGTCAAACTTTATGGGGCCATAAGCAACCTGAAATAATTCAATCTCCTGGTGGGTTGTCATAGAATCATTGTGAAGGTTTGGGAGTTCCCCCACCCCCCACACTTTGTAAAATGACCCAGACTAGCACTCAGTCGGCTGGAAGTTAAATGATGAAGCTATATTTACAGCTTTGCACAATGTACAGCAGATATTTACACTATATACACAATATTTACAGAAATATACAAGTAAAAGGTAATACAGCAACACAACTCCCCTCCCAGAAATCAGAGACCCCAGGAGGGGCTCCCAACCACCCTTCCACCTTCTCCCCACCCCTGTACCTCACCCCAAGGTTTGCCTTACGTGCAAGGTAAATTAGGAGGATCGGCCAGGAGGGTTAGAAGAAAAGTGGTTAGTGAGGATTAATCAGCAGAGGAGCCAGAGCCCAGAAGCTGCTAGATCCCACCAGCAGCTCCTGNAGGATAGAATGGTAAGGTTGAAAGTGACCTCAAGGATCATCTAGTTCCAACCCCCTGCCATAGGCAGGGACACCTCCCACTAGCACAGCTCACTCAAGGCCTCATCCAACCTGGCCTTGAACACCTCCAGGGAGGGAGCAGCCACAACCTCCCTGGGCAACCTGTGCCACTGTCTCACCACCCTCACTGCAAACAACTTCCTCCTAACATCCACTTTCAATCTCCCCTCTGCCAGTTCAAACCCATTGCCCCTTGTCCTGGCATTACAAGAGCAGTCCTCCAGAGCAAGAGATGAGTGAGGAGCAAAGTGAGGATGAACCCAAGCAAGAAGCTGCCCTACCCTTAGCAAACTTCCTCCTTTGCAACGACTTTAGTGCTCATGGTCTGGGATATACCTGGAGCCAACTCCAATCAGCTGTCCTGGCTGACTCAGAGCTGCTGCTGGCGTGCAGCCCATGGCTGGCCTGGGATTCTGGCTCAAAACCAGGGCATTACTGGATGGCTGCAGAGAGAGTGTGGTGATACATGCAGGAAGGATCTGATATTGTCTTCTCTTCAATTATCCATTAAAAACTACACATCAAAAAATCCACAGCAATGTAATAAAATGCAGGAGTAGGGAAGATCCAGCCAGACAGTTAAACCCTTATAGTTTCTTTGGTTACCAAAACCTGAAGAACTTGTAAAGCTACTCAAAAGAAGAACGAAAGAAGAAACAATTTGTCACAAGTGCAGCTTGATTAATATCCTTCAGCAGCCTTCCATTGCTGGAGTTCCCTGCTAAGCCACCTGATCAGAGCAGTTCCTTATAACAGTCTTTGTCAATGTGACTGATTCCAACTCTTCTTATTCAAAATTAAACTTTCTGTTGTTCATAGAATCATAGAATGGTAAGGTTGGAAGGGACCTCAAGGATCATCCAGTTCCAAGCCCCTGCCATAGGCAGGGACACCTCCCACTAGAAGAGGTAGCTGAAGACTTCCTCCAACCTGGCCTTAAACACCTCCAGGGAGGGAGCAGCCTCAACCTCCCTGGGCAACCTGTGCCAGTGTCTCACCACCCTCACTGCAAACAACTTCCTCCTAACATCCAGTCTAAATCTCCCCTCTGCCAGTTCAAACCCACTGCCCCTTGTCCTGGCATTGCAAGACCTTGTCAATAGTCCCTCCCCAGCCTTCCTGTAGCCCCCTTCAGATACTAGAAGGCTACTCTAAGGTCTCCTGGAAGCCTTCTCCTCCTCAGGCTGCAGAACCCCAGCTCTTGCAGCCTGTCCTCACAGCAGAGCTGCTGCAGCCCTCTCAGCATCTTGGTGGCCTCCTCTGGACCCACTTCAATAGTTCCATGTCCTTCCTGTGCTGGGGGCTCCAGAACTGTACAGAGTTTGTTGTTCTCCTTTTCATCACTGCCTTTGAGACCCACCTGTCCACACTGTGTTCATGAGGGTGTCTCACAATGTTCTGCAAGTGCTATACCAGTGCCACAACAGAGCATGCATGAATGCCCTGTGAGAAGGAATGCAGGGAGGCCACCAAGCTCTGCTTCTCCAGCTCTTATCCCTCCCATTGGGGAGAATCAAACTTCTAAATTGTTTGTCATTCCATAAATTTCTCTTTACTCTTCTAATTACCACTGCATTGTTGAGCAATCAAGTGTGTGATTTCTAACAACCCCAGCCAGCAGCTATTGCCTCTGTCTCTTCAAGCCTGGCTCGGAGCAAGCTGGAGGTTGTGCAACTCCTCATCTGCTCGTGATATACACAGGCAGAGAAATGCAATACCTGCTTCTCCTGCAAAAGGGCAGACCCTCTGCTGTCCTTCAGAGGTGGCACCTCAGCACCTCCTGTTGCTCTTTGCCATGACATACTGTATTTAACTCATTTCATCACTTCACCATCCTTATTGTGTTGCTCTGTTTCTGTTGTCTAGCTGTAGCTAGAACATTACTGCCAGTAACTCTGTGCCATGCCTTCTGTGGGCTTCCTTCTTTCTTTTCACCTAAGGACATGCTGCAGTCTATGAAAATGGGTAGTCAGGCTGAAAAACTTCCTGTAAGCCACCCATTCATCCTCAGCATTTGAGATTCAGGGGAGACCTTATTGCTCTTTACAACTACTTGAAGGGAGGTTGTACCCAGGGGGTTGGTCTCTTCTGCCAGGCAGCCAGGGACAGAACAAGAGGGCACTGGCACAGGTTGACCAGGGAGGTTGTGGAGCACAGAATCACCCAATGTGATCAAAGATCACATTGCCCTTCCCTTCCCTTCCCTTCCCTTCCCTTCCCTTCCCTTCCCTCTCTTCCTTTCATAAGTACACACAAACTTCTTTCTCCTTTTACTCCTGGAGTAGCCTTCATCCACATCTTTAGGAGACACAAAGTGGTAACAATCTGTAGGCAGAATGAACTTACACTGCTCATAGGGAGCTGCAAGGAGAGAAACTACACATCGTGAGCGCTGCCATGCAGCCTTCACCAGTGTGGTCAGGATCTCCTCTCTAGCACTGGCAGTTACAAAAAAACTAGGCTCAGCTTTCATTCTGAGTGTTTCATCACATCACAATTTGAATTATAACTCACTTATTGTGCCTTGGTTTGAATTCCTAGCCCAGATAAAAATTCCAGTAAGTGGTTTCACAAAGGCCTGAGCCAGGCACTGAGCGCTGGAGCCATTGTTTTTAGTGTGATCGTTTCACAAACAGAGGGGCAGGTCTTTGAATGAAGCCAAAGGGAATATCAAGCCTTGCCTTCTGGGAATGTTAAACATGGAGATTGGTAGCTGATCTCCAAGAGCACAGCTTCGTCTCAAGTTTTGTCTCCTCTCTTTCTACACACAAACACTGCATCTGGATGCTGGGCTGTGCTGAAGCCGTTTACTCTGCCATTCCCTCATTAAAACTCTTTTAGGACCAGGTTTATTTGCCCATCATTATTTATTCTCCCTCCTTTTATTTCCCCATCATTATTTATTCTCCCCCCTTTTATTTCCCCATCATTATTTATTCTCCCCCCTTTTATTTCCCCATCATTGTTTATTCTCCCCCCTTTTATTTTCCCATCATTATTTATTCTCCCCCCCTTTTATTTCCCCATCATTATTTATTCTCCCTCCTTTTATTTCCCCATCATTATTTATTCTCCCTCCTTTTATTTCCCCATCATTATTTATTCTCCCTCCTTTTATTTCCCCATCATTATTTATTCTCCCTCCTTTTATTTCCCCATCATTATTTATTCTCCCTCCTTTTATTTCCCCATCATTATTTATTCTCCCTCCTTTTATTTCCCCATCATTATTTATTCTCCCTCCTTTTATTTCCCCATCATTATTTATTCTCCCTCCTTTTATTTCCCCATCATTATTTATTCTCCCTCCTTTTATTTCCCCATCATTATTTATTCTCCCTCCTTTTATTTCCCCATCATTATTTATTCTCCCTCCTTTTATTTCCCCATCATTATTTATTCTCCCTCCTTTTATTTCCCCATCATTATTTATTCTCCCTCCTTTTATTTCCCCATCATTATTTATTCTCCCTCCTTTTATTTCCCCATCATTATTTATTCTCCCTCCTTTTATTTCCCCATCATTATTTATTCTCCCTCCTTTTATTTCCCCATCATTATTTATTCTCCCTCCTTTTATTTCCCCATCATTATTTATTCTCCCTCCTTTTATTTCCCCATCATTATTTATTCTCCCTCCTTTTATTTCCCCATCATTATTTATTCTCCCTCCTTTTATTTCCCCATCATTATTTATTCTCCCCCCTTTTATTTTCCCACCATTATTTCTTTTTCCCCTTTTAGTTTTCCATCATTATTTCTTTTCCCCCTTTTAGTTTTCCACCACTACTTATTTTCCCCCTTTTATTTACCCACCATTATTTATTTTCCCCCTTTTATTTTTTCCATCATTATTTCTTTTCCCCCTTTTATTTGCCCACCATTATTTCTTTTTCCCCTTTTAGTTTTCCATCATTATTTGTTTTCCCCCTTTTAGTTTTCCACCACTATTTATTTTCCCCCTTTTATTTGCCCACCATTATTTGTTTTCCCCCTTTTAGTTTTCCATCATTATTTATTTTCCCCCTTTTATTTTTCCATCATTATTTATTTTGTTCCCTCCCTGGAGGTGTTCAAGGCCAGGTTGGATGAGGCCTTGAGTGACATGTACTAGTGGGAGGTGTCCCTGCCTATGGCAGGGGGTTGGAAATGAAATCCTTGAGGTGCCTTCCAAACTTAACATTCTATGATTCTATGATTTTTTCCCTTTTATTTTTTTACCATTATTTATTTTCTCCCTTTTCTTTTTCCATCATTATTTATTTTTCCATCATTATTTATTTTCTCTTTTATTTTCTCATCATTATTTATTTCCCCCCTTTTATTTTTCCATCATTATTTATTTCCCCCCTTTTATTTCTCCACCATTATTTCCCCCCCTTTTATTTTTCCACCATTATTTATTTCCCCCCTTTTATTTTTCCACCATTATTTATTTTCCCCCTTCTATTTTTCCACCATTATTTAGCTCCCCCCTTTTAGTTTTCCATTCTTATTTATTTTCCCATCATTTTTTAAAATTTTCCCCCTTTTATTTTCCCACCATTGTTTATTTTCCCCCTTTTATTTCTCCATCATTATTTATTTCCCTCCTTTTATTTCTCCATCATTATTTATTTTTCCCCTTTTATTTCTCCACCATTATTTATTTCCTCCTTTTATTTTTCCACCCTTATTTATTTTCCCCCTTTTATTTTCCCACCACTGTTTCTTTCCCCCCTTTGATTTCTCCACCATTATTTATTTCCCCCTTTTATTTTTCCATCCTTATTTATTTTCCCACTTTTATTTTCCCACCATTGTTTATTTTCCCTCTTTTATTTCTCCATCATTATTTATTTCCTCCTTTTATTTTTCCATCCTTATTTATTTCCCCCCTTTTATTTTCCCACCGTTGTTTATTTTCCCCCTTGTATTTCTCCACCATTATTTATTTCCCTCCTTTTATTTTTCCATCCTTATTTATTTCCCCCCTTTTATTTTCCCACCGTTGTTTATTTTCCCCCTTTTATTTCTCCATCATTATTTATTTCCCTCCTTTTATTTCTCCATCATTATTTATTTTTCCCCTTTTATTTCTCCACCATTATTTATTTCCTCCTTTTATTTTTCCACCCTTATTTATTTTCCCCCTTTTATTTTCCCACCACTGTTTCTTTCCCCCCTTTGATTTCTCCACCATTATTTATTTCCCCCTTTTATTTTTCCATCCTTATTTATTTTCCCACTTTTATTTTCCCACCATTGTTTATTTTCCCTCTTTTATTTCTCCATCATTATTTATTTCCTCCTTTTTATTTTTCCATCCTTATTTATTTTCCCATCATTTAAAAATTTTCCCTCTTTTATTTTTCCATCATTATTTATTTTCCCACCATTATTTATTTCCTCCTTTTTATTTCTCCACCATTATTTATTTTCCCCCTTTTATTTTTCCATCCTTATTTATTTTCCCACCATTGTTTATTGCCTCCCTTTTAATTCTCCAACATTATTTATTTCCCCCCTTTTATTTTTCCCCTGTTGTTTCTTTTCCCCCCTTTAGACCTCCATTTGGAAGATGAGGTTTGCAGAGGTGTGGGATGGAGGAAGAAGCTGGGCTGGGAGCATTGTTGGTTCCCCTCTGGAGCAGGGATGACAGCTGGGATTCGTGTGCCCAAGCAGTGCCTAAGCCAGGAATGCCTGTGGGCACAGTGCCATGCCACAGGCTATGGCACAGACATTGGGCAATGGAAGCAAACCACGTTAAGGTCTGCAAGTGACTTCAAATGTAAGCAGAGAAAACTTTGCCTGTCTTACACAGAATGCTTCTGAAACCAAGCCTTAAACAAAAGGATTTGGGGAAGGTTTCCCAATAGCTTCCCAAGGCGTTTGCAAAGCCTCCTCCGGACCCAAGATTCATTGAAAGGTGCCTGCAGGGGGAGATGGTTGCCCAGGCGATGGGCAGTAAACATTTCATCTGCAGGTCACCAGCCCCCTGCCAGCTCTGCTCGCTAGCAGCCAAAGCCTACTGTATTATTGTCATTAAGAAAGGACATGAATCATCTGGCAGGCTGTGGAGACATGAAAATGTCCAGTTCAATAACATATAAATTGTTTTCTTATAATCCTTTTGGGGACTTCTGAACTACACACAAACACAAACATCTTTCTGAATGTTTATACAAACACTAGCCTAGAAAATCCCAGGCATTTTTAAAAACTAGGCTCACTGACTACACCAACTAACTTTTAAGTCTCACCTCGGTTCACTTCCCCTTCCCCTTGTCTTTCCCCTTCCCCTTCCCCTTGTCTTTCCCCTTC
>VWZE01012823.1:57340-72523 GCA_013396675.1 Eubucco bourcierii
TCCCTGACTGCTGCTCCCTGGCTGCTGGTCCCTGATTGCTGGTCCCTGGCTGCTGGTCCCTGGCTGCTGGTCCCTGGCTTCTGTTCTCTGGCTGCTGCTCCCTGGCTGCTGGTCCCTGACTGCTGCTCCCTGACTGCTGCTCCCTGGCTGCTGGTCCCTGATTGCTGGTCCCTGGTCGCTGGTCCCTGGCTGCTGGTCCCTGGCTTCTGTTCTCTGGCTGCTGGTCCCTGATCGCTGCCCTTCTGTAGCGTGCTGCAGGAGGGTGCAGCTACCACACCGGGAGCCGTTGCAGGAAGCAGCTGTGACATCTGGCTTGCATTGAGGGATCTGAATGCTGGAACTGGCCAACGTTTGTTTGCTCTCGCTTCAGCCTGCCTCGAGGTTTTAATTAAAGAAAGCTCAGAGATGCTTTCAGCAGGAGTGCCCAGGGTCAGTGTGCAGAGGTTGCTTTCTCAGGGGTGTGAGCTGGTCATGGTCTGCTCCGTGCCTTGAGGTGATTGGGTGTGGTTTGGGGTGAGGGAGGATGTGAAGAGCCTAAAGCCACAGAGATGGGTTAAGCTCAGAAGAACTCTGCAGCTGCCTTTGTGTACATGGAGACCCTGTACCCTGGCTCCTGCATGCCCCCTCTTTTTGCCAGCTGCTGTTCCTGCTGGTGATCAGCCTCACTGCCCTTCTTCTTGCCACTCACCTGATTCTTCCTATGGCTCTTCTTTCATTTAAAGCCAGTCCTAGGGCTCTCTTCTCACTATTCCCAAAAAGGACCTCTGCAGTGATGCCTTCTGCCATCACTAACTGTGGCTTTGTTGCTGCTTAGCTACTGCCATAAGCTATTAGTTCTTAATGTTAGGCAATATTTTTTTCCCAGCTAACTGCTCTTTAAGACTGTTGGAAACTCTTTAGGATAAATTCCGCAACAGAATAATCCTACCCCAACTTCTGAGCAGCCAGCACCACTGCCATAAAATATTCTAAGCCCATCAGATCTCTGGAAACTCCTTGAGGTGGTTCCCAGTCTCTCTTAAAACTGCAGCAGCAGTTCATCACTCCTGGGCTATGCTTGTTTGGAAGAACCCCCAGCACACATCCCATGCCTCCAAAGCACAGCCCACACAGCTGCAGCTCAGAGCCAATATGTCACAATCAGTCTGGAGTGATGATCAGAGCCCAGCAAGTCAAAGCAGAGAGGTAGGTTTGTGGGATCCCCTTCTACAAAGAATGATGTTCTGCCCCTCTGCCCTGGTGAGGCCACATCTGGAGTACAGTGTTCAGTTCTGGGCCTCCCAGTTCCAGAGGGACATAGAACTGCTGGAGAGAGTCCAGCACAGAGCCACAAAGATGCTGAAGGGAAAGGAACAGCTCTGTTAGGAGAACCTGAGGGAGCTGGGGCTGTGCTGCTGGGGGAAGAGGAGCCTGAGAGGTGACCTCATTCATGTTTATAAAGATGTACAGGTGAGTGCCAGGAGGCTGGAGCCAGGCTCTGCTGGGTGATGCCCAATGACAGCACAAGGGGCAATGGGTGGAAGCTGAGGCATAGGAAATTTCATTTAAATACAAGGAGGATTTTTTTCTCTGTGAGGGTGACAGAATACTGGAACAGGCTGTCCAGAGGAGTTGTGGAGTGTCCCTCTCTGGAGATATTGAAAACCTTCCTGGATGTGTCCCTGTGTGCTCTGGTATAGGAGATCCTGTTCTGGCAGAGGGGTTGGACTGGATGAGCTTTGGAGGTCCCTTCCAGCCCCTGACATTCTGTGATTCTACAATAAAGGGCATTAGTCTGTTGGATGGAGCTAAGGCTTCCAGATTGGCTGCTGGTGATGTCACAGCCACCCCTGTGCCCTATAAATCTATTTTTTGTTTTTATGTGTAAGTGATGTAATGCCCACAAGCTTCCTCAGTCAGGGTTCACTCTTTAATTTCTCAGGTGGCTGAAGCTGCAGGCTGTGTGGCGTCTATGACCACCCACAATGTGCTTTCACTGCCCAGAAATGAACTTCCTCTTAGGCCTTGTTTTCTAATTGCCATCTGCAGAATTCAAAGTTCCACTGACCAGTGCATGTCATGGGAACACTTGGGAAAGTATCTCTGGAATGATAAAACCATTTTGATCCCCAAATAATGCGTGTGCTTAAAGTAAGACTTCCTCTGATAGGAAAAGAAAAGGGAAAAAAAAAAAAAGGGAAAAAAAAGACAATTAGAGGTAGGTTTTGGTGTAGTGGCATGGCAAGGAAAAAAACATTTTCATGAGCAAGCATCTGCTTGGAAAACAACACCAAGCAAGATATAAACCCCTTGCTTTACCTAATCTGACTTCCATCTTTGACAGACCTTCATCTTCAATTTTCTTGACTATGTGGGGATGAACCTTTGCTAACATCACTTGGCTCTGAGTCCTCCCTGGGGGTGATTCTCACCAATGGAGTTATAAGGATTTCTCTGGCTCCTCTCTCTTGCCTGTTGGTGATAAGCACATAGAATCATGGAATGGTAAGGTTGGAAGAGACCTCAAGGATCATCTAGTTCCAACCCCCTGCCATAGGCAGGGACACCTCCCACTAGCACAGGTCACTCAAGGCCTCCTCCAACCTGGCCTTGAACACCTCCAGGGAGGGAGCAGCCACAACCTCTCTGGGCAACCTGTGCCAGTGTCTCACCACCCTCACTGCAAACAACTTCCTCCTAACATCCAGTCTAAATCTCCCCTCTGCCACTTCAAACCCATTGCCCCTTGCCCTGGCATTGCACGACCTTGTCAATAATCCCTCCTCAGCCTTCCTGTAGCCCCCTTCAGATACTGGAAGCCTCTAAGGTCTCCTGGAAGCCTTCTCCTCTCCAGGCTGCAGAGCCCCAACTCTCTCAGCCTGTCCTCACAGCAGAGCTGCTGTAGCCCTCTCAGCATCTTGGTGACCTCCTCTGGGCTGACTCAAACACTTCCATGTCCTTCCTGTGCTGGGGGCTCCAGAACATCTCATGCTTTCTTTTCATCCTGCTAAACTGACCCACTGGCTGTTGGTTTACCTAAATGTTTATCAATCCAAGGAGGTAATCATCCATGAGAAGCAGTTTGCTGAACAGCAAGGCTTTCCTGCACTGGTCCAGCTGACCCAGAGAATGTCTGCTGTCATGGCACTCAAACCTTGGGTTTTCTGATAAGAGAGGTGATTTGTCACCTTTTGGTAAACAAAGTGAAGGGCCACAAAGATGATTCAGGGACTACAACACCTCTTTTTTGAAGAAAGACTGAAAGACTTGGGGAGGGTTGAGTCTGGAAAAGAGAAGACTGGGGTGTGTGTGTGGGAAATCTCATAAGTAATTGTAAATACTTAAAGGGTGGGTGTCAGGAGGATGGGACCAGATTTCTTTCAGCACTGCCCTGTGACAGGACAAGAGGCAACAGGCACAAACTTGAACATAAGAAGTTCCATCTAAACACAAGGAGGAACTTCTTTAAGGGTGACAGAGTGCTGGGACATGCTGGCCAGAAGGGTGGTGGAGTCTCCATCTCTGGAGATATTCAAAACCCATCTGGACATGCTTCTGTGTTGACCTTCTTTAGGTAAACCTGCCTTGGCAGGGTTATTGGCCTCAAGGATCCTCAGAGGTCACTTCCAACCCCTACCATTTTGATTCTGTGACTCTGTAACTCTGATTCTGTGACTTTGTGATTCTGTGACTTTGTGACTCTGATTCTGTGACTCGGTGATTCTGTGACTTTGTGACTCTGATTCTGTGACTCGGTGATTCTGTGACTTTGTGACTCTGATTCTGTGACTCGGTGATTCTGTGACTTTGTGACTCTGATTCTGTGACTCGGTGATTCTGTGACTTTGTGACTCTGATTCTGTGACTCGGTGATTCTGTGACTTTGTGACTCTGATTCTGTGACTCTGTGACTCTGATTCATAGAATCATAGAATGGTAAGGTTGGAAGGGACCTCAAGGATCATCTAGTTCCAACCCCCTGCCATTCTGTGACTGTGATTCTGTGATCGTGACTCTGTGATTCTGTGACTATGATTCTGTGACTGTGATTCTGTGATTCTGTGACTCTGTGATTCTGTGATTCTGTGACTCTGTGATTCTGTGACTGTGATTCTGTGACTTTGTGACTCTGATTCTGTGACTGTGATTCTGTGATTGTGATTCTGTGATTCTGTGACTCTGTGAAACTGAAATATTGCTCCTTAATAGCAAATAAATGGAATGGTATAGGGCAGAGGTCAAATCATTACCATATAAACACTGATTAGCATTCCTTAAACTGTGTAAATCCTTAAAGCCTGAAGGGATAATCTTCACAAATTACAGTAACTTTCATGAACTGGGGAAATAAAATTAACCTTTAGAAGGGCCTAGTCTAAAGCACAGTGAAGTCTCTGAGAATCAACTGCTTCCCAAAGGCTGGGAATAAACTTCCTCATTGCCTGTGTTAGGATTCTTACTGAGGAAGCAGAGTGCAGAGAAGAGTAGATTAAACCCACCTATTTGTATAGGAACACAAATATATCTGTAACTAAATTGTCTGCTTGGAGTCAAGTTCATTCTTCCACAGTAGTAAAGTCATGTACAAGATACTACAGACAGAGGTTGTTTAGAGTCTACATAGAACCATAGAATCATACAACTGTCAAGGTTGGAAAGGACCACAAGGATCATCTAGTTCCAACCCCCCTGCCATGGGCAGGGACACCTCACACTAGATCAGGTTGTCCACAACCTCATACAGCCTTGCCTTGAACACCTCCAGGGATGAGGCTTCCACCACTTCCCTGGGCAACCCGTTCCAGGGTCTCACCACCCTCACACTGAAGAACTCCCTAATATCCAGTCTGAATCTCCCCATTTTTAGCTTTGTTCCATTCCCTCCAGTCCTGTCACTACCTAACATCCTAAAAAGTCCCTCCTCAGTTTTCTTGTAGCCCCTTTAAGATACTGGAAGGCCACAATAAGGTCTCCTTGAAGTCTTCTCCTCTCCAAACTGAACAGCCTCAACTCCCTCAGTCTCTCCTCATAGCAGAGTAGCTCCAATCCTCTGAGCATCCTTGTGGTCCTTCTCTGGACACCTTCCACCTGTGGTCCTTCTCTGGACATCTTCCACCACCTCCACAACCCTCTTGTAATTCTAGCTCCAGAACTGGCTGCAGTACTCCAGGTGGGGTCTCAGCAGTGTGGAGCAGAGGGGTAGGATCACTTCCCTCACCCTGCTGCCCACACTGCTCTTGCTGCAACCCAAGCTCTGGTTGCTCTCTGGGCTGCAACTGCTGGCTCACGTTGAGCTTTTCTTCCACCAGCACCCTCAAGTCTCTCTCCTCAGGGCTGCTCTCAAGCCAGCCACTGCCCAGCCTATACTGGTGTTTGAGATTGCCTCAACCTAGATGCAGGACCTTGCACTTGGTCTTGTTGAATGAGTCATCAATATACAGAATCATAGAATGGTGAAGGTTGAAAAGGACCTCTGAGCCTTCTTGTCCAATCTCCCTGCTAGAGCAGGATCACCCAGAGTAAATCACCCATGTTCACAGGAACATCTCCAGGCAAGTTTGGAATTTCATCAGAACTGGAGAGTCCACATTAAGAGTTAAGAAACACTTAAATGAAGTAAACCTGACGAAGAGAAGTTTTCATCTACAAGTTTGTGAGTGACTCAAACATATTTATTTAGCTTCAGGAAGAACTTCAGAAAGAAAATAGCACCATGAGAAAAATGTTCATGCTGTAGACAATACAAGTGGCTCCTGCCTATTCTTACAGAGAAAATGCTCAAGAATGAACAGGATGTTTCCAGCAGAGTCTCAAAGCAGCATTTGATTTCTCTCTGCTGAATACAAACCAGAATTTAGAAAGGTGACAACAAGAAAAATAAAAAATTAAAACCCTCAACACCCCAAAAACAGAAAAATAGCTCATAAGGAAGCATTTTGTCCTGAACAGTAACTTTTCATTCAGGGACAATTTTAGCTGTGGAAGAATCACAGAATCACAGACACACCCAGGTTGGCAAAGCCCCTCAGGATCACCAAGCCCAACCTAGAACCCTACTCTACAAGATTCACCTTAAACCATAGCCCCAAGCACCACATCCAAACCCCCCTTAAACACAGCCAGGGTTGAGGACTCCACCACCTCCTTGGGCAGATCATTCCAAGAAGAGGTAAGAACAGAAGTGTGTTGGGCAAGTGGAGTTAAAGAAAGGATTTGCTTCAAAATATTTCTTCTTGTATTTTCACTCAGTCTTTTCTACACCAATGTCTATAGACCAGAATTTCATCACTGTAAACCTGTTTCCTTGCATCTTCCATCTGATTTTGATGTCACAGAAAGCACTTGGGTTGGTAGGGACCTCTAGAGGTCTCCCAGTCCACCCCCTCTGCAGTCAGCAGGGGCATCCATCACTAGATCAGGCTGCTCAGAGCCCGACCAAGCCTGACCTTGAATGTCCTTGGCTCACTGTAGGGTTTATGTTCTTCCTGTGGCTTTTCTTTAAATCAACCTTCCCAGCAGCCTGAGCATTGCCTTCTGCTTTGCTTCTTTTCCACACACACAGCACTTCTGCCTAGCCAGAGCACTGCCCCAAACACACATCCTTTACTGCTGTGCACAAGCTTCAGTACCAAAGCCCACAGGACCCAGCTGGATGCTCAGTTCAGGAGCAGCACATCACCCTCCAGCAGCCTCCTCACTGTATTTGGAGAGAGCCTGGAGGGCACAGGGTAGGGAGACTGAGTGGTGTGCCAAACCAAAACACGTTTGGCACATTCTGCATGTTACAAAGTGATACCATTTCCACAGAGGACACAGACAGGGGCTTGGAGCTGAGACACATCCTTCACAGGAAGGGTAGGCACTTAGGGAGCTCCTCCTCGTGGAGACAGCCCAGCAGGCTTGATGGCAACACTTGTGTCATGGTTTGGGAGTTACCTGCCCCCACCCCACACTTTATAAATCCCCCAGACTAGACTCAGCCAGCTGGAAGTTAAGGACTGAAGCTCTGTTTACAGCTCAACACAATGTACAAGCAGAGATATACACAATAGACAGCAATAGTTACAGACATAGACAAGTTAAAGGGAATACAGAAACACAACTCCCCTCCCAGAAATCAGAGAGCCCAGCAGGGGCTCCCAACCACCCTTCCACCTTCTCCCCACCCCTCTACCTTACCCCAGGGTTTGCCTTATGCACAAGGTGAGTTTGGAGGATGGGCAAGGGGAGTTAGAAGCAGAGTGGTGAGTTGGGTTACACAGCAGAGTGGAGACACACTGGCTCCCAGAGAGAGACCAAGAGACTCTGTGTTACCTGTGTTTGTGTTCTTGTCCTTATACATCTCAGCAAGCCTATGAGTGAAGCAGACATCACCACTGTTTGCTTTTCACAGCCTATAATTTTTTCTTCATTGAAATATTCCAATTAGCCTCAAACCAGCACAACTTGGGAGACTCCTCTCATTCTGCAGACCTGCAGCTGCCACCAAGAAAGCCAGACCATAACTGCGCTAACCCCCAACCCTGTGCACACCACACAAGAGCTGATGCTTCCCAAATCTCAACATGACATTTTGGGCTCAAAGGGTTGCAACAAATAACCAACTGAGCACCCTGGGCTGGCACTGGGCACCCTGCATTCCCATGGGAAACTGGCAGCGTTGCATCGGCTGCGTCACAGCCGCCTGTGAGCCGGGGGCCCGGGCGGGTTAAAAATACTGCCTGCCAGTTCCCAGGCCAGATATAGTTCACACAGCTCGTGGTGGCAGGAAGGAGCAGCAGAGACACAGAGAAGGAAGAAAGTAACGGGGGAGGCGACTCTGCCAGCACGCAACAAAAACAGCTTAAAAATAGCCTGGGTCACAGCAGCTCCCAGCCCTGCGCGGAGCCTGCTGCTGCTCCTGCCCTCAGCCGCCCTCCCAGCCGCTCCTTGGCTGCCAGGGGAAAAGGGCAGGAAGGGAGCTCTGGGTTCCTGTAGGCAGGAAAGAAAGTGACAGCCCTGCTTGCTCTGACGCTGGGCAGGCCGACTGAGGCTGGCACTGCAGGTCCTCCTCAGGGACGGGATGGCGGCATGGGGCCATGGATGGCCTCGATCGCAGCCCCTGGCAGTGGCAGGCATAACCCTGAGGGATGTGACACCAGGCTGTCTTGAGATGTGACACCAGGCTGCCTCGAGATGTGACACCAGGTTGCTTTGAGATGTGACACCAGGCTGCCTCGAGATGTGACACCAGGTTGCTTTGAGATGTGACACCAGGCTGCCTCGAGATGTGATGCTAGGCTGCCTCAAGATATGATGCCAGGCTGCCTTGAGATATGATGCCAGATTGCTATGAGATGTGACGCCAGGCTGCCTCGAGATGTGACACCAGATTGCTTTGAGATGTGATGCCAGGCTGCCTCGAGATATGATGCCAGGCTGCCTTGAGATATGATGCCAGGTTGCTTTGAGATGTGACGCCAGGCTGACTCGAGAATGTGACACCAGGCTGCCTTGAGATATGATGCCAGGTTGCTTTGAGATGTGACGTCAGGCTGGCTCGAGAATGTGACACCAGGCTGCCTTGAGATATGATGCCAGGTTGCCTCGAGATATGATGCCAGGCTGCCTCGAGATATGATGCCAGGTTGCTTTGAGATATGATGCCAGGTTGCTTTGAGATGTGACGCCAAAATGTCTTGAGATGTGACGCCATGCTGCCTTGAGATGTTATGCCAGGCTGTCTTGAAATGTGACACCAGGCTGGCTCGACATGTGATGCCAGGCTGTCTTGAAGTGTGATGCCAGGCTGCCTCAAGATGTGACGCCAGGCTGCTTTGAGATGTGACACCAGGCTGCCTTGAGATATGATGCCAGGCTGCTTTGAGATGTGACGCCAGGTTGTCTCGAGATATGATGCCAGGCTGTCTCGAGATATGATGCCAGGCTGCCTTGAGATGCGACGCCAAGATGCCTCGAGATGTGACGCCAGGTTGCTTTGAGATGTGATGCCAAGATGCCTCAAGATGTGACACCAGACTGCCTCAAGATGTGATGCCATGGCGCCCAGAGGGCAGCCCAAAGTTCGATAAGAGCTTTGAAACAAGTCTCATCTCTTTAGACAAGGGGAAAAGGCTTTAACTTGAATCAGGAGAGGTTTAGGTTGGATATTAGGAAAAAGGTCTTTGCTGCAGGCATTGGAACAGGCTGCCCAGGGAGGTGGTGGAGTAACCATCCCTGGAGGTGTTCAAAAAATCTGTAGACATGGCACCTGGGGACATGGCTTAGGGGGCACAGTAGTGTTGGATTGAGGGTTATACCTGATAGTCTTAGAGGTCTTCCAATCTTAATGGTTGTATGATTCTGTCTTCCTGCCCTAGCCCTGTGCATGTTGAGTCCTGGCCTGGAGACTAAGTCGAGCTCTTCAACCCTACTCTGGTACAATAAAGAAGAAGCAAAAAAACCCCACTTGTGCTGCCCCACCACTGATTCTCTGCCACAGCCCAACCTCCCCAGAGCCACTGGCAATGGAGAGCAGCCATGTGCCGAAGGAGGTTATGTCTCTGGTGAGCTTCTCTGTCACTTTCCTCTAACCTGGCCCCTTGCAGGGAAAGTGAGACTATGGCAGTCCCACCAGGCCAGAGTGTGTGACCCTAACCTCCTGAAGTCTCCCTGCTTGTTGGGATTTCCAGCAGCCTGCTGAGCACCACCTGACCTATGGGTCGGATGAAGTTTTGTCTCCAAAGGCTACAAAATTTATCATGGGGCAGGTTTAAATTTGTTCAACAGGGTGCTGGATATTTTTTTTTCTTCTATTCTTGGTCACTTGCATCCTGTAGGTCTGGCTGCCTTGGCCACAAACATCTTCTGTCAACTCCTGAATGCCAACACGAGGCACCGAGAGGGGTCCAAGCCAAAAGCCCAGATTCCAAACATCCCTGAACTTTGGAGAAGTTCAAATCAGAGGCACACATCTTCAGTGAGAAAAGGAAAGCTGTAATACGATCCCAGCCCTGGGCAATAGAGGTAACACTCCAGCGTGGTCTGAAGGTGACTTCCAGAATATGTGGTGTGGAGCAGAGCAGAGGAGGAGAGGGAAAAGCATGAAGGTATTTTTCACATGCTAAAACACTCCAGACTCTAGGAAGGAACTGGTTGTCTGCTGTCCATAGAATGAGAGAGATTGCTAATACAGTGAAGGGGGTTGAGAGGTGGCTGAACTCTGAGTGGAACAAGAAGTGATACCAAAGAGCCCCGAAGGCTGTCAGAGGGGTATCAAAAGTTGGGAAAGAGAAGAAAAACCAAGAGTGCTGGCATGCAGGGAGAGTCCATCGAAGCACTCCTATGAGATCTTGAGACTGACAGCTACATTCAGGCTCACACAAGTCCCTGCCATGCTCTCTGCTTGACTTCCACATGGATCAAAATCTTCCTAATGCCTCAGCTCCAGTTCTGTTGGCAGGAGAAGGGCTACAAAGGCAATGATGGGCACTGTCTGTGCTGTGCGTGGGATGGTGAGAAGCTTCTGCCCCTCTGCTAGCAGTGCCCCATGCAGCATTTTCAGCCAGAGGGGCAGAGTGAGAATTCTCTCTCCAGAGAGCAAGCTGCTCCCCTGGATCTTCATCAGTTTGTGTCTCAGTTCCTCACCTAGGCTTGCAAGAATTAAGGCTGGCCACTAATGAAGTCAGGCTGCACAGGCAGAGAGGCCTTTTGCAGTCCATGGTCTCTTTGATTCCTGCTCCCAGAAAGGCTCCATGGATGGCCCACAGAGGCAGCAAACAGCCTGATTGGGTTTGCCTGCTCTGAGTGTGCTCAGACATATCAGTGCTTGTATGCTCCAGGAGCAAACTTCAGCCTGAGCTCAGAGGGCACTGAGATGTAGGACTAGGAAGCCATCCCCAACGGATTGCACAGGGTCAAGGCCAGAGCAGTGCACAGCTCAGGGGGACAGTGGCTCAGGCCATACTTGCAGAAAGGTGAGATGAGAAGCCCAGGCATGACCATGCCTGTTCTGTGCGTACAAGGGTGACCATATTTGTGCACCGTGCTTCTCTCGTGGGCCAGAGGAACAAGCTCCTGGAGGTATCTGCAGCCATCTGCCAGTGACTGCCTAGATGCCTTTTGTGCCATGCCTCAACACCAGCCAGAAAGCAAAGGAGACTTTCCTGGCTCTCACTTCCTCAGTAAATGAATAGCACCACTAATTAACTGACAGTCACACGGAGCTGTTCTTGGCTGCAGGTGCATCTCACTGAGGTCATACTGGCTGTGGGTAATGTAATTTACTATGCTGTGAGGCACTTGGGGATGCAGAGTGAGAAGACCACTCAGAAAGTGCCAGAGCAATACTCCCAAGTCAGGACTTGCCCTGCTAAGGTAATATGTTCCATACTTGCTGTGCTGCTGACAGCACGGAGGTTGCGCTGGCTCTGGGGCAGTGCTGTAAAGATTTCCAAACACACTGGTGGGAACAGAGGACTACTGTGCTCAAGAGGAGTAAAAGAAGGGGAAGGGATGATTTTTTTTTTTCCCCTAAAGCAACTCTGAAGACAAAAGCCCCACCCTGTGGCAAGGCTGCCAAAGAGAAGCATGGTGGTGCTCGGGGCGGGCAGGCAGCTCTGCCAGTCAGCAGCAGGGTCACGCTGCCCGGCCCACGCTAAGAGTGGAGCTGTACTCTAGGTGAACCCTACCAAATTAGCTGTACATGATGCTGCATTCTCTCCTTTCGCAGAGGATCAAAGCGGCTGGATCGAGTCCCAGCGCTCTGCAGATAAGCAGGTCACAGGACTAGTTTGCACCTCTGTGCTGCTTGTAATACACCGTGTTACAGATTCCTCTGCATTTCCTAGTTGGAGGCTATATTCACTGCGTGCTCCTGGCCACATTTTTTCCCCTCAGCCCTCTGAGCTAATCTAGGGACCTGGGATAAATGAGCCAATGGCATCCTGGGGGGTATCAGGAAAAGTGTGACCAGCAGGGCTAGGGAGGTTCTGCTCCTCCTCTACTCTGCCCTAGTGAGACCACACCTGGGATACTGTGTCCAGCTGTGGGCTCCCCAGTTCAGGAGAGACAGGGACCTGCTGGACAGGGTCCAGTGCAAAGCCACGAGGATGAGTGGGGGGCTTGAGCATCTCCCCTATGGAGAGAGACTGAGAGCCCTGGGGCTGTTCAGTCTGGAGAAGAGAAGGCTGAGAGGAGATCTGAGCAATGTGTACAAATCTCTGAGGGGTGGGTGTCAGTGCCTGGGGCCAAGTTCTTTTTGGTGGTCAGCAGCAGTAAGCTAAGGAGCAATGGATGCAAACTGGAACAGAAAAGGTTTCACCTCAACATGAGGAGAAGCTTCTTTACAGTGAGGATGCCAGAGCCCTGGAGCAGGCTGCCCAGAGAGGTCGTGGAGTCTCCTTCTCTGGAGACTTTCCAAACCCACCTGGGTGCATTCCTGTGCGAACTTCCCTGGGTGCTGCTGCTTTGGCAGGGAGGTTGGGCTCAGTGATCTCTGGAGGTCCCTTCCAACCTCTAAAGTTCTGTGATTCTGTGACTCTTAACATCAGTACAGACCCTCTGGCAGTGTCACATCTGGTTATAAACTGCCATGTTGCCACCCAAACTCTCTTTGTGATTGCTTTGTCTCATATAAATTGCTCATTCTCTCCTTCAAAAGGCTTCTGCCACCAGCACAGCAACACAGGGGCAGGTGCTCAGCAGCCTGACTTTGATTAAACTCTTTGTGAATGGTGGAGGGAGAGAGAGCAGGCTCTCAGGTTTGGTTAACCACCAGGCATCCCTAATGCCTAAGCAACCTGCATGTGAACAACAGGGGAAGGGGAGGAGATAGCAACGATTGGGAACCCATTTAACATCTATAACATTGTTAATTAGTGGTTTTTATTTGCTGGCATCACAAAGGCACACACAAGTCCCAGCAATTAATTACTAGCAGGCTTTGGGAGACTCTGTCACTAAAATTTGTGCCCCGGCAGCAGCAGCAGCAGCAGCAATAGGTGGTCCCAAAGCAAAGAGCAGGACATACAAGTTCATATTCTTCTTTAAATAGGTGCCATGGTTTGTGTCACAGAGCTGGTTGATAAACTGGCTGCAGCTTTAACTGTTGCTGCTGTTTCAACAGCAAATGCATTTCTAATACCCTTTAGATATTAGATTAGGTAATTAGATAGGTAATTTTAGGCAACTATTTTTTGCCCTGTGCAGTTTAGCTGCCAATAGAAGCAGATACAGGTTGAAACTATGCAAGAATTTGTGTTAAATCAAATTGTCCTGGGAAAAAGAGTAGGCATAGAATTTTAGGCAATTTTTTTGCCCTGTGCAGTTTAGCTGCCAACAGAAGCAGATACAGGTTGAAACGATGCAAGAATTTGTGTTAAATCAAACAAATTGTCTTGAGTGATAAAGAGTAGGCATAGAATTGAGAACAAAAACACTTTCAGAGAGATTTATTTGATTTTGGAATGATAGCTTGAGACCTAATGCTCCTATTTTAATTAAAAAGAAATCCTCAAGTCCAAAGTACTCTGCTGTCTTGAAGTGAAATACATTTGTAGTTCTCATATGGAGTTATAGATGCTCCCAGTGTCTGCCCTCCCCAGAACAGAAAAAGTTTTCTGAATGAGGAAAGAAATTTAAACAGAGACATCCTATCAGCAAAGAAAGAGACATGGCAACACTTTGGGTAAAGCATTTAAATGTTGTATTTCATTGGTGGAAATTGCATTGAGCGTAATAACAGAAGAGCAGCAAACTAAATTTGCACAACTCCAGGGGGATGGGAAGCATCCTGAAAATTTTTTTGGTTCGGGATTCCCCTTTATAGCATTTTATTTTTACAAAACCCCTTCCCAAATGACCTGCAGAATTGTTTTCATACTCTGATTGATTGAAAAGGATTTTAAGTGAGTGTATTTTAAAAGTGACACTTCTGTCTCCTTCTGACCTGTCCAATTCCTAAAGATATTTATCATTAAAAAAAAAATTGCTCAGAACTTCTTCTCTGGATTATGTTTAAGACAAGCTGTGGGTGTTGTCCAGCCTGTATCTGAGCTGTGTTTAGCACAGACAGTGGCTGTGGCATTGACCTGGCTCTGCAGGGTGGCTGAGCACCACCTGCAAACAAAGTTTTGGAGGCATTGCTTCCATTCATTCACTGAAACTCCAAATTCCACATTTCGCAAGTCATGAAAGATCTACAGTTTTTTGGTTTTTTTTCAGCCAGGAAGCCAGCAGAAAGATTTGTTGAGGTACTTGAACGTGTCCAGAGAAGGGCAACGAGGCTGGGGAGAGGCCTGGAGCACAGCCCTATGGCGAGAGGCTGAGGGAGCTGGGATTGGTTAGCCTGGAGAAGAGGAGGNCAGGGAGGTGGTGGAGTCAGCGTCCCTGGAGGTGTTCAAGGCAGGTTTGGACGTGGCACTTGGTGCCATGGTCTGGTCTTGAGGACTGTGGTAATGGGTTGGACGTGATGAGCTTTGAGGTCTCTTCCAGCCTTGGTGATCAAACAATCCCAGCTCCCTCAGCCTCTCTCCATAAGGCTGTGCTCAAGGCCTCTCCCCAGCCTCGTTGCCCTTCTCTGGACATGCTCAAACACCTCAATGTCCTTCTTAAATGGAAGGACCCAGAACTGGACACAATACTCAAGGTGTGGCCTAAGCAGTGCAGATTCCAGGGGGACAATGACCTCCCTGCTCCTGCTCGCCACACTTTTGCTGATGCAGGCCAGGATGCCATTGGTCTTCTTGGGCACCTGGGCACACTGCTGGCTCATGTTTAGGCAGTTGTCAGTCAGCACCCCCAGATCCCTTTCTGTTTGGCTGCTCTCCAGCCACTCCGATTCCAGCCTGTACCTTCCTTTCAGAGTAGCATATACCTAAAGCATTTTATCACATAGCTGCCAGGATCTAAGTTATGAGTAAAGAAGAAATTGCAAAAACATTGGAGGAAAAAGAAAAAAAGGGAAAATAAGAAAGAACAAGAAAATAGAACAGAAAATGAAGACAAAATGGGAATTTAAATTGATTTTTTAAAAAAAGTAAATAAATCTTAGATCATACAAAATAAGCTTTGTTTAAAAGGATTTATCTTTCACCTTTCTGCACACCCTCATTATTTTCCTCTTCTGAGAGCAAGATGTTCACTAAAGAAAGTCAAAGAACAGCAATAAATAACTGACAACCCAGTGCCAAAAAATACCAAACCCAGATACTTGTAAAATCAGGG
>VWZE01012823.1:84358-115206 GCA_013396675.1 Eubucco bourcierii
AGCAGCTGAGCGCTCGGTGCTGCACAGCTGTCTGCTGGCCTTGCACGGCAGGCAAACAGCCCCGCGCTGGGGTAGCAGCTGAGCGCTCGGTGCTGCACAGCTGTCTGCTGGCCATGCATGGCAGACAAACGGCCCCGCGCTGGGGCAGCAGCTGAGCGCTCGGTGCTGCACAGCTGTCTGCTGGCCCTACACGGCCCGGGCCGGCCCCACGCCAGCCACTCGAACTCCGCAGCTCCTCCTCCCCGCTCCAACACGGAACCCTCCGGTGCAGACACGCTGCTCTCTGCCGGGGCGGGGAGCACGGCCCCGGCCCACCGCTCCTTTGAGTTCCGCTGGCACCGCCCAGAGCCGCCGCGGATGCCCGGGCCGGCAGGAGGAGGAGGAGGAAGGGCGGGCGGAGGCTGCGACGGCTGATGGCGGCGGGGGCGAGCGGCGGCGGCGGCCTGCTGCCCTTCCTGCGGCTCCTGGGGCAGCTCAAGGTGAGCCTGGGCCGGCAGGCCCATGTGGGCCGCGGCGGCTGGCGCTGTGTCCGCCTGCGGCCTTCTCTGGGCTGCTGCAATGGCTGGAGGAGGCCTGCTGGAGCCGCCCGCGTGGTGCCTGCGGAGTTCCGACCGCCGGCAAACGTAGGCACAGGCCGGGGGAGGGCAAGGGTGGCCCCTGCGCTTCGGGGGGAGCGGCGAGAGGCCAGGCAAGGAGCCAGCTGGTGCTGGTGGTGCTGTTACCACAATCGTGAGCCGCAGCCCTTAGCACTGGTTTTGCAGTAAGAAGCAGGCACTGCTTTATTAGGTAAAGTTGCACGGGGTGCTGGGGGCATGCTCACAAATGTAGAATAGCAGCCGAAGTTCGCGGTGGGCATCTCTCCAGTGAGACTGACAAGTTCCATCTCATGTCTACAGTTGCTAACCGTCCCTTGGGCAGTGTCTCGGTCGCTTCACATTGAAGGTCCAGCTTCTCTTAAATCCACTGTGCATGCTCAGAAAGAGAGGAATTTATTTTGGGCAGGGGTCTTCCAGCTAGGGTGTGTGGTCTCCAAGGTCTTTGATGATCTTTACAGCTTGAACTTTCATAGAGTCATAGAATCAACCAGGTTGGAAGAGACCTCCAAGCTCATCCAGTCCAACCTATCACCCAGCCCTACCCAATCAACCAGACCATGGAACTAAGTGCCCCACCCAGGCTTTTCTTCAACACTTCCAGGGACTGTGACTCCAGCACCTCCCTGGGCAGCCCATTCCAATGCCAATCACTCTGTCAGGAACTCCCCACTAACAGCCTATACCTGCCCTGGCACAACTTGAGGTTGTGTACTCTTGTTCTGTCCCTGGGTGGCTGGCAGAAGAGCCCAACCCCACCTGGCTACAACCTCCCTTCAGGTAGTTGTAGAGAGTAATGAGATCTACCCTGAGCCTCCTCTTCTCCAGGTTAAACAACCCCAGCTTTGTTTGAACTTTCTGTTTCTTTTCATAGACTGATAGAATGGTTTGGGTTTGAAGGGAACTTAAAGATCATGCAGTTCCACCCCCTCTGCCATAGGCAGGGACACCTTCCCCCCACCCACGTTGCTCATGGCCTCATCACCTGGCCTTGAAGACCTCCAGGTAGGGAGCATCCACAACCTCCTTGGGCAACCTGTGCCAGTGTCTCACCACCCTCATTGTTGAGATTTCTTAATATCTGGTATCATCACCTACTTTTTCAAGACCTGGGCCATGTTAATTTGTTTTTTTCTGTTTTCAAAGAAGACTTTGTTAATAAAGGAACTTAATTGAGGGAACTTCAGTGACAAGGATGCAGAGACTGTAAGTCAGTTGCAGGCAGTGGTTAAATGGCTGAGGTGGCACAAGCTGTCCAAGCTAATTGGTATTTGCAACCGTTTTCCAACAGTGCTGCTGGTAGAACTAATGCTGGTGGTACTGTGTGAAATCAGGTCCTCTCCCCCACACTGCAATAAACCAGTCTCCCACACTGAGGGGTGGTACTGATTTATTACAGAGTTGCACAAGTTTGGATGCTGTGGGTATCCCCACAAAGCTGGCACCCCAGTTGGAATTGGTGGTGGATGTATACACTGTGCATAATACACAAACAGCTACTGATCAAATCTTGGTTGTCTTCTTTCTTGCTTCTTCTGAAAAAAGATTGGATGATTTGACTTGAGGATCTTAAATGTCTTTTCCAACCTAAATGATTCAATGAAGCAATTCTAAAGATAGAGTTTCTTTTAAATTCACTGAGCATGTTTGGAGGGTGAGGGTTTTATGTGGGTTGGGGCTTTCTAGTTAGGAGGTTTGGGTTTTAACACCATAATGAGGGTAGTTCACAGAAAGGGTGCCTCTCATCTTAGTTTTCTTGCCAGAATCCTGGTTGGTGACACGTTATCTCAGTATATTCCCCAAAATACACAAAGTTGAGGACTCCTCCAGTTAAGAGCTCCTCTTGATACCCTTGGTGTTTTCTGACAGACTTTGAAAGGGAACTTCCAGCACAAACCAGCCATCACCTCCTTTCAGCTGCTCTTCAAGGACAGAGTTGCTAGCAAGGCAGGCATGGGTTATTCCAAGTGACCAACTTGACACTATTAAGGCCCTGATCAGTCGTCTTCCTCAGAAGACAGTGCAGTGTATTTAAGCCTGACTTAAAGAGCAGTTGCTCAAACAATTTCACTAGGATAACACTACAGCTGCTGGTACTGCCAGTTGTTGTGCTAGTAGTGCTAGTTCTGCTGCTGCTGGTTGGGATGCTGCTGGCTGTGGTGGTGCTGGTACTGCCAGTTGCAGTGCTAATAGTGCTAGCTGTTGGGGTGCTGCTGGTAGTGCCAGTTGTGGTGCTGCTGGTATTGCCAGTTGCAGTGCTAGTAGTGCTAGTTGTGCTGCTGCTGCTGGTTGGGATGCTGCTGGTACTGCCAGTTGTGCTGCTGCTGCTGGTTGGGGTGCTGCTGGTACTGCCAGTTGTGCTGCTGCTGCTGGTTGGGGTGCTGCTGGTACTGCCAGTTGTGATGCTGCTGCTGGTTGGGGTGCTGCTGGTACTGCCAGTTGTGCTGCTGCTGCTGATTGGTGTGCTGCTGGTACTGCCAGTTGTGATGCTGCTGCTGATTGGGGTGCTGCTGGTAGTGCCAGTTGCAGTGCTAGTAGTGCTAGTTGTGCTCTGCTGACGGTTGGTGTGCTGCTGGTACTGCCAGTTGTGATGCTGCTGCTGGTTGGGGTGCTGCTGGTACTGCCAGTTGTGATGCTGCTGCTGGTTGGGGTGCTGCTGGTACTGCCATTTGCAGTGCTAGTTGTGGTGCTACTGCTGCTTGGGATGCTGCTGGTTGGGGTGCTGCTGGTAGTGCCAGTTGTGGTGCTGCTGGTAGTGCCAGTTACAGTGCTAGTAGTGCTAGTTGTGGTGCTGCTGCTGGTACTGCCAGTTGTGGTGCTGCTGGTAGTGCCAGTTACTGTGCTAGTAGTGCTAGTTGTGGTGCTGCTGCTGGTAGTGCCAGTTGTGGTGCTGCTGCTGCCAGTTGTGCTGGTGTATTTTTCTTGCCTGTGAACAGCAACACAAAGACATTCAATCACAACCTCAGGGGAACCTGGTGGTTGAGGCAGGTGTTTCCCAGAGGCATGAAAAGTCCCTGGAGCACGGAGCTCATGGTGGGGCAGTGTCTCCGCTGTTGTCTCTGAAATGAGGCCCCTCAACCCCCACAGTTCTAACGCTGGCATTGCTGTGTCCCTCCTCACGCAGAGAGTGCCGCGCACGGGCTGGGTGTACAGGAAGGTGGCGAAGCCAGAGAGTGTGTCTGACCACATGTACAGGATGGCCATGATGGCTTTGCTGACTGAAGACAAAAGCCTGAACAAGGACAGGTGAGGCTGCCTCTGGTCACTGTGACCATCTGTTGTTAATGGGAGAGCTGCAGGCACAGAATCACAGAATGCCAGGCTGGAAGGGACTCCAAGGATCGTCTGGTCCAACCTTTCTAGGTGATGGTGTAGTTGAAGTGAGCTGGCTCAGCACGTTGTCAAGCTAAGTCTTAACAGTGACCAGTGTAGGGAAATCCACTGCTTACCTTGGGAGATGATTCCAATGTCTAACTGTGCTCATGGTGAATAATTTTCTTCTGGAGCCTTGAGTCAAAACTCCCCAGCAGTAACCAGGACCTACTAAGCCTTCTCTTCTCCATGTGACTCCTTGTCAAAAGGAAGTCTCCATCCTCCTAGTAGGCACCCTTTATGTCCTGGTACAACCAAAATGCTGCTGCTCTGAGGAAGATCTTTAAAAGCAGACTGAGGGACTTTGGAGTCCTTTCCCCCACACCATCCATCCTTTGGACATGGTGTAATTTACTTGGAGAACTTAAAGGGGCTTAAGACTTTTATTTCTGAATTCTAGGTGCTGAGATGTTATTAATGCAGAGGCTCTCAGCTGGCCTTCTCTCACACCATAAGTAAGCAAGCTGAAGACACTCAGTTAAATCACAGTTTGGAGTAGCAGACAGGAAGGGCAAAGCCATACACCATGTGGATTTTGACAGACTTAGCATTCAGCAGCAGTAGGAGCCTCAGCAACCCTGTAGCACAGAGGAGAAAGCATCATTAGTGTTGAAAGAGTGGTCAAATCTAGTATGGGCTCATGCTTACTTTGTCCCTTCTGAAGCCAATGAAAATATTGAAGGCTTTTTTGAGTATTGTGCTGCAGATTGACATAGCTACAGAGCTGAGAGTGTCAAATTAGCTATGGAATTTGGGATGGCTCAAATCAGATTACCTTCCACCTGTTGCAACATTAATGTGAAGGGTGTAACGTAGTAGCTTATCAGAAAATCTCCAAAATCCAAGCATACAAAAGCTGAGAACTTGATTGTTGAGTGCTGTGCTCTCATGCAAACTATTTATACTTGCATTTACATTTAGAAGCAGCAGTAGCTAGAAATCAGAAATGGAGATCATGTCTAGACAGAGACTACTTAGCAAAAAGGTGAAGAATGTTATGTAGAATGAAACAAAAAAAAACCCAAACAAACCAAAACACCAAAAAACCTTGTCAAATGGACAAAGGGGATAAACTCTGCTTGGCTTTATGAATAACAAGGTCTAATTTAGAGTGCTGGCAACCTAATTGTTCTGTCTTTGCTTCTTGTCAGATGCATACGGTTAGCTTTGGTTCATGATATGGCTGAGTGCATTGTTGGAGATATTGCTCCTGCAGATAATATCCCCAAAGAGGAGAAGCACAGGAGAGAAGAGGTATGGACACAAGGTGTGAAGCCACATCTGTGAAGTGTTCTGCATGTTTTTAATGTTCTGGTGGTAGTAAAGAAAGCCCTCTCAAACAACACAATGCTGTCACTGGCATTAGGGTAGGTATGCCAGAGACAACCCAAGTTTTCAACTCCTTGTGACTTTTGTCTGTGTGATGTCACTAAGTACAAAATTAGGAAGGAGAACCTTTGAAAGAATCTTCACATTGGCCATTTATTCCTGGGCTGCCTGGATTTTTGGTAGCCTGAACTGGTCATGGTGACTAGAGGAGGGAAGAAGGGAGTAGGTGCTCTGAGAAGGGTGGGTGACAGTTCATGGTGGGTCATTTGGCTGGTGCCAGATTTGCTTGTGACAGAGATCTTACTTAAATCAGAGGACTCTGGGCACAGAGGTCTTCTGTCATGAGTCTGAGTGCAGCAGAGAATCATAGAGTGACTTAGGTTGGAAGGGACCTCAGAGATCATCTACTCCAACCTCCCTGCCATGGGCAGGGATGCCTCACAGCTAGACTTGGATGCTCAAGACCTCATCCAACCTGGCTTGAACACCCCCTGGGAGGGGGCAACCTGTTCGAGTCTCACCAGCCTTGTACTGAAGAACTTCTCTCTAAAATCCAGTCTAACCCTGCTCTCCCTCAGCTTCAAACCAGTCAGTCAGAGTTAACCAGGTTTGAAAAGACCTTTGAGATCATCCCAAGCACAGCTCCAGGCTGGGTGGGGAATGGCTGAGAGCAGCCCTGAGGAAAAGGACCTTGGAGTCTGGGTTGATGAAAAGCTCAACATGAGGCTGCAGTGTGAGTGCAGCCCAGACAGCAACTGTGTGCTGGGCTGCAGCAAGAGCAGTGTGGGCAGCAGGGCAATGGAGGGAATTCTGCCCCTTTACTCTGCTCTTGTCAGACCCCATCTGGAGTCCTGTGTGCAGTTCTGGAGCCCCCAGCACAGGAAGGACATGGAAGTGTTGGAACCAGTCCAGAGGAGGCCACGAGGATGATCAGAGGGCTGCAGCAGCTCTGCTGTGAGGACAGGCTGAGAGAGTTGGGGCTCTGCAGCCTGGAGAAGAGAAGGCTTCCAGGAGACCTTAGAGTAGCCTTCCAGTATCTGNTGGAGGAGACCTTGAGTGAGCTGTGCCAGTGGGAGGTGTCCCTGCCTATGGCAGGGGGTTGGAACTAGATGATCCTTGAGGTCCCTTCCAGCCTTACCATTCTATGATCATTGAATCCAACCTGTGTCTAGACACCCTCCTGAGAAGTCCCTCTTCAGCCTTCCTGTAGGATCCCTTCAGATACTGGAAGGCAGCTGTAAGGTCCCCTCCAGAAACTTCTCTTTTCCAGGCTGAACATCCCCAGCTCCCTCAGCCTATCCTCATAGCAGAGCTGCTCCAGTCCTTGGATCATGTTTAGCCTGCTCTGAGCTGGCTCCAACAGCTTTTGTGCTGGGGATACCAGAACTGGACACAGTGTTAGAGGTGGTGTCTCAGCAGAGCAGTTTTGTCCTGCTGCACATCCAGGCTGTTAGTTTGCCATTTGTGGTTCGTTGCATTGACGAGTGTGTAAACAGCTCCTCCAACCTCAGCTAGAGGGCAACCTATTGCCTCACAAAATCTTCAGAGCCCACAATTAGCTCTGCAAAAGAGCCATCAAACTCTGCAGTGGTTATTTCCCTCACACATCTATGCTTATCAATATAAAACTTGGGGTTAGCTGGGCTGTGACAAAGTCCAGGAGAAAGCAGTTTGCTAAGAAAGTGGAAATTTAAAGATCCAAGGAGTTTTCAGCATTCTTCACAGCAATTTTGCTATTTCTGTTTTTTTTTTTTAGTGCATTTCCTGGTGTGTTCTTACACTAAATAATAATAATAAAAAAAACCCCCACCAAATCCCAACCCTCTTTTTTTTTTGAAGCTTCCAAAGGTTGTCTTGCCACCAAAGATCAGGCTTCAACTTTGCCTAGAGAGAATTCTCATTTGTATTTAGACAGTGTAAAATACATTTGGATACCTAAATGTGTGTAAATTATTCTTAAGCAATTATCTTCACAGCAATTTTGCTATTTCTTTTTTTTTTTAGTGCATTTCCTTGTGTGTTCTTAACACTAAATAATAAAAAAAAAACAAACCACCAGATCCCAACCCTCTTTTTTTTGAAGCTTCCAGAGGTTGTTTTGCCACCAAAGATCAGGCTTCAACTTTGCCTAGAGAGAATTCTCATTTGTGTTTAGGCAGTGTAAAAGATATTTGGATCCCTAAGTGTGTTTAAATTAAGCATTTGCAGCTCCCCTTTCACTTGGTAAAGAACTTGCTGTTGGCTGTGGGAAGGAGGGTCAAGCAGTAAAGGTTTAGGCTAACTCTCAAATACTTTGTTGTAAAAATACACCAAGGGTAACAGTTTCCTGAGGTGAATTAAGCTGAATTACCAACATGCTGCTTCTGCTGCAGAATTCTGCTTTTATTCCCTTTGCTCTGCAGCTGATGTTTTGCTGGTTCTCAATTTCACTGCTTCTGCAGTAGCTGATCTCACCAAAGCTAAAAAGCAGCAGGAAATTAACTTGATAGAGAAGGAAAAAAAAAAAAAGTAAATAAAGTTAAGTTTGTTGTGGTTTGTTGGTTGGTTTTGTTTGTTTAGTTGGGGTTGGTTTGGTTTGGGGGGGTTGTTTGGGGGGGTTTATGGGAGGTAAGTTGTTTTGGCCAGCTGCAGAGCTGGAAGGAGATGGGAAGGAGTGAGACCTTGGGGAGCAGCTGGCTCAGCTGAGCCATATTGTGAAACTTAACCCTGTATTTGAAGTGGAGAAACAGTTGTGGCACAAACCCTTTGCCTTGCCTGTGATTTTCTCTGTTTCAGAAGCAGCCCTTAGCATCCTAGGAAGGCAGAAATAGCACAGAAATGAGACTGCTCAACTGGGAGAGCTTGAAGGGCCTGCAGAATGATTTCTGCTCGTGGGTTGTACCATCAATTTGATGCTGTGTTAGACCTTGTACCAAGATTTTTGTTGTTGAGCAAATGGTATCTGAGATTGGGAGCACTCTTACTGCTGCAGGGCATGACAGGGATGTTTTTTCCTCTGTTTTCTAAAGTTGAAGGTGTTTAAAGGCTTATGTTGTGTTGTCAGCCCCACTGTCAATAGCTGCTAGCTGGTGGAAAAGTGCTAGCTGAGTGTCTGGGAGGGGGCAGCTGCTTGTCAGCACTAGGAGTTAGTGTTTTGAAGCTGCACCTCTAACCTAAGAAGTTCAAATGTTGCCTCCACCAGTTAAATCTGGAGGGCAAAGCTGGTAATTGATGGCACTTCTCTGGCCTTTGACTTGCCTTATTTGCTCTTGCCTTCTTTTTGGACTCATGAAGTGCACTTTCAGGCTGGTTTTTCTTGTGGTTTAGATTAGTTCTTTAACAATTAATTTAAGCAGCTCCCAGAAAAGATCCCTCACTGAGTGGTCCCACTGTTTCTGTGGCAGTTACTGTACACATGCACTTTAGCATTGTACACTCTGTGGTGTGTTCTTCTACAGACTTGGTAAGAAACTGTTGATTGCTAAAATGACACAAAGTGTGCTTGCTCAAAAAAGAATAGATGGAAACAGCTTTTGGTTTGTTTTCTTCAGGCAGCTATGCAACAGCTGACTCAGCTTCTATCAGAGGACCTCAGAAAAGAAATCTATGAACTCTGGGAGGTAAACTTGCATTCTTTACATCCTTTGCTAAGGTTCAGGGTGACTTATTGTCCTTTCCCTTGTTTACCTGTGAAACTGTCAGCTCTATGACTGACAGGTCATTTTGACCTCAAGCATGAGTAGATATTGTCAAACAATGACACTTAGCTGTGCTGGAATTATAGCCCAGGATCTTGCCTCTGTGAATGACAGCTGCACTCACAGTTGGCTTCCTAAGATGAAGAGCCAAATACTATGTTCTTTGGTTGGTAGGAAGAACTTTTCCTGCTCTCATCTGCAGAGCTGCTGTGTGCCAGGGGTTGTGTGGGTCTGAAAGCACAAGTGGGCCCAATGTGTATCACAGAAGCACAGAATATCTTTGGTTGGAAGAGACCTTCAAGATCATCCAGTCCAGCCTTTGAGTCAGCACTGCAAGGTCACCACTAAACCATGTCCTTAAGCCTCTGGTCTGGTTATTGCTGGTGTTGCTGAGAACAGGGTTGGATCTGCTGAGAGCATCAAGGTGATGGTAACCTGTACAGAAAGAAACCTTTTTCTGTGATTAGTTGTGGAAGTCAGGACTGGACCAGCTGATGACACATCAGATGCAACACAGCAGGTTTAGGAAAGAGAAAATGAAATAGCAAATCTGTCCATAGCCATCACTGGAAGCAGGTGACAGCACAATTGTTCAGGCTGACTAGAAATGTGAATGACTCACAAATGCATGTTGATGGTGACTGGAGAGAGGGGAAAGATAGCAGAGAGATTAAAGGACTTAAAGTCTGCATGGGGGAAAACCCCTCAATGACTCCCTTCCCTCTCCCTTAGGAGAGACATAAAGACATAAGCAGCTCAGACAGATTAGACCAAAGAGATTAAGGAGGAGTGACAGGAGAAATGTAAAGAACAACTCTGTATAAAGCCAGCAAGTGGTGGAGAAAAGTGCAAAAGAGGCCTTAAAGATAGCTCATGGTGGTGCACAGGCACACAGTGCAGCCTTGAAAACCTTAACCAGGCCTGAGGGGGTCTTTAGGCATGAAATATTAAATGGAACCTCTTAGTTACTGTGTGTTTCAGGTAAGGTTGTCTGCACCTCATCCCTGATTCAGCCCAAATACTTGGCATGTTTGGAGTTACAGAATTGTGTTCTTATTATTTGGCACAGTTATTTCAAGTGGTTTTTTTTGCTGAACAGCAGTGACAGGCATAACTGTCATGAATATTTATGAAGTGGCTTCTGTTAAGAAAGAAGATTCTAACTTCTAATATTCTGTTTCAGAATAATAGAATGTTTTATTTTTTTTTCCCCCCTCTGATAACTGCAAATCTCTTCAGGAATATGAAAACCAATGCACTGCAGAAGCCAAGTTTGTAAAACAGTTGGATCAGTGTGAGATGATCCTGCAAGCATTTGAGTATGAAGAGTTGGAAAACACACCTGGCAGGCTGCAGGACTTCTATGACTCAACTGCTGGTAGGACATTGGGGCTTGTTTTTCTTTTGGGCTTGCATAAATGAAATGTACATGTTGCCTTTTAAATGTTTTTCTGACTCTTGCATATGTTTAAGGAACTGCCTGTAACATCAGAGTGTGTAAAGGAGGCTCCAGTCTTCACCCATGCTCTCACAGGAGCTTGTTTCCACCTTGTTAGTGTATCATGAGCCAGTGAAGTAGAATTTGTCATCCCTGTGTGAGCTGTGGACTTGTGTGACCTGTCCAAGATAGATGTGAGCTAGCTCAGTGTTTTAGCTGCAAAGTCATAACCTCATAGAATGGTTTGAGTTGGAAGGGACCTTAAAAGTCATCCAGATCCAACCCCCCTGCCATGGGCAGGGACACCTCTCACTAGATCAAGTTGCTCAAAGTCCCATCCAACCTGGCTTTGAACACTTCCAGAGAGGGAGCACCCACAGCTTCCCTGAGCTACCCATTTTGGTGTCTCACCACCCTCACTGGAAACAATTTCTTCCTTATCAGTCAATCACTCCCAGCTCAAAACCATTGCCCCTTGTCCTGTCACTTCAAGCCCTTGTGAAAATGTGAATGTAAAATGCAACTATAAAATGTATTACTTTTTTTTTTCTCTACTGCTTTTCATCCTTTTTAAAAGAAATTGATAGTTCTAAGGAAAAATACATTAAGTAATAGTCTTCATTATTTTAGTGAGGGAGTTGAACACCAGAAGAGGACTGTGACTCCAGGTCTTCCTATTCTGGGAAGCAGACAGGCAAACTGCTGGGAGAGGACCAGCACTCCCTAGCCACAGTCCCTGACAAGTCCCATTTGTGCTTTGCTGAATCCTCAGAGAAGTAATCAGCTCTCTGAAATGTGCAATGATTTGATGAGGGCTGAAGGGGCAACATGAACAAAGATGGAGTGCTTCATTTTCTGACATCTTTGTCCTCTGACTAGAACTCAGCAACCCAAGCTGGGGATGGTCTCCTGCATCAAGATACATAGCATGGGACTGTCCTGGTCAGGGTGTCTCCTTTTTCAGCTCTTAAGTGTCTTAATAGAGCTTGAACCTAGATGATCTTGAAGGTCCCTCCCAACCCAAACCAGGCTGTGATTCTATGATTTTAGGCTCACACATCCTCTAAAACCTGGACTAAAGCTGTTCTTCAGCACTAAGGACTGGACCTAGATGATTTTCAAGGTCCCTCCCAATCCAAACCAGGCTATGATTCTGTGATTTTAGGCTCACACATCCTCTAAAACCTGGACTAAATTGTTCTTCAGCACTAAGGACTGGAACTAGATGATCTTCAAGGTCCCTCCCAATCCAAATCAGGCTATGATTCTATGATTTTAGGCTCACACATCCTCTAAAACCTGGACTAAATTGTTCTTCAGCACTAAGGACTGGACCTAGATGATTTTCAAGGTCCCTCCCAACCCAAACCACTCTATCATTCCAAATACAAGTTTGGGGATAAAATAGCTGTAACTACTCTTAGTTATTCCTTGAATTGAGTAAAGCACTCACCTTAAAAAGCCTGTTTGGCACTTAAGCCTAAAGCAACACCACTGCTGATGTTTTCACTGCCAGCCCTTCACACACAGGACAAGAAGAACATTTTTAATTGACTTTGTTTTCCTTCTGTTTTGCAGGAAAGTTTGTCCACCCAGAAATACTCCAGCTTGTATCTCTGATTAATACAGAAAGGAACAAGAAAATAGCTTCTACATCTCCCCCCCAGTCCTGAGGTGTTAATAAATAGCTGGTTTTATATGCTGGGCATCGTTTTTCATCCCCTGCCAACACTTAAGTCTGTCAGCAGGTTTATTTTTGTGTCTGCATTCACTGCTGAAAATCCCAGTAGCACCCAGCAGGGTGTGTCAAGGACCAGCTCTTTTCAGTTAGTTTGGTTTGGGGTTTTTTTGTGTTTTTTTTCTTCGAATTATCCTCTGTTTGATGCAGTTTTGGTTCCAAATACATTATCCATGGGAGACATTCAGGTAAGTTTAAAAATCAGCTGATTGCAGTTGAAACTGTTCATGTGGGGCAGTGGCTGGGACAGGGCAGGCTGTTCAGGGCCTGGGTGTTAAGTGTTTTCTGCATCGGATGGCTTAGTGGCAGTTCACTCTGTTACACAGAAGAGCACATCTCTCCAGAAGCTCTTAAGAGAGAGACACATGTGGGAGATGAGATCTCTTTGGAGTGTATAAACCTTAAGAAGTGCTGGTGGCTAAAACTTGGCCATCATCTCATTCATTACTTTCCTCGGGGTGTTTATTGTCATGCAGCTTTTACACTCATTGTGACAGGGAATGGTGCTGACACTTCCCTGAGGCCACCATTCCTGACTCCTCCTCCCAGCCCTGACTGGCTGTAAAGGTAACAGAATCACACAGCAGCTGGAGCTGGCTTGTGCAGGAGGCCTCACTGCTGTCTACAACTCCTTGAAAGGAGGTTGTAGTGAGGTGGGTGTTGGCTTATCCTCCTTAGTTTTGGGTGACACAAGTAAAGAAAATGACCTTAAGCTGCAGTAAGGAAGGTTTAGGTTGGATATCAGGAAAGATTTCTTTCCTGAAAGTGTGGTCAGGCATTGGAACAGGCTGCCCAGGGAGGTGGTGGAGTCCCCATCCCTGGAGGTGTTCAAAAACCTATGTAGACACTTAGGGACATGGTTTAATGGCCATGGCGGTGTTGGACTGGAGGACCTTAGAGGGCTTTGCCAACCAAATAATTCTGTGATTTGTGTAATGCTGACTGCCCTCTGCTCCTGCTGCTCTCCTGCTCTGAGTGAGTGCTTTTGGTGGACATTACTCTGCTTTCTGCCAGCCAGACTTCTACATCTGCATTGTTATGGTGATAAATGCTGTAATGAGGGCAGTGTCTGTTTGGTCCTGTGTGTACCTGGGGGTGACCAGGGCAATGTCACAATTACCAGGTAAGGAAAGTTTGCACCTGGGAAAAAAAACATGGTAGAGACCTAGAGTAAACTACTGTACCTTCAGTGCCATGTCAGAGGAAGCAGCATGGAACTAAAGTTGTCATCCCCCTTCAAGGTAGCCAGGCCCTAGACTCAGACTCATAGAACTGTTCAGGTTGGAAAAGACCTCCAAGATCAAGTCCAGCCTTCAACCCAGCACTGCCAAGTCCTGGGCAAGACCACTAAGCCATGTGTCAGGTAAGTGCCACAGCTCAGAAGCAGGCCAATAGTTTGAAACCTAGATGATGTTTGGCATGTGGTTCACTTTTACTGAACCTGGTTTAATTATTTTTCTCCTTTGAACCTTAAAATGTTCAAAACTTGAGGAATTTCAGATCTGGAGTGAAGTGAACAGGTTTTAAAAGCTGTAGGAATGATCTTGCAATTCACCTTGAAGCTCTGCTGTGTCACAGCAAGGCTGAGAGATGTGCAGTAACGCTGCTCTACCCACAGGAACTGAAATGAAAACATCACAAGGTGTAAAAGAGCAAGGGAGAAATTTATTTTAATAAGAATATCAATAACTTCCTTTCCACAAGCTTAGTTACTATCAAGATCTTCTTTATTTAAATAAATTCACGTTTATGCACAAAATCACATCAAATAAACTAGCAAAATGTGACAAGGAAGCTGCTACAAAAATTCCCAAACCTAATGAGATTCATTTCCATGCTAAAAAAAAAAAAAAAAATCACACCAGAGGCATCGTATGGAAATGTCCAAAGGTAACTCACGTCCAGGGGAACGTTACAAAAGGGTTTCCAGCTCTGTAAAAACTCTTTAACAAAAGCAATAGAGGAAGAAAAATCACTTACAGCCAGGTTTTCTCACAAGATTTCAAGCAGTCTGTAACATCAAAGTCACTAACACTAGGTTGAAGCTTTGGCTTTATGCTCGAAGAAAGCAGCCAGCCTGCTTTCCAGCTCGGGAATCGATCCAGTTGTGGCCAACTGGAGTAACGCAGACTGGCCCCTGCTGTCACAAAGGTGCTGCTCTGCTCTTAGGGAAGCTGTTCAAAGGATGCAAGAAGCCATGCTGCAGCAGAGCTGGGAGAGGACAGGCTCTGGTGATGAAGCAGATAGGATGCAGTTGGTAGAATGAGGTCCTGGAGTGAAGCACAATGAAACTTGACACCGAACGCTAAGTGCCTCCTGGGCTGGGTGTGCGAGCAGCTCGGGTGGGGGCTTGGGCTCTCTAACCTATGGCACATCTTAAGCTAGTTGTTGGGTTTGTGGTTTTGGACTTAAGGCTGTGTCTTGACTGAGGCTCACAAATACCCCTCCCTTTATTTCTGAGAGGAGGATACAGAGGCAAGAATACTGGAGGTTCTCTCCACTTCCTTTTGTAACTAACTCACATTGTCAAGTCTTATCAAATCCACAGAGAGCAAGCAATGGAACAGTGCCTAAACTGCAGCTTTTCCAGCTACAATAATCCTCTTAAACGAGCAGCTGTGATCAGTTTCTGTGTAACTGGGTGCCTCTTACTGCCCTCCTTAACTGCTGGGCAGTGGGTGGAGGGCAGGGCCAGACTGTACCAGCAGAGGAGAAAAAGCTTTTTGTGACAATAGTTGATTCTAACTCTTTTAAGAACTAGCTCATGTTCAGAGACTCCTGAGCAAAGGGCACCTGGTGGGGCTGGTGTGGCTGTTGCTGGCAGTCAAAGTCTTTGCACAGCTCTAGCTCCATCTCTCTGATGTGGCACTGAGAGGAGCTGGAAACCAACAGATAAAAAAGAGTGAAATAAGAAGCAGAGGCTAGGAAATTGTTGGAGGGGAGTCAGGTGAAAATGAAAACTATTTTGGTCACTTCACATAGAATTTAGAGCGTTCCAAGTCAGTGACTTGAGTGCTGTGTACAAAATACCTGATGATAACTTGGCCCATCCAAAATACAGAGAGAGGAAGAGGTTTCTCCAGCACGAGGCCAGGGAGGCAGTTTTCCAAAGCTGACAAAACCAGGTTGGGTGGCGAGGCAGGTCTCAAAATCACTGGCTGGGCAAGTCCCTGAAGAGAGGTACGAGGCTCAGGAGGGCCTGACCTCTAACACTGAAGCTCTTCTTCACTCTCAGGGAGTCGAGTGCCAGCAAGAGAGCTCTGAGCGCTGGCGTGGGCTGTCGAGCTGAGAACTTCTTCAAAGCTGCCCCCTGTGTGGCTTGTCCCACCAACCTTGGTCTGAAACAAAGCAAACAAAAGAGAACAGGGAGTTCCTCAGCTCACACTGCAGTAAGAGCTGTTTCTGTTCCACCCCATGGTGAGCTGGGCACTGGAGCAGGCAGAGAACATGTGGGCTTGGGGTTTTCTTCAACAAAAGCTGTAAAAAGAATCAAATAAAGCAAGCCCTTTGCTCCCACAGATCCTGAACTCAGCTGCAGGCAGAAGGTCTGCCAGGGGCATTTACCCTGTGCTGAAAGGAACCAGACCCTGAGTAGACATCGAGCAGGCTCTCAGCTCCCACCACTGAAGTTAGTGCACTCTGTGCCAGGAGTAGCTCACACTGCTGTAGTTGTTTCTTCTGGCTGAGAGCATGGACCTGAACAGGTCCCTTTGAGAGTCAAGTGGCCCCCATCTGCCAGCAATGGGGACACCTAGAGAGTCAAGTGGCCCCCATCTGCCAGCGATGGGGACACCTAGAGAGTCAAGTGGTCCATCTGCCAGCAATGGGGACACCTAGAGAGTCAAGTGGCCCATCTGCCAGCAGTGGGGACACAGCTGCTCAAACTACAGCAACCCTTCTGCTGGGGTTTTGGGCAGTAGAAGGCAGACAGTAACCAAAGGACAAATGGAGCAGATTGTGTCAGTATGTAAATAGCTAACGTGAGACAATCAAGCTGCACAGCATTTTCACCTGGGAAGGGGAGGCAAGGGGTAGTAACTGACATTAATGACACAGAGCAGTATACTCACAGGTCATCTGCTTTCACAGTGCTTTGAAAGTGCTCAATTTGTAAATAGAAGTATTAAAAATGAACCCAAACATGAGTAAATCTCTGAAACACTTTTCCTGTTTGGATGTTTGGAAATGGTCAAGACTAGGTAACATGGAAACAAAGCTGTTTTGACTGGGTTGTGTGGGTAAGAACTGCTTTCTGGCATGCTGATATATCCACTCCAAGTTGATTCAAGCCTAAAACCAAAGCAAAACTTTTTACTCCATCCTAGAAGTGCAGCAGGATGTAAAAGGCAAGCTGGCATTTTTCCAGACTGTCAGCCACTGGATGCTTAAGGAAGATTATTTTAATGAAATGCACTTTGTGTCCTAAGTTTCCAAAGGGTTAATCCTATGTAATCCTTGGTTTCATCAGCTAGCACAGGAGCTTGCCTAGATTTAAAGTTCAGTAAAATAAAAGTAGTAGTAAGCTTGATATTTGCTCTGAGAGTGAGTCACAGTTACAAGTTCCTATCTCAAGAGGTAAAATTCTCTACCAGTCGAGTGGGCTGTGCTCACCTGCAGCAAGCATGGGTCCATCACAGAGTTCTGCAAACAGCAACACAAAATAAATAGCTAAAGCTGCAGTGCCTGGGAAAGATCCTGGTGAGATGTTATGGCAGAACTCCTGCCTTCTTTGCCAATTAAAATTCTGAAAAAGGCATTGATGAGGACTGATCAGAGAGACTGTGAAAGGAGCCTGCTCCTGCACCACTTCAAACAGCTCTGACCATAGAATCATAGAATCATAGAATGGTAAGGTTGGAAGGGACCTCAAGGATCATCCAGTTCCAACCCCCTGCCGTAGGCAGGGACACCTCCCACTAGTACAGGTTACTCAAGGCCTCATCCAGTCTGGCCTTGAACACATCCAGGGAGGGAGCATCCACAACCTCCCTGGGCAACCTGTTCCAGTGCCTCACCACCCTCACTGTAAAGAACTTCCTCCTAACATCCAGTCTAAATCTCCCCTCTGCCAGTTTAAACCCATTGCCCCTTGTCCTGTCATTGCAGGACCTTGTAAATAATCCTTCCCCAGCCTTCCTGTAGGCCCCCTTCAGATACTGGAAGGCTACTATCAGGTCCCCTCGAAGCCTTCTCTTCTCCAGGCTGAAGAGCCCCAACTCTCTCAGCCTGTCCTCATAGGAGAGCTGCTCCAGCCCTCTGATCATCTTTGTGGCCCTCCTCTGGACCCGCTCCAACACTTCCATGTCCTTCCTGTGCTGAGGGTTCCAGAACTGCACACAGTACTCCAGGTGGGGTCTGACGAGAGCAGAGTAAAGGGGCAGAATCACCTCCCTTGCCCTGCTGGCCACGCTTCTCTTGATGCAGCCTAGGACTCGGTTGGCTGTCTGGGCTGCATGTGCACACTGCAGGCTCATGTTGAGCTTTTCATCAACCCAGACTCCAAGGTCCTTTTCCTCAGGGCTGCTCTCCAGCCATTCACCACCCAGCCTGTATTTGTGCTTGGGATTGTGCCTACCCAGGTGCAGGACCTTACACTTGGCCTTATTGAATTTCATCAGGTTGGCCTGGGCCCAACTCTCCAGCCTGTCCAGGTCCCTCTGGATGGCATCCCTGCCCTCTAGCAAGTCGACTGTGCCACACAGCTTGGTGTCATCTGCAAACTTGCTGAGGGTGCACTCCATTCCTCTGTCCATGTCACTGACAAAGATGTTAAACAGCACTGGTCCCAGCACTGACCCCTGAGGGACACCACTTGTCACTGGTCTCCAGGTGGACATTGTGCCGTTGATCGCCACTCTCTGGGTTCGACCATCCAGCCAATTCCTTATCCAGCGAGTGGTCCATCCATCAAGTCCATGCTTTTCCAGTTTGGTGACCAGGATGTCATGTGGGACAGAGTCAAATGCCTTACTCAGGTCCAGGTAGATGACATCAGCTGCCTTTCCCTTGTCCACTGTCGCTGTGACTTCATCATAGAAAGCCACTAAATTTGTCAGGCAAGATCTGCCCTTGGTGAAGCCATGCTGGTTCCCACCAATCACCTCTGCTTTGTTTTCCATTTGCCTTAGCAGGACTTTCAGCAGGATCTGCTCCATGATCTTGCCAGGCACAGAGGTGAGGCTGACTGGTCTGTAGTTTCCAGGGTCATTCTTTTTACCCTTCTTGAAGATGGGTGATCAGCTGCATATGGATTTGCACAGCTCAAAATCAGACCCACTGATGCAGTTTAATTTTACATTTGCTTCTCTGCCTCCTCTTCCATCCAAACCCAACAACAGTCTTAAGTCACTGAATTCCTCTGGCTGATATCCCACTGCTCACATGAGCATTTACTTCATCCACCTGCTGATTTTTCAGAGACATTCAGGAGTTGGGCACCCAGGTCCTGTTGGTTTCCAGGGGACACTGAACACAAACATCCCCAAAAGAAAGCTACAACCCAAAGTCCAAACTCCAAGAGCAAGTAAAATCTAATTTGAAATGTAGCATGGGCTTTGAGTGACCAGATTTGGGTAAAGCAAGCCTCTGGCTTTACCTAATGTGGTCAGTCTTGGCAGAGTGCCATCCTGATTAGCTATTCTGTGTCCAAAGGCACATTAGTCTCAGGCTGCATTGATAAAAAGGGACAAGCAGGTAGCACAAGAAGCTCTCTGCCACCATATTCATGGTGCTGCTGCTGCCTCACTGCATCCTGAGCTGTGGGGAACTCCGCTACCAGGCACAGGTTCTCAATGCCTGCAGGTGCTCAGCCTGCACAGCCAGTGTGACACTGTGCCAAGCCTGCACATGGCATTGCATCTTGCCTGCTCCTCTGCAAGGTTGCTGCTGAGTTGGGAGTCAAGAGGAAGCAGGTCAGAGACTCTGCCAGACTCCATCTGCCTGAGAAAAGAGCCTGGGAAAGCTCCAAAGCCTCTAACGGCTTTGAGACCACCAACAGCAACCCCTCCTATGCTTTGGGTACTGTCAGATAATATTTTGTGAGTAAATACTTAAAGCCTCACTAATTGTCTTCTGCCATAAGCAGGAAGGAGCTTCCTGTATCCATCCAGTGGCTAAGCAGGATAACGAACCATGGGCAGTGTAGGGACCACAAGAACCTTCTCTTCCAGTATCATGTTTGTCTTTGCTGGGTACCTCTTACAGTGCACCAGTTTTGCCTGTTCCCTGTGTGTATAAATTCCCAAACTCTGCATTTCAAACCTTGTAACTAAGTTTTCTGGCCAGATTTAATGTGAATACAATTGTCATAGTTATTAACAGTCTCTGCCTGGATAGCAACATTAATATCCAGTATTAATTTTACACTGTTTGTAACAGAGGCCAAGAGCTTTTCTGGCCTGATGCAATGGAGATTGACTTAACATTGTCAGAACAGCATTCAAAAGGGGAAGTGACAGAGCAACCCTGCACTCTTTTGATGGGAACATGAAACCAGATCAAGCTCCCTGCTGCTAGCATTCCAGAGGCACCGAGCGGAAAACTTTGCCTGCTGTGTGATTTCACAGTGGCATGGAAAAGAGAGAGCTTCCCTGTGCACCTGCTGCTTCAGTTCTAGCTGTAACCTGCACTTTCTTTAGCAAGGACTGTCCTCCTGTCCCAAGGGGAAGGCCATTTTCTTCCCTCTTTAATGCTTTACAAGCTCTGCTGACATTAATTTAGTATTTTTGGATGAGGGGGATCAGTTTGTGCCTTGTCCACTGACAGACTGGACCTGGAATCCCTTGGAACCTTTCTGTTGCAGCAGAGTGCCATTTTCTGAGCACACTTGCCTTTAGCTGATGAGCAAGAACCATTAGGAGACAAACTCTCCGGCTCCCCCCTTGGCTGTGCCTTACCACGCAGCAAAGATTAGCTCCCTGCACATCTGCCATACCCTGTCCTGCTGAGTAAGAGCCTTAACAAGTGCTATTAGTGGCAGTTGGTGACTCTGCCATCAGATCTTCCTGTCCCACAGCAAATATGTCAGTTTAGCTTTGACATTTTCCTTCCAGACAACACACATTGGAAAGGAAATTCACCTGTGTTTAAAGATGAGACTGGTACTGTGCCACTCAGCAGCATGAGTCAAACCTGAGCTACACACAGCTGCCACTAGCTGAGTAAGGAGCACCTGGTGAGACATCTGCAGCACTGAAAGGAGGAGCCTGGGGATTCAGGTTCACTCTGCAGGCACACACGACTGTGTCTGGCAGGGCACAGCACAATGATCAGGACACACTGCTTCCAAATTCTGACCTTGCACAGCATTGCCAACCTTAAGAGATGTTTCTGCTTTCTGTTTTAGGTTTTGGCATTTCTGGGCCCACTCTGGCAGACAATAAGAGTGATTTCTGAGTAGCAAAGCAGAGACACAAGATTCCTTTGCACACTGTCTTCATCCTCCATCACTGCTCTTGCAGCTCCATCACATTCTTGCTGGAGCAGTGAATACAACCAGCCTCTTGCACAAATGACAGGGACAACTAAACTGTCACCTTTTGACAAGCACAGCCACACAACTCAGTCTCTAACCTTTACCTTAAGGCTCGTGACAGTGGTCTCAACCTTCTCCTCAAATGATTTGAATGTTGGAGAATTCCTAGGAGAAAAAGAAGAGTTAGTTGCAAGCATAATGAGGTAAATGCAGAGGCTGACGAGTTCTTCCCTGGCAGCAGTGGTGGGACAGAGAGTCTAGCAGCACAGGGCTGCAGACTGAAGTATGAGCAGTGCCCTGTCACTCAAACCCAATCAGGGTAACTGGGTGAGTGCCTTTGAACACAAGAATCTGCCTCACAATTGAACCCAAGCTCCCTGCCCTCCTACACTGAACCTGTTCTCAGAGCCACCAGACAGCACCAGCTGCACTTCCATGGGCTTGTGGTGTTGCTGGAAAGAAACTTGCCTTTCAGCTGATAGACAACTTTATAATCTACATCATCAAAAAGATGACATCCTGAGGCTAGGATGAAGGAGATTAAATGATGTAAGAAGGGGGTCCCAAATGGCTTTGAGGAATCCTGACACCCCACCCCCCACCCCCAGCTCCACGGTTTTGTGCCTGAAGTTGTATCCTGCTGCTTTCAAAGCCTGTGCTCCTAGGGTGCCCCTCTGACCAAATTAATCTTCCCTCTGCTTTCCTCTCCCTGCAGAACAGAAGACAACCTTGTTTTTAGGAAAACTGTGAGCTGAGCATGTCTTAAATAAATAAATATGGACAACAGCTGTGATTTGCCTCCCTAAAGCACATCATGGGTTTGTTTTGCTGGCTTCTTCCATCTTCCTTGCTCCAAAATTTGAAACAGCTTCTCCCTCATTTTAAAGGCATTCAGTATGATTTTTTTCCTTTACATTTCCTGCTGCAAACAGAACATCCTGACCACCACTAACACCTGCCATGTAATATTAGGAGTATGGTGCATGCTCTGTTTTACAGTGAGAGGATGGCTCCCCATGGAGAGCTGTACTCAGGTTGTCCCTCCGTTGCTTGGATGAATGCCTTGTCTCTGGAGGGCTTTTCAGAGCAGCTAATCCCTGTCCTGTGGAGGAAGAAACAGGCTACAAAACAGGCAGGCTGAACTGAGTAACCAGACCTTGCCTCCTCCTCTAGTGTTCAGCCAGCACAAAGGACTTGGGGTAATCTCCAATGGGTAAAGAGGACCTTCTGGTTCTCTCTTCCTTGCTTGAAGATGGAGAGCTCACTCGTAGCCTACTGTGTGATTCATTATTGCAGCTCAGAAACTCTTGTCCAGCTCTACTTTCTTTACCAGAAGCAGCAAAGCAGTGACAGGACCTCTCCAAGCCCAGTGCAGTACAGTGAAGCAGTGAGTGGTTAGTTTTTTTTCTTTCTTTGAGCTTTGTTTTTCTTTTCTTTCAGTGTTTGCTTTGTTGTTGTTTTGTTCTGGATTTTTTTTTTTTTCCTGGCTATCTGTTGTGGTATATCCAGAAATAACTTATGGATCTGTAACTACCACCACTGAAAGTGCAGGAGCCTTCCTCACAACATGGCCAGCAGGATGCACAAAAACACCCACATCCATTAATAAAATATAACAGCATTCTTGAACCACAACAGAGGTTCCTCACAGTGGCACAGTGAGGCAGAAACACTTAAACCTGGCAGGTGCCCATGTCTCTGGGTCAGCCACAGTGAAAGGCAAACACTTGCAGGAGCCAGGGTCTGCTTCTGCAAAGCAAAGAGGCCAATGGCTGCTAAAACTGTAATGTTAAAGTTCCTCCTCTTTGCACATTCTGGGAACTCACCAGGAGCATGCTGACGAAAATTTCTGTGAAAGCATTTCCACCTCATCAGGCTAAACTGAACTGATTCTAACATAAGCAAAATAATACAGATTTACTTTTGGTTTCTGTTCCATGGGTGACAAACTTTTCATAGGGCAAGAAGGCTCAAAAGGAGAGAGAAACTGATTTTTATGACTCACATTTTGACCCATAGGTGACATTGCTCAGTGCTTGCCTTACACTGTCCACCTGCTGAAGCTGAATGAATTAGCATCCATCACATGCTGAGGAGATTTGTTTTCCCCACATGCTTGGGAGGGAATGGAGATATTCCTATATTCAGAGGCCAAGGGGGTAAAAAAGAAAGCTGGATCTTAAATCTGTTGGAAGCAGATGGAGCTTTACTTGCACAGACATCAATATTAGGCTGCAGTCAAGTAAAGCATGATTATAGCCATTAAAATATGAAAGCACTCATACAACTCCTCTACAGGGACATGATCCAAAGCATGCAGGAGTAGAAAGCATCTCTGATGTTAATGGGCTTTGGATAATGTTCCAGAGACAGCAGAACAACTGAATTTCAGAGTCAGGAACACAAACCTGACAGCAATCAACTACCTGAACACATCTGAGAACTGCTTCATTGACTCAGAGGCTTGTGCAAGGGATTAAACACTTAATGCAATCAAAAGGAAAAACCCCACAGATGGCCTCTGTCCTGCAGCCTTTATCTACATGAACAAGCCCAATGCTGGAAGTGGGGACTACTCATCCAACTCAAATCTGCAGGATGAGGATCAAAGCCTGCAAATCCCCCCCACCCCTCATTCCACTGCTGAAGATCCCCAGAGCACACAGCCCCGCGGGTAGCAATTACCTCATTGCAGGCATGCTGATGGAATGGCGAATAGAGTAACTGGGGGGGTGAAAGAGGAAGACAAGAAACAAAAGCTGTAAAATCCAGTTTGCTACATGATTACAACATAGAAGAAAAAAATATTTTTTTTAATTGAACTCTTAAATCCCTTTAAACTTTTTAACCCCTAGAGACTAATTTACTAAGGAGCAAGGCAAACGCACTGTAGCCACTTAGTGCTTTTCACACTATACTCAGCATGCTGTAGGAGTGAGGCATTACAGTTGCAGCAGCAGGTGTTTTTATCACATAGAGCAATGCTGAAAGGAAAGAGGTTACTGCATCCCACCCCACAAAGCAAACCCTGTCACACACAGAGATTTGAGGAGATGAATGTGTCTTACCTAATTGAATGCGATCTGGGGAGGGGGGGGATGCAGAAGGAAAGAAAAGCAAAAGCATTATGAAATTACAACCAAAATGTGCATACATAGCTGTAGCAAGTCAGAGTGCCTGAGGAGAACAACAAAATCATTTCCATCCAAATCCTGGTGCTGGTATTCAAACTAGAATGTGGTTCAGCTGAGGTTCCTTCAAAGCAGAAAGTGTCACAGGCTCCTTCACTACTCACTCATTGGTGTGTGCAATGAAGAACCAAAGGTTGGGCTGCTAACCTTGTGTAGAACAGATTTTAGCAATGGTAACTCTTTGCCCTCCCCAAACATTACCTTAATCTCACTTAAGAGAAAGTAGAGGTGAACTGGAATTATACATCAGCAGCAAATATCTTCCCCCCTCCCAGGTTTCTTAATCACCTCTTAGTGGAGAGGGTTATGGAAAAAAATAAGGGGTTTTTAATTGCTAAAATGACACAGCCTACAACGTTTTTTCTTGTTCAAAACAATACTTGCAACACTTTGACTTTCTCTTTTCCAGCTCATAAGCAAGTTAATGAAGGCAGTGGAAGTGGGAGAGACACATTGATAGGCAATATTCAAAGGGTGTCATTAAAGTTCCAAAGTTGAGAAATGAGGCAGGCAGCCTCTCCTTCATCTAAGTCTTTAATTACAGACCACTTCAAGGCAACACCTGCCTCATGCAGTGAGCCAGATAGATGGTGCACACTTAATGAACATCTCTTCAATAATGATTTTTCACACCTTTTTTCCAGTGTGTGGTGTGTTGCATTATTTACTACATAATGCTCTGAAGAAAAGCATTGATTTCTCCAGGGCTGTTTACAGGGCTCAGCCTCACCTATGCTGGGGCTTCTCAAACATTCATGGAGCTCTCTCCACAACCTCCTTCAACCAGTTTAAGTAATGTTGCCATACACAACCCCCTTCTGCTACCTGCTGACTCCCAGGGATCAGAGAATCAGTCAAGGTTGGAAGGGATCACAAGGACCATCCAGTTCCAACCCCCCTGCCATGGGCAGGGACACCTCACACTAGATCAGGCTGGCCAGAGCCTCGTCCAGCCTAGCCTTGAAGACCTCTAGGGATGAGGGTCCACCACTAGATCAGACTGTCCAGAACCTTGTCCAGCCTGGCCTTGAACACCTCTAGGGATGAGGATCCACCACTAGATCAGGCTGTCCAGAACCTTGTCCAGCCTGGCCTTGAACACCTCTAGGAATGAAGCTTCCACCACCTCCCTGGGTAAACCCTTCCAGGGTCTCACCACCCTTACAACAGCCATCCCTTCTGTATGCTAAGACAGACACTTGTAGGGCCATGTAAGGAAATCTGTGTCATAGCAGAGCTCTAAAATCAGCATGAATCAAGGGGCAAGTGTCAGTAGAAAGGAAGGAAAACAACTGTTTCACCCATCAACAAAAGAAAGGTTGGATGTTAGGAAGCACTTCCTCAGGGAAAGGCTGATTAGGCACCGCAGAGGACTGCCCAGGGAGGTGGTGGAGTCACCATCCCCACAGGTCTTTAAGAAAAGATTGGATGTGGCACTTGGTGGCATCTGATGTCATGGTGTTGGGTTACAGGCTGGACTTCATGGTCTCAGAGGTCTTTTCCAGCCTCAATGATTCTGTAAGTGCTTGTGGAATTGCAAGGTAGTGCTACAGTTTCCTTTATAAGGGGCATCAGGGACAGAGAGGTTTAAGAATGATAGTTTGGGGTATGGCAAATAGAGCATTTCCAGGAAGTCATCTCACTTCAGCAACAGTTTTCTAAGTGCCCTGAACACAGAAATCCTGGAAATGCACAGCAAAAGACTCTGCAAAACCTCCACCACCACAACAACAAAAGGCACAATAAAAGGGACAGCAAAAGTCAACTCCCACAGCACTAAAGCAGATTAATTATGCCTGAGCTACCTCCAACAGATACTGGCCTCATCTACCTCTAAAAAGCTCCTGCTTCCCAAAGCCTCCAATTTCCCAGCCTTCAGAAACAACCTGTGCCCCTGGCCAGCTGCATTTGAGAGCCACCAGCCCAGCACTTGCTGAGTCTTTATCTGCTCACTGCTCCTCATCTCAGCTTTGGGTTTTTTTCCATCTGTCAGTAAAGCATCTTACACTCTCCTACACTGAATGTTATCATTTAAAACCATTCTGAATTCTAATCCTGGTGTTTAAAGTGCTTGCACAGCCTCCCACTGCAGTCATCTGGGGGGTTTAAGTGTACACACCACACCACCATAGAATCATAGAATGGTAAGGTTGGAAGGGACCTCAAGGATCATCCAGTTCCAACCCCCTGCCATAGGCAGAGACACCTCCCACTAGCACAGCTCACTCAAGGTCTCCTCCAACCTGGCCTAGAACACCTCCAGGGGGGAGCAGCCACAACCTCCCTGGGCAACCTGTGCCAGTGTCTCACCACCCTCACTGCAAACAACTTCTTCCTAACATCCAGTCTAAATCTCCCCTCTGCCACTTCAAACCCATTACCCCTTGTCCTGTCATTACAAGACCTTGTCAATAGTCCCTCCTCAGCCTTCTTGTAGCCCCTTTCAGATCCTGGAAGGTTACTCCAATGTCTCCTGGAAGCCTTCTCTTCTCCAGGCTGCAGAGCCCCAACTCTCTCAGCCTGTCCTCAGAGCAGAACTACTGCAGCCCTCTGAGCATCTTGGTGGCCTCCTCTGGACTCACTCCAACGTCCTTCCTGTGCTGGGGGCTCCAGAACTGTACACAGGACTCCACCATCTAAAACCAGTAATGAAGATGATGGAGAGTAACAGACTTAGGACAGGTGCCTGCAAAATCCTGCACTGCTGTGAGCTACTCAGACATTCTGTGTGTACAATTTTCAGCTCCCTATGCCCTCTTCCTGCAAAAGCACTAACAGCTAAATTGGATTTCTGTAGCACTGTGGAAACAGTGTGGACAGCCTTATCCGAGCCAATCTCTACCACATCTCCTGCCTCCTCTCTGGTCTCTATGACAGGTGCTGTCAGTTCAAGGTAATTGTTCTTGACAAACCCTTTTATGTTTTTGCCATATCCTATCTTCTAGCTGCTTAGGAAAGAACAGGTTAATGCCTTCCCCCACTTTGCATTTCCGTGGCCTTCCCTTGCCCCTTTCCAGAGGGATGAACTTCGCCTTCCCCCACCCCTCTGGGACCACATATACCTTCTTTGCTGATTCCTGTCATCTCTGAGGGGCACCTTCAACTGTCACTCATGCCCCCAAGCTCTCCCTCCCTGCAGTCTGCAGTCTTTCCTCGGTGCCTTCCAACTCCTGGCAGTAATGAGGCATTGTATTACCTTCATTCATCTCCAGAGCAGGCACTGCATTTGAAAAGGGTCCCTCTGATGGTGTAATTTGAGAACATGTGAGAGACAGCTGAATGAAGGATGTACAAGCAGTGCCACCGCTGACATCCTCATTTGTATGCAAGCCTTTGTTAGCTTAATGCTTAAACACATTTATTTATGTAGCAGTAAGGTATGTGGTAGTGTGCTTGTAGTAGTCTAGTGTCAGTAATTTCTTTTTACCCTTTTTTTTTTCTTTCCTTTTTCATAAGGCAACTCAAAAGCCCAAAAATTCTCCCTCTTGTTATCACAAGTTATTTCTAAAAAGGCCACCGGCAAGGCTGCAGCTCCTAGCTCCTCACAGACAGCTGCAGAGCAGTCCAACAGTGCTGCACGAAAAGCTTCTCCCAGCCTTACCAACACACAAAGGAGCAAGGACCCTCAACTCCACATGACTTCTGTGCTCTACAGGGCAAGAACCATGTTGAAATGTTAGTGTCAACTCTACTCCTGATAGCTGAGTCCATGCTGCTGCCCTCTGAGTGACCTGGGACTCCCCTCTTCCCCTTTTCCATGTCAGAAAATGTTAAAGGACACAATATGAGCTGAATGGAGGGGTAACAAGAAACCCTGATGCCATTATCTTTAATCCCAAGAGCTACTACTATACTGCTTAATTCATGCACTACTGGAATGGGCTGCCCAGGGAGGTGGTGGAGTCACCATCCCTGGAGGTGTTCAAGGCAGGTTTGGACGTGGCACTTGGTGCCATGGTCTGGTCTTGAGGTCTGTGGTAACAGGTTGGACTTGATGAGCTTTGAGGTCTCTTCCAACCTTGGTGATACTGTGGTACTAATGAAGAATCTCTTACCTTAACTGTATTACCAGTGCCTGGTTTGAAACCTGTAGCAAATGAAGCAGTGCAGTGGTTTTCTGTGCACTGCTGCCATTTCTAGGAACATGATAATACTTAACAGAATGCATCTGGAATGTTGTGTTCAACATCCAGGTCAAGGTGGTCAACACCTCAGGTTAAGGTGGCCCTCAGGGAACTGCTTGAAAGAGTGCAGCACAGACCCACAAAGATGAGGGAGTGGAACATCTCCCTTGTGAGGACAGGCTGAGGGAGCTGGGGTTCAGGGAACTGCTTGAAAGAGTGCAGCACAGAGCCACAAAGATGAGGGAGTGGAACATCTCCCTTGGGAGGACAGGCTGAGGGAGCTGGGGCTCTCTACCTTGGAGCAGAGGAGCCTGAGGGATGAGCTCGTTCATGTTTGTAAAGGTGTGAAGGGCAGCGTGAGGAGGACAGAGCAAGCTCAGGCATGTCCAATGACAGGACAAGGGGCAGTGGGCACAAACTGGAGCAGAGGAGGTTCCATGTGAACAAAAGGGAAATCTTTTCCACTGTGAGTGTGACAGAGCCCTGGAGCAGGCTGCCCAGAGAGGCTGTGAAGTCTCCTCCGAAGTGATTTAAACCCCACCTGGATGCATTCCTGTGTGTGCTGCACTTGGTAGTCCAGCCCTGCTAGACTAGATCATCTTCAGAGGTCCCTTCCAATGCCAAGCATTCTGTGATTCTGTGCATTACAACTGTAACAAGACCCTGCAAGCACTCATAATTAATCCCAACTCCAGAAGATGCAAACCACCAGCGATTATTCATGCACAAAGAGAATTAGAGAGTGGCAATGCTGGGAAGCTGGGGTAGGGATGAAAGAGAAGCATAGCAGCTGTATGAAAAGCACTTTGTCCCCAAAGAGTAGCTTCTCTGTTCTTGGGGACACATGGAATTCTGTCATTTTTCTTTCTTGGAGATTTCATCCTGAATTCCAACACAGTAAAACTGGGGGAGTCTATCTGGCTCCTTCCTGATACATGATGCTTTAGCATCCAAGGTGAAAATGAAGATCCTCTATCTTCAGAACAGAATTGTGTTTCCTGTGGTGCTCTGACCATTTGACACTGCAAGCAAGCTGGGATACAGAATTTCGTTTCACAGGGAAGGCAGGTTTCAATATTTAGAGTGAGGCTGACTACAGACCCTTTCAAAAGTCACCATCACCACAGGCAGGAGGTAAAACTACTGAACATACTGATCATCTGGATTTCAGAAATCAGTTTCAAGTGTCTGCTCTGACTGAAAACAGAGCAGGATTTGACATCTGGATGCCATGAGTGAATATCAGCTTTAATGCCTAACCAAGAGAATTGAACCAGAACCTGATGCGTGTTTAAATCAGCGTTAGGGGAGGGGTTGGTGCTAATCCCTGCTCTAGATTGCTGGAAATTATTTGGATTAGCAAACAATGAGACAAAAAATGAGTGACCCCTTACAGTTTATTCCTCCAGACATTGCTGGCATTGGAGTGAGAGAGGGGAAGGTATTTTAAAGCAGGTGATTTAAGTGGTAAGATTTACAGGCTGAACCCACCACAGCATTGCGCCTGCCCGAGCTGAGCCAAGGCCTGTGGCCAGCTGTGGTGCTGAGAGCAGTGTACTGACCATTAGCCCAAATTTTGGATGTTCAGCAGATGCAGAGGGCCCAAGTCATGCCATGCTTTGTGTGACTATGTGGCACTGTCTGTACCACTTCATAGAATGGTAAGGTTGGAAGGGACCTCAAAGCTCATCCAGTTCCAATCCCCTGCCATAGGCAGGGACACCTCCCACTAGCACAGGGCACTCAAGGCCTCGTCCAACCTGGTCTTGAACACCTTCAGGGAGGGAGCAGCCATGACCTCCCTGGGCAACCTGCGCCAGTGTCTCACCACCCTCACTGGAAAGAACTTCCTCCTAACATCCAGTCTAAATCTCCCCTCTGCCAGTTTAAACCCACTTGCCTCTTTGTTACCAAGTGTCAAGAGGACTCTCTTAAGAACTTATCATAGAATCATAGAATGGTTTAGGTTGGAAGGGACCTCAAAGCTCATCCAGTTCCAATCCCCTGCCATAGGCAGGGACACCTCCCACTAGTACAGGTTACTCAAGGCCTCGTCCAACCTAGCTTTGAACACCTCCAGGGAGGGAGCACTTAGCTGAAAACAGCAAGTGTCCACAAAACCAAAAAGGCAGTGCTGGTAGCTCAGCTTCTCCTGAAGAATTCCCAATCAGTTCCTGGAAACAAGCTTCTTGATTAATCAAAATGCTGACAGACTTAGCCTTTACTGTGAGTCCTTGGCTAAAGGGATAAATGCCACCCAGCTGCTTCCCCAGTGCTAGTCAGAAGCATTATCATCATCATGGGGGCAGGGGCTGGCACTGATGGGTAGGACAAAGGAATTTGGTAGCACTCATTAATAACAGGAAATATTGAAGGGCTCTGTTACAGTGAAGGCATTTCTCCCTTTGCAGTTCACCTTGTGCAAGGCACAAGCAAGAGGACCTGAGAAGGCTGAGCCCAGAGAGTGGTGGTGAATGGTGCCACATCCAGCTGGAGGCCGGGCACTAGCAGTGTCCCCCAGGGATCAGTGCTGGGCCCCATCCTCTGTAACATCTTCAGTGATGATCTGGACGAGGGCATCGAGTCAGTCACCAGCAAATTTGCAGCTGACACCAAGCTGGGGGCTGATGTTGCTGGGTTGGAGGGCAGAAGGGCTCTGCAGCAGGACCTCGACTGCCTGCACAGATGGGCAGAGTCCAGGGGGATGGAGCTCAACAAATCCAAGTGCCAGGTGCTGCAATTTGGCCACAACAACCCCATGCAGAGCTACAGCCTGGGGTGGGAGTGGCTGGAGAGCAGCCAAACAGAAAGGGATCTGGGGGTGCTGATTGACACCCACCTGAACAGGAGCCAGCAGTGTGCCCAGGTGGCCAAGAAGGCCAATGGCATCCTGGCCTGCATCAGCAATAGTGT
>VWZE01012823.1:115301-128019 GCA_013396675.1 Eubucco bourcierii
GTTTAGGCTGGAGGTGAGGAGAAAGTTGTTGCCTGAGAGAGTTATTGACTGCTGGAATGGGCTGCCCAGGGAGGTGGTGGAATCAGCGTCCCTGGAGGTGTTCAAGGCAGGTTTGGATGTGGCACTTGGTGCCATGGTCTGGTCTTGAGGTCTGTGGTAATGGGTTTGACTTGATGATCTTTGAGGTCTCTTCCAACCTTGGTGATAATGTGATACTGTGAGAAGTACTGAATGGTAAGAGCAATCTCTTCCCTTTGCAAGGAAAAAGTTTTAGCTGCCAAGCACTACACTTCAGCCCTTTGCAGTAAAAAAAAACCCCAAAAAACAAAACAACCAACCAACATATGAGTTTGAAACACTGTAGAGTGGATTCACAGAGTTCTTCAGGGATGGTTACCTCAGACATTACAAAATGACCAAAAAGGTGAGTACACACCAGCATCTCTCATATGTGAGACTCTACTTCTGCAGTTCAAAATACATTGCAGAGTTAACCACATCCATCTACTTAATCACCAAAAACATCAACTCCCTCACACACCTGAGAAGCTGTGCAATGCTGCTGCCAAGCTGAAAACTCAGGTGCTGGATTCTAAGTGCACAGTTCCTTCATTTGTGCTCATGGGACTTTTAAAGATGCATTCACATCTATCTTTACATGACACTGAAGTTCCATCAAAGTGACAGTTCCTCTCCTGACCTCAAGTCCTCTTACTTTCATCATTTCTTTTTCTTTTTTCTTTCTTTCTTTTTTTTTTAAAGATGCACAACTGCAGAGCAAAACTTTGCCCTTTTTACATCTTGAAAAACCTGACTTAAAAAAAAAACCCAAAACACAATTAGTAGCCTCAAGTATTGTTTTTGATTTCTCTTTCCCCAAGCAGCTCTGAGGCAGGCTTGTTTTCTTTAGATGATGCTGGGTCTCCAGAATCCACATAGGAATAAAATTGGGTTAATGAAGATGTAACAGCAACTTTTTGTTCCATTTTACTTGTACATTTCCTGGAGCTTGCACAGTTATTTCCAAAAGGATTTCAAATTGCATTTAGGGTTTAGAAACTGGGACTCACTCCCTGGGATTCTGTGTTGAGTAAGAATTATATCTTGGCGCATTGTCAGCCTTTCTTTTTGGCTGACGCCAGCAACGTTGTAAAACACTCTGATTGCAAACTGAGCATTTAAAACACTAATGCAGAAGGAAAAGAGGAGCTGATAGACAACTTTTACTTCTTGTCCTCAAAATAAAACCAGAGGAGGAGTAGAACTCTGTACCTCATATCGCCAAACTTCTTGCTGATAGCAGTTCCTACGTTGCTGATAGCTGCTGTTGCTTTTTGTCCTGCATGGCTCAAGGTCTCGTGTGTTTTCTTGTAACTGGAAACAAAAACAGAACAGAAATAGCAATCAGCATTAAAAAAAAAGAGATGCTAGAATCCCCTGCAACCAATTCACTTTCCCCTTATTTCCAAAATCTTACCAGTGCCATCACCCACTGAAAGGTCAAGAAGTAAAAGAAGTGTAGCACAAAAATTGAAGATGCTGCTTCTGCACAGCTTCCTAAGAGCAGTTTAGTCCTCCTGTGAGCACTCAGTCCTACACTGTGCCTCTCTCCTTTGCAGAGGGAGGTGTCATAGAATCATAGAATGGTAAGGTTGGAAGGGACCTCAAAGCTCAGCCAGTTCCAACCCCCTGCCATAGGCAGGGACACCTCCCACTAGCACAGCTCACTCAAGGTCTCCTCCAACCTGGCCTTGAACACCTCCAGGGATGGAGCAGCCACAACCTCCCTGGGCAACCTGTGCCAGTGTCTCACCACTCTCACTGCAAACAACTTCCTCCTAACATCCAGTCTAAATCTTCCCTCTGCCAGTTTAAAACCATTGCCTCTTGTCCTGTCATTGCAAGACCTTGTCAATAGTCCCTCCCCAGCCTTCCTGGAGCCCCTTTCAGATCCTGGAAGGCTACTCCAAGGTCTTCTGGAAGCCTTCTCTTCTCCAGGTTGCAGAGCCCCAGCTCTCTCAGCCTGTCCTCAGAGCAGAGCTGCTCCAGCCCTCTCAGCATCTTTGTGGCCTCCCCCGGACCTGCTCCAACACTTCAATGTTTTTCCATGTCCCTGCCTATGGCAGGGGGTTGGAACTAGATGATCTTTGAGGTCCTTTCCAACCTAAACCATTCTATGATTCTATCAATAAGCTTTGCTGCACAGATGCATTTTTGCTGAGCAAACTGACTCTGAGCATCTCAGAGGCTTCCTCCTGAGTAAATGATCTGACAGTGCTGGTGACGCAGACGAGCCCAGAATTAGCAGCACTGACCCAGTAACAAAAAGAGAGTACATTTATAGTCACCCCTGTGCCCTGTGGTGCACGTTGGCAGGCAGGAGCTGCAGGAATGGTCATGAAAAACCACCAGTGAGACAATTCCTCTGGTTCTAATTCTTCTTTGAACCTACTCTGCAAGGCTGTAAGCATGTACCAAAATACCCTGGAGATTAATAATCACCCCTCACACAATGCCTAATTCCTGGAAGAGAGTATTTTATTTTTACTTCAGGGTATAGGGAAGCAGTGCAACTTTGTGGAGGCAGGCAGGGAATTAAGAGAAGATTAACATTTGCAATACAGTGCACTGCATGCTCTGCTGAGGGGTTTTTTTTGGGTTTTTTAAGCCTCTTCCTGAAAGTGAGGAACTGTTTCACAAACCCCAGGTCAGTAATTATTATTACTTTATTTCAGACAATAGCCTACCCACAAATAAATTTTTCCCAACACAAATAATTTATGTACCCAAGCCCCAAAATAGACTTACAGGCTACTGACATAACAAGTTCTAAAGCTGCCAAGTGAAAGGTCTCCTCCTGTGATGGTGCTTGTCTCTGTTTTCACTGACCAAAAAGGCAGCCTACAGGGAGCAACTTAGACCAGGGTACCAAATCTCTAGAAACCTAGAGTCTGTTAAGCTGAATCCATCACATGCACCACGTTGAATGGCAAGAAGGGCTGAATAAGTTGTTAAAACACTGTAAGTGTGACAGGAGGAGCACAAATGCTAATTAGGAAGGCAGGAGCCCTGGTTATGTCTGGTTTATTTCTTCCAGTGGAATATAAAGACTGGAAAGATTGTTTTCACTGGGTGCCCTTTCTCCTCAGCCCTTCTCTCTGTTCGTGGGCACTGTAAGGCTGTAATGCTGCTACTTCACCAAGGTCTCATTTTCTAGTTTAACAGCTCTGTCATTCTCTTTCTGTCAGGGGACATACTGTCATATAAACAAGAGTGGGATGAGACCTCAAAACAGGCATTAATGAGGATGTAGCATTTGCTAAGTGCTGACTGACAAAAGAAAAAAATGCCTGTGGGTTCACAGAGTCATAGAATGGTTGAGATTGGAAGGGACCCCAAAGATCTTCTACTTCCAACCCCCTGCCATAGGCAGGGACATCTCCCACTAGTGCAGGTTGCTCAAGGACTCATCCAAACTGGCCTTGAACATCTCCAGGGAGGTTGTGGATGACAGAATCACACAATGTGATCATATTCTGTGATTCTGTCATCCACAACCTCCCTGGGCAACCTGTGCCAGTGTTTCACCACCCTCACTGCAAACAACTTCTTCCTAACACCCAATCTCCCCTCTGCAAGTTCAAACCCATTCCTCCTCATCCTGTCATTACTGTCAATAGTCCCTCCCCAGCCCTCCTGGAGCCCCCTTCTGATCCTGGAAAGCCACTCCAAGGTCTCCTGGAAGCCTTCTCTTCTCCAGGCTGCAGAGCCCCAACTCTCTCAGCCTGTCCTCACAGCAGAGCTGCTGCAGCCCTCTCAGCATCTTCATGGCCTCCTCTGGACTGGCTCCAACACTTCCATGTCCTTCCTGTGCTGGGGGCTCCAGAACTGCACACAGGACTGCAGGTGGGGTCTGAGGAGAGCAGAGCAAAGGGGCAGAATCCCCTCCCTTGCCCTGCTGCCCACACTGCTCTTGCTGCAGCCCAGGCTGCACGCACACACACACACATGTTTCATATGTATGTATCTAGACATGGACATTTCTTAAATGCCTCCATTTTTGCATGCCAAGTCTTTAGACATTTTGAACAGAGAAGTTCCCTAGAGCACTTGGTGCAAGTAGAATTTTGCTGTTGAAAAAATGAAGTTCAAGATTTGACTTCCAGGTCTAAAAGGTCCTCGGTAGCAGAATCTCTTTGGGTACAGGTTGACTGCACCTTAGTAGCAGAATCTATTCATGCACAGGTTGACTGTACATAGCAAACTGCTTTGCAGATAGCTCACTGAAGAAGACACTTTAGAGTTCATTTTATTCCCAGGCATATTCTGGTTGATGGAAAAAAAAAAAAAGACAAACATCTCCATGCCTCACCTTTCTGCTGCAGGTTCTTCACACTGTGTGAAACTATTAAGAAAGTAGTTTCAGATACCACTTAAGGTTGACTCAAGTTTAACTCCCAGATCCTCCTCCACAGCAAACTCAAGTTGAACTGAGAAGCAGGAGAGCTCCCTGTGTATTTCTGACTGTTGCATTGGTTAGAACACACCTTGAGGGAACTGGCTGGAGCAACACAGATTTGGCATTCCACCTGAGCCTGTGTTTTCTCTGTAAAGCCCACAGACTCCACATCCTCCCCAGTTATTTCCACTAGCAGGAAGACAAGAGGTGGCATTTCTGTTCCTAATGCTTTTGACATTACATAACAGTGTAAATCCAGCTAAGGCTGTTACACAACTGGTCTTTTTTCAGCACCAAAAGTGGTCTGGGACATGAACCCCTCCTCCCTTTGGCAGTGCTTGGGAGGTTCTTTCAGGAACAACAAAGGAACAAAGATAAAAATGCATTGCAAGCTGCAACACCTGTCAGCAGAGACTTAGCAAAGCAGAACTCAGAGTAATTTGCACCTTAGCAGAGCTCACTGTTAGCTTAAAAACCAAGCCCTCTGCATCCCTGCCTCTCCACCTTGATGCATACCACTGGGCTTTCTTCACCCAGTACAGAACCTTTCCACAGAGCACATTGCCTTACAGTTGTTAGTGCTGCTCTGTACTATACAGGGCAGAGGATTTTGGCTCAACTATTTTTATCATCATATTTACAGCATTCATTTGACACCTTGCCAAATGCTCTGGTAACAATGATCTCCTCAGCACACTCTCCCTGACCTCTGCCAGTCTTCTGTTGTGTGTAGCATTAACAACCTGAGCCAGCAGTTCTCACGTGGCACACAGCAGTTTGCAGTTCTGTTTTAATGCACTGAACAGAGATTGTGGTTTTCAAAAGCCTTGAAGAGCAAAACTAAAGATGGATACTCCAGGTGAGAACTACTAACATTTAATCTTTGGAAACAGTGCTGTACATATGGCTTAAGACAGAATATCCTTGGCCAGAAGAGACCTTCAAGATCATCCAGTTCAATCTTCAATGCAACACTGCAGAATCAACACTAAACCATGTCCTTAAGCACCAGGTCTGTGCACATTTAAATGCCTCCAGAGATGGTGACTCCACCACTACTCTGGGCAGACCATTCCAATGCTTGATGACTCTTTCAACAAAGACATATTTCCTAATATCCATCCTAAACCTCCCCTGGTGCAGCTTGTAACTATTTCCTCCAGTCCTGTAGCTTGCCATCGGGGAGAAGAGGCTGTCCTCCTAATCACCATCTGCTCCAGCATGCTTGCTCATCTCCAACATCTGCACACTCTCACCCTTTGAGCAGCCACTGGTGGCAAATCTCAGGCATGTATTGATCACCTAGGTCATCAGTACAGCTGCCAGCATCTCAGCAGCCAGCTGCAATAAGGTCAGTGACCCTGAATAGTAAGCAGAAATCATAGACTCATAGAATGGTAAGGTTGGAAGGGACCTCAAAGATCATCCAGTTCCAACCCCCTGCCATAGGCAGGGACACCTCCCACTAGCACAGCTCACTCAAGGTCTCCTCCAACCTGGCCTTGAACACCTCCAGGGGGGGAGCAGCCACAACCTCCTTGGGCAACCTGTGCCAGTGTCTCACCACCCTCACTGCAAACAACTTCCTCCTAACATCCACTTTCAATGTCCCCTCTGCCAGTTCAAACCCATTGCCCCTTGTCCTGTCATTACAAGACCTTGTCAATAGTCCCTCCCCAGCCTTCCTGTAGCCCCCTTCAGATTCTGGAAGGCTACTCTAAGGTCTCCTGGAAGCCTTCTCTTCTCCAGGCTGCAGAGCCCCAACTGTCTCAGCCTGTCCTCACAGCAGAGCTGCTGCAGCCCTCTCAGTATCTTGGTGGCCTCCTCTGGGTTGACTCCAAAACTTTCATGTCCTTCCTGTGCTGGAGGCTCCAGAACTGCACACAGTGCTCTAGATGGGGTCTTGGGAGAGCAGAGCAAAGGGGCAGAATCCCCTCTCTTGCCCTGCTGCCCACACTGCTCTTGCTGCAGCCCAGCTCTTGGTGGGATGATCCACACAGGCAGGCAGCAGACACACGGAGGGGTCAGAGAACGAGACTTAAAATGACCTCATCTGGAGGCTAAGACAGGATGGTCTTACTGCATGCTGTCTGAGCTCAGCTCAGTCCAGAATTGCCCTTCAACTTAACCCTCCCCTGGAGGTGCCGTACAGGGGGTTGCTGACGGAAGCAGGCTACAAACACAAGCTGCACATTCAACCTACTACAGTAAACTGAAGAATCCAAACTCAGCTGCTGCAAAATGACAACATCTGCTAACTCAAACATCATTCAGCATTGTGCCTCTCCATCAATGCTTTCTTGCAAAATTAATCCACTTTAGAAACCCTATTCTCTGATAAAGCTTACATAAGATGCAACCAAATGCAAACAATTGACAACAAAACCATACAGCAGAGCAGAGCCTGGTGGCACAAGTCATGCCTTATGGAGCTTGCTGCTTTTCAGTTTCCCAATCATTAGTCAGCCTAAGAATGACAGTTCTGGAATCAATGTAAAGCATCTGGATCTCTGAGAATCTTTCAGCTAGAAAACTATTTTCCTGTGGACTTTCCACATGCAGTTCAATAAGGACAAGTGCAGGGTCCTGCATCTGGGGAGGAATAACAGCAGGCAGCAGTACAGGTTGGGGCTGCCCTGCTGGAAAGCAGCTCCATGGAGAAAGACCTTAAAGTGCTGGTGGGCAGCAAGTTCTGCATGGGCCAGCAATGTGCCCTTGTGGCCAAGAGAGCCATTGGCATCCTGGAGGGCATCAGGAAAGTGTGGCCAGCAGGGCTAGGGAGGTTCTGCTCCCCCTCTGCTCTGCCCTAGTCAGGGGAGACAGGGACCTGCTGGAGAGAGTCCAGGGCAGTGCCATGAGGATGAGTGGGGGACTTGAGCATCTCCCCTATGGAGAGAGACTGAGAGCCCTGGGCCTGTTTAGTCTGCAGAAGGCTGAGAGGAGATCTGAGCAATGTGTACAAATCTCTGAGGGGTGGGTGTCAGTGCCTGGGGCCAAGCTCTCTTTGGTGGTCAGAAGCAATAAGCCAAGAAGCAATGGATGCAAACTGGAATACAGAAAGTTTCTCCTCAACATGTGGAGAAACTTCTTTACAGTGAGAGTGTCAGAGCCCTGGAGCAGGCTGCCCAGAGAGGTTGTAGAATCTCCTTCTCTGGAGACTTTCCAAACCCACCTGGGTGCATTCCTGTGTGAACTACCCTGAGTGATTCTGCTTTGGCAGGGAGGTTGGACTGGATTGATCTCTGGAGGTCCATTCCAACCTCTAATGTTCTGTGATTCTTACCTTAATGCACCATGCAGTGAAAATGTGAAGTAGAGGAGGCTAGAGAGAGCTGTAGGAGCGCCAACCAAACAGCTTTAACTAACCATTCTGCATTCAAGTTACACAAAACCTTTCCATTGAGCCAAATGTTAATTAGAAATCCTCAATTATGACCTTGGCAAATATCCCTGTAAAGATATTTTCTAGGATTTCTAAGCTAAAATAAATAACCTCAGAACCCACCACCATTACCCCACGCCAAGCATCTAAAGAAGAATGCATTACCTATGTTTAAAATACAAATCACTCCCCAGGCACTGCTCAAAGCTGTATGAACATCCACTCACCTCTATTTCCACTCACTGGAAACCTGATCCTTATAAAGGTGTGTGGGAGAAGCCATTCCAGTTGAATGCCTTACCCCCAAGAAAGCAATCATCTGCTCTCTGGTTGGTGACACCCTCCACAGCACACCCACTGCCCTCCCTAACACAAGAGGTTGCACTGCAAAGCAGTGTACTGAGGAACAGCATAGGACAGTGAGAAGCAACTTGAAAAATGCATTGTGGTCCTGCTCATCATCCTCATAAATGAGTGACAGGGCTCTGGGCAACATGATCTAATGGAGGATGCCACCACCATGGGGGAGGTGAGACACTGGAACAGGTTGCCCAAGGAGGTGGTGGAAGCCTCATCCCTGGAGGTGTTTAAGGCCAGGGTAGATGTGGCTCTGAGTAACCTGATCTAAAGTGAAGTGTCCCTGTATGATGGTATGGGAGTTCCCTGCCCCCCACACTTTATAAATCCCCCAGACTAGACTCAGCCAGCTAGAAGTTAAGGACTGAAGCTCTATTTACAGCTCAGCACAATGTACAAGCAGAGATATACACAATAGACAGCAATAGTTACAGACATAGACAAGTTAAAGGGAATACAGAAACACAACTCCCCTCCCAGAAATCAGAGTTCCCAGGAGGGGCTCCCAACCACCCTTCCACCTTCTCCCCACCCCTATACCTTACCCCAAGGTTTGCCTTACACTCAAGGTAAGTTTGGAGGATCAGCCAGGGGAGTTAGAAGGAAAGTGGTTAGTGAGGTTACTCAGCAGAGAGGAGAAAGCCAGAAGCTACACAGCCCAGGAGTGTCTGCCTGAGTGACTGTTATCTGTGTTTTGAGTTCTTGTCCTTATACATCTCAGCAAGCCTATGAGTGAAGTAGACATTACCTTTGTTTTCCTTTCACAGCCTATAGTATAAATTTCTCCATTAAAATATTCCAATTAGCCTCAAACCAGCACACCCTGCCCATGGCAGGGGGTTGGAACTGGATGATCCTTGAGGTCCCTTCCAGCCCTGACAATTCTATGATTCTGTGCCCCTGCTCATTCAGGGGTCTTGGACTGGGTGACCCTTCCAACCTAAACCACTCTGCCATTTGGTGACTTCCAAGGGTATTTTACATGCAAACAGCATTACAGGTTTGTTTTAAGGGGGTAAAAAAAAAAAAAGCTCATTTGATGCAAAAGGAGATGCATATTACTGTTGAAAATGGAAAGCCTTACCAGGGCTAGTAAGAATTGCTTCTGCATACCTTAACACATCAATTAATGACAAGGAAACAGACTTTGTGCAGAACTCTGTTGAACCTAACTATAATCCTCAGTCTGTGGAGGACATCAACCCACTGACCCCCACCTCTTGGTTTCCTCAGCATGTTAAAGCCTCCTGAAAGGAAGATGCAGTGAGGTGGGGATTGGTCTCTTCTCTCTAGCACCAGGTGATAGAATGAGAGGAAATGGCCTCGAATTGCACCAGGGGAGCTTTAGGTTGGATACTAGGAAAAGTTTCTTCACTGAAATAGTAGTCAGGCACTGGAACAGGCTGCTCAGAGAGGTGTTGGGAGTCACCATCCCTGGAGCTGTGTAAGAAATGTGTGGAGATGGCACTTTGGGACATGGTTTGATAGCCATGGTGGCCTTAGGTTGGCATTGGACTCAGTGATCTTAGAGGTTGTTTCCAACTGAAACAATTCTAGGATTAAAAAAATCTACCATGTTTTTTCTTTTCTTTTTAATTATATCAATCCTTTAATGGCAGTTTCTGACATGGACATGTCAATCAATCATGGTCAAGATAACTCCTAAGCTACCCTGGGCCAATCATTTAAAGTGTAAATGCTTAATCACAGAATTAACCAGATTGGAAACAAACCTTCAAGATCATTGAGTCCAACCTATCAGTTAACACCTTCTAAGTAACTAAACCATGGCACTCAGTGCCTCATCCAGCCTCCTTTTAAACATCTCCAGGGATGGGGACTCCACCACCTCCCCAGACAGCCCATTCCAATGGCAATCTCTCTTACTGGGAAGAACTTCTTCCTAACATCCAGCCTGAACCTGTCCTGGCACAGCTTGAGGCTGTGTCCTCTTCTTCTGTCCCTGGGTGCCTGGCAGCAGAGCCCAGCCCCAGCTGGCTACAACCTCCCTTCAGGTAGCTGCAGAGAGCAATGAGGTCTGCCCTGAGCCTCCTCTTCTGCAGGCTGCACACCCCCAGCTCCCTCAGCCTCTCCTCACAGGGCTGTGCTCCAGGCCCCTCCCCAGCCTTGCTGCCCTTCTCTGGACACCTTCCAGCACCTCAACATCTCTCTTGAATTGAGGAGCCCAGAACTGGACACAGCACTCAAGGTGTGGCCTGAGCAGCGCAGTGCTGAGCACAGGGGCAGAAGGACTTCCCTGCTCCTGCTGGCCACACTATTGCTGATCCAGGCCAGGATGCCCTTGGCCTTCTTGCCCACCTGGGCACACTGATGGCTCATGTTCAGCTGTCAAACATCACCCCCAGGTCACTCTCTGCCTGGCTGCTCTCCGACCACTCAGTCCCCAGCCTGTAGCACTGCTTGGGGATGTTGTAGCTGAAGTGTTGTGGCTCTGCACTTGGACTTGTCAAAACTCATTGTATGACTGACAGTCAGCATCTCAAATTCAAATGAAGTCATCAGAGGTGGCATCCAGCCTGTGACATAGGTCCTGACCTAGTTGTTCAGGCACACTTCACAGAGCTGTTTCTGAGAGTAGCCCACTCCTCTGCCTTTAACTCCACTTTAACACTAAGAATGCATCCCTAAATGGGCAGCTTGAAAAGGTTATTAACAGTAAGAGGACAAAAAAAAATTGCTGCTCAATCACTTCCTGTGCTTTTGAAACGTTCCCCATTCAAGTGGTTTTAACTTCCACAAAAACACAGCAGCTACAAAACCCAGGAGAGGTCTGAGTGAAAGCAAAATTCAACTCTTTAAAAACAAGTCCTTTTAAAACCTAAAACACCTAATTGTGGACTTAGAAGCCTAAAGTAGAGGCATGCAAATATTTTTAACCCCTATTTTTTTTTTTTTAATACAGGCTTTTCTTCCTTAGTAACTCAGAGAAACTTGGTGAGTAATGCTACCCCACTGCTATTTTGGTGCAGCAACAGTGAATCACCTCTGCTACTGAACAGATCCAGTCTGAAAGGTGCCACATTGCCATGACTTGTACTGGCATCAGTGTACTGGCATGCAAGAGAGATGTGGAGGTGCTGGAGCAGGTCCAGAGGAGGGCAACAAAGCTGGGGAAGGGCCTGGAGAATAAATCTGATGAGGAGAGACCGAGGGAGCTGGGGATGGTTAGTGTGAGGAAGAGGAGGCTGAGGGCAGAGCTCATTGCTGTCTACAGCTACCTGAAGGGACATTGTGGAGAGGCTGCTGCTGGGCTCTGCTCACAGGGAATTGGAGTCAGAACAAGGGGGAATGGCCTCAAGCTGAGGCTGGGGAGGTTTGGATTGGACATCAGGAAAAAGTTTTTCATGGGGAGAGAGGTCAGGGACTGGAATGAGCTGCCCAGGGAGGTGGTGGAGTCCCCAACCCTGGGTGTGTTTAAGGGTGGTTTGGATGTGGAGCTTGGGGCTATGGTTTAAGGTGGATCTTGTAGAGGAGGGTTCTAGGTTGGGCTTGGTGATCCTGAAGGCCTTTGCCAATCTGCATGATTCTGTGATCAGTGCCAGCCAGAATTACATGGAAGTTGGATCAGGAACATCAGGATCTTCAATACCCCAACAGGACTCCTGCTGCTCAGTTCCACATAACTACTTGTGGACATTCATCACCTGTTGGCTTGTAGGTTTTGCAGCTCATCTGAAATCAGAAGTAGCAGCTGCCATGCTGATGAAAGTCTCCTCAGTCTCTCTATCCTTGTGGAAAATGTCAAGGTTTTGAAGGGAAAAGGAAAAGCTCTCTTGGCATCTGCCACTAAAACTCAAATGAAAGTTAGTCTCTGTTTTGAAACGTTGCTAGTGTCCCTCAGTCAGGCCAGTTTGGGTGGCTTGTGCCCCTTCTCTCTTCTAAAGCTCAGTGTCTCTAGGCTCTCCTCTCCTAGCAAAAGCCAGACAGTCACCAAGCCAGCACGGGGGCCCCTGGTAATGGCATCTCATGAGAGACAGGACCTACACTGTCTCTACTGGCAGTGGGAAAACACAGTACATTGAGAGCATAAAAGGTTCCTCCTCTCCTCAGTATGGACTGTAAGAATGTGTCATGGGACAGGAGCACAACAGTTTTAGTTGCTGTGACATTGCAAGAGATGCGACACAGCAGCAAAGAACCTAGCTCCTCTGGGAGGGTTGTTTTTCAGGTGTCCTTGCTCTGAGAAAGTTGACAGAATCATAGACTCAGACAGTGTTGGAAGGGACCACAAGGATCATCTAGTTCCAACCCCCATGATAGATTCATCCCTGATACCAAGCTGTGTGGCACAGTTAACTTGCTAGAGGGCAGTGATCCATCCAGAGAGACCTGGGCAGGCTGCAGAGGTGGGCCCATGAAATTCAACAAGGCCAAGAGCAAGGTCCTGCACCTGGGTAGGCACAGTCCCAAGCACAAATCCAGGCTAGGTGGGGAATGGCTGAGAGTAGTCCTGAGGAAAAGGACCTGGGGGTGTGGGGTGATGAAAAGCTCAACCTGAG
>VWZE01012823.1:134979-146236 GCA_013396675.1 Eubucco bourcierii
TTGCTGATGCAGGCCAGGATGCCATTGGCCTTCTTGGCCACCTGGGCACACTGCTGGCTCATGTTCAGGTGGGGGTCAATCAGCACCCCCAGATCCCTTTCTGTTTGGCTGCTCTCCAGCCACTCCCAGCCCAGCCTGTAGCTCTGCATGGGGTTGTTGTGGCCAAAGTGCAGCACCTGGTACTAATAAGGAAGAGCATCCTTTTTATGGTGACTTCATCCTACAGTTAGCACCTTCCCATGTAAGGAAGGACAAACAGTAACACTCACAGAAATTCAAGTTCATTACCTTGGCTAGCTCGATCTTCAGCTCTTCTTTTTCTTCTTCAGAGATCATATTGGTGAAATCAACATCAGTGACCACATCTTCATCTGCTTCATGCAGAGAATGGGTTTCCAAAAGGCCTTAAAGAATTAAATAGTCAAGACAAACATTACCAATTATTCCAAGTCTGATGCTGACCTCTCCCAAAATCTAAGAATGAGATAATATTAACCTACTAGGGAAAAAAAACCAAACCCCACAAACAATACACAAAGTAAAAAAACCAAAGCAACCTTTTCCTGCTGAAGGTCAATTGGATTCTGCTTCTCTTTGCTACTGAAAAGCTGTTGGAAGTATTGGATGGCAACCAGCACAGAAGCAATTTGATACGAGAAAGCATCACCCATTCTCAGGAAAACAAATCACCCTGGCCCCCAGTTGCCCTTGATAAGGCATTTCTGTGCTTCTAACAACACTGGAACAGAGAAAAAGAAAGCTTTTTCTTCAAAACAAGAAAGCTGCTTAATGTGCTTCCCTGATGCAAGTAGCAGGAGCAGTACAGTGAGTAACAGAGGCAGTGTACTGCTGAGCCAAGCTTGCTCCAGGAGCCACTCTGACTGCAGCACTTTGCAAGCCTTACACAGTTTGCAGAAGCAAATGCCATAGCCCTTGCCTGAATGATCTAAATACTAGAGAGAGGCTTATCTCAAGGGTTCAGACTAAACCTGTGAAGGGTGAACAGTTCTGCTGGACCTCCAGTTGCTCTCTTCTGCATACCCAAGTCCAGGACTAGCATACCTGATAACCACGATAAGCAAGTACACAGATGTTTGGGAGACCTGGTCCTGCCTGGCAGAATCCACCCAGAGAGAACAAAATCCATTCTATCTCCCCATCCTTCAGTAAGGAGAAGGAGGTGTGCTGGGGTTCCAGCCATTGACAGCCTCTCACCCTTCACTGTCTGTTTAGTCTGAAACAGAGGAGGCTGAGGGCAGAGCTCATTGCTGTCTACAGCTACCTGAAGGGACGTTGTGGAGAGGCTGCTGCTGGGCTCTGCTCACAGGGAATTTGAGACAGAACAAGGGGGAATGGTCTCAAGCTGAGGCTGGGGAGGTTTAGGTTGGACATTAGGAAAAAGTTTTTCATGGAGAGAGTGGTCAGGGACTGGAATGAGCTGCCCAGGGAGGTGGTGGAGTCCCCAACCCTGGGTGTGTTTAAGGGTGGTTTGGATGTGGTGCTTGGGGCTATGGTTTAAGGTGAATCTTGTAGAGGAGGGTTCTAGGTTGGGCTTGGTGATCCTGAGGGGCTTTGCCAACCTGCCTGTTTCTGTGATTCTGTGAAAACAACACAAAAGATGGGATAACAGAAAACAGTCTTGCTCCTCTGGAACTTGTTTTACAGTTCTTATTCTGTTTCTATCATGCAAATTGTCTGGGGCAGCACTTTCCCTGTATTCCAGATCTGTAGTGGGGCCCTCAGCCACCTCAGCTGACTCCTGACATCTGTATGCTGCTTACACCAGGAGAGAAGTGTTCCTTTCCCAGGTCCATAGAGGCCTCTGTATGTTACAGAGATTAGAATTTAACCTTGTCAAGGTTTGGTAGCAGGAAACAGAGGTTACAAGCAGCAGGCCTGGTGTATTCAACAACTTGCAATCAAGTACTTTACGTTCTCATGCAGAAAGCAAAACTCCCTCCAGCTTTCTGTCACTTCCTTCACCTAGAGTCCCCCAGTGTACCTGGATTTCCCCCTGTTGTATAATGGAACAGAACTGATTTGATTGGTACTCCACTGCAGAGCACAATGTGCTGAACTCAGCCTCGGTAATTACAACCTCCCCTGAGTGGGTAGATAAAGAGCAGCAACACAGGTGCTGAGCTCCTGCCTGGCACCGTGTGCAAGAACAGAGAACCACCCTTAAAGCACAAACCCTTTTGAAAATCATGAAAGCATGCAGAAGTAGTTGATACCTTAGCTATTACCCAGGAACCAGCTCACCAGAAAAAGCTAGATTGCCAAAGTCACAACAAAAGCAAAGCACATTCATCCGGTAGGAACATTCCCAAATCACCTTTATTAACGCCCTTCTCCTTGCAAACACAACTGTTGTTCTGTATTGCTTTGAAAATTAATTGCCTTGCTAAGAAAAATCAGGCTAAGCTTAGTCCCCAGGGTCTCGAAAGCAGTCTCTTGTTTCATGGATGGGGGAGCAGCAGCAGCACAGGGCAGTTCTTGGAAACTCAGGGAAGAATTCCAGGGGCAACGGGGCTAAGGTTGAAAACCCTTAAAGGAAATCTGGAGGTAGATGCGAGGTGATCATGGAGCAACTGATACTTGAGCAACTTGATAAAGAGGCAGATCTGTGCTGTTTGGGATTGTCTAGGTAAAGAGACCAGAACCTGGACCAGGGGATTGAGTCCAGCATCAGTGAGTTTGCAGATGACACCAAGTTAGGAGCAGGTGTGGATCTGCTGGAGGGTAGGAGGGCCCTGCAGAGGGTCCTGGACAGGCTGGATGGGTGGGCAGAGGCCAATGGGATGAGATTGAACAAGGCTAAGTGAAGGGTTCTACACTTTGGTCACAAGAACCCCAAGCAATGCTACAGGTTGTGGACAGAGTGGCTGGAGAGCAGCCAGGCAGAGAGGGACCTGGGGGTGCTGGTAGAGAGTAGCTGAAGATGAGGCAGCAGTGTGCCCAGGTGGGCAGCAGAGCCAATGGCATCCTGGTCTGGATCAGCAATAGTGTGGCCAGCAGGACCAGCATGGGGATCATGCCCTTGTACTCAGCACTGGCGAGGTCACATGTTGAATCCTGCCGTCAGCTTTAGGGCTCTTATTCCAAGGAGAACATTGAGGAGCTGAAGCAGGTGAAGGGTCTGGAGAACAGGTCTGATGAGGAGCAGCTGAGGGAACTGGGGTTGTTGAGCCTGGAGAAAAGNGACACAGCCTCAAGTTTTGCCAGGGGAGGTCTAGGAGGAAGTTCTTGCCAGAGAGAGTAATTGGCACTGGAATGGGCTGCCCAGGGAGGTGGTGGAGTCTCCATCCCTGGAGGTGTTCAAGAAATGCCTGGATGGGGCACTTAGTGCCATGGTCTGGTTGATTGGCTAGTGCTGGGTCATAGGTTGGGCTGGGTGAGCTTGGAGGTCTCTTCCAACCTGCTTGATTCTGTGATTCTACAAATTGTTGGACAATGTGTAAATACAGGTGGAAGCCAACATAGGCATCACCAAAGATGACTGAGTAACACTCAACCAGACCCAAAGGTGAAGCTCAAGCTTCAAGACTGAACTGCAACTACAATCCATTCTAAAACAGCACATGCAAAGAATCATAGAATTGTCAGGGTTGGAAGGGACCCCAAGGATCAGCTAATTCCACCCACCCTGCCATGGGCAGGGACATCTCAAACAGGTTGCTCAGAGCCACATCCTGCCTGGCTTTTACCACCTCCCTGGGCAACCTGTTCCAGTGTCTCACCACCCTCATGGGGAAGAACTTCTTCCTAACATCCAACCTCATGTCAAACTTCTGCATGACCCTCTGAAACCTCACCTAGTGCCAGTCCCAATTCTTGTACCTTGCTTCTCCTCTAAAATATACTCTGATCCTTCAGTCTCCACTTCTTTGCTCAAGCCACTGCCAGAGTCCTCCCTAGTGGTCACCGTCCTCCCACAACCACCTCACAATTCCCTTCACCAGACTGTGGGCCATAGTTTTCCTTCAGCCACTCTCAGTTCTGAAGCTTCCCCACACGAGCCTCATCGTGAGCAACCTCCTCTCTCACTCTTCCCTTGCTGTTCTCATTCTCCATCTTTCATTTGTGATCCTTGTCTTTTCCAGCCACCCCTAGCAGCTCAGCCCTGGACCTCATCTTCTGCTGCCACTCTACTCTGTTGAAGACAATTTCACTTGTAGCCTCTGTTCCCTTCAGTCCTGAGCCAGTCTGCCAGCACAGGCAGGATGCTTCAGTTCTACTACTATGTCATATGAATTTCTCAGTCTCTCTTCCTCACCTGAGCAACAGAAAATAATTCCTTGAATCTGAACTGGAAAGGTCTCTTCATCAGTGTCTGGAGTTGCCCTCCCAGACCACTGTTCTAATTTGTCTGCCCTAATCTTCAGTTTAGGGAAGGGAGGAACAAAACACTGAATACATTAAGAAGGAAACAGGCTTCCAGAGGCAGCAGATTCCAACTCTTTCTGTCTGTTGAGAATGTAAACAAAAATTTCTGTCCCTGTGATTTATGTCCTGGAGAATTTAGCATCCTCAGTTTCAAGGAACTATACAGCAAAAGATGTGGATAAGGTTCCCAAGACTTTGTTCTTCTTAGTCTTTATTTTTTTATGTGCCTGTGCCTGTCTCCCCTCTAATAACCACTGAGGTCTGTATTAGATTTCAAACAGAATTAGATGAAAACAGTCAGCTGGCAGAGAAGATTTAAAGTGATTTCACAGACAGAGAGAATGCTAGATGAGGTACCAGAGAAAGCAAACAGGGGAGAAGAGTCATCCAGTTATTGTGCCTCCAGCACAAGGAGGACATGGAACCACTGGGACAGATCCAGGAGGTCACTAAGATGATCAGAGGACTGGAGAACATCCCCTGTGGCCACAGGCTGAGAGAGTTGGGGCTGTTCAGCCTGGAGAAGATGAAGACTCTGGGGAGACCTTAGAGCAGATTTCCCATACTTGAAGAGGACCTACAAGAAAGCTGGGGAGGGACTTCTTACAAGGGCTTGTAGCGATGAGATGAGAGGGAATGGACTGAAGCTTGAGGAGGGGAGAATTAGACTGGAGTTTAGGAAAAAATTCTTTACAGTGAGGGTGGTTAGACACTGTCACAGGCTTCCATGGGAGGCTGAGGATGCCCCCTCCCTGGAGGTGTTCAAGGTCAGGCTGGATGAGTCCTTGAGCAACCTGGACTAGTGGGAGGTGTCTCTGCCTAGGGCAAGGGGATTGGAACTGGGAGATGTTCAAAGTCACATCCGACCCAAGCCATATTAAGACTATGAATCTACGGAACATCCCATCCTCCATTCTCTACCACCAGCTGTGGAGTCCTCAATGCCTGTTTCCTTCTCTCCACTACTTCCAGTTAGAATCAAGTTCAAGCCTTAGACTTAGCTCTGGGATCACTGCTCAGAGGCAGATGCAAAACCTAGCCCACCTACCTCATTATCTCTTCCAGACAGTCCCTTTTCTTGTGGCTCAAGACTGCTGGGAAGAAGACCTAAAGGTCCCTGTGGTCTCACACAAACTCAAATTCCTACTATATATTACAGTCGCAGGGAGCTCATTCTCCCCCTGGACTCTGCACTGCTTAGGCCATACCTTGAGTGCTGTGTCCAGTTCTGGGCCCCTCAATTGAAGAAGGACATTGAGGTGCTTGAGCATGTCTAGAGAAGGGCAACGAGGCTGGGGAGAGGCCTGGAGCACAGCCCTATGGAGAGAGGCTGAGGGAGCTGGGATTGGTTAGCCTGGAGAAGAGGAGGCTCAGGGGAGACCTTCTTGCTGGCTACAGCTACCTGAAGGGTGGTTGTAGCCAGGAGGAGGTTGCTTTCTTCTCTCAGGCAAGCACCACCAGAACAAGAGGACACAGTCTCAAGTTGTGCCAGGGGAAGTTTAGGCTGGAGGTGAGGAGAAAGTTCTTGCCTGAGAGAGTCATTGACTGCTGGAATGGGCTGCCCAGGGAGGTGGTGGAGTCAGCGTCCCTGGAGGTGTTCAAGGCAGGTTTGGACATGGCACTTGGTGCCATGGTCTGGTCTTGAGGTCTGTGGTATCAGGTTGGACTTGATGATCTTTGAGGTCTCTTCCAACCCTGGTGATACTGTGATACTTATAACAAATGATTTACTCATGTGCAACACATCTATCCTTCCCCAGCAGGCAGCCTTGTCACTGTCTGCATGTATCTTGCTTCAAGAGAATATAAAACCCAAACCCATAAAGTATGGGGAAGCACAGAGAAGGTATAGACCAGTGCAGAGCTGTTTGGCTTTTCCTTTAAAGGAAGTTTTAGTACTTACTGTCACAGATAAAGTATGCAGGAAACTTTAAAAGTATGAGATTGTCAGCAATCAGGAACTGCAAGTCATGCAGAAGGATCTAACTCAGAATGATTGAGCAGACAACCCTTTGTATTAGCAAAAGTAGGGGGTGGATATCTGGGGGAACACACTGAACGTGATCTTCTGGAGGATTCACACAACAAGGTGATACAACAACCATACAAGGAGTTGCAAGTGTGCTGAAAGACGTCATGGGCAGCTTGGAGTTTGGGAGAAAAGCTCATGCTAGCTGTGCTAAACCTAGGAACCAAACCCTACAGTCTGCTGTTAAATCTGATTTCAGAGAATGGTAAGGTTGGAAGGGACCTCAAGGATCATCCAGTTCCAACCCCCTGCCATAGATAGGGACACCTCCCACTAGCACAGCTCACTCAAGGTCTCCTCCAACCTGGCCTTGAACACCTCCAGGGAGGGAGCAGCCACAACCTCCCTGGGCAACCTGTGCCAGTGTCTCACCACCCTCACTGCAAACAACTTCCTCCTGACATCCAGTCTAAATCTTCCCTCTGACAGTTCAAACGCATTGCCTCTTGTCCTGGCATTGCAAGACCTTGTCAATAGCCCCTCCCCAGCCTTCCTGTAGCCCCTTTCAGATACTGGAAGGCTACTATCAGGTCTCCTGGAAGCCTTCTCTTCTCCAGGCTGCACAGCCCCAACTCTCTCAGACTGTCCTCATAGCAGAACTGCTGCAGCCCTCTGAGCATCTTTGTGGCCTCCTCTGGGCTGGCTCCAACTGTTCCATGTCCTTCCTGTGCTGGGGGCTCCAGCACTGCACACAGGACTCCAGGTGGGGTCTGACAACAACTCTTTCAGCACTCATCTATACATCTGTATATGTTTGCTACCAGAATTACAGGGGGTGACAAATTAAATGAGCCAATTAGAAAGTGGAAGACCTGGAACTATTCCACAAAATGTCTATTAACCAAACAACACAAGATCCAAGATAGATTTTGAGCTTCATTCAGGTATCTGCAGATCAGTTGCACAAAGATATTTTAATTAGTGGGATTTTTTTGGTGGGTTTTCTGCACATTCTGTGATTGTATGAATAGTTTGGGTTGGAAGGGACCTTAAAGACCATATAGTTAGTTACAATCTCCCTGCCATGGGAAGAGCTTCCTTCCACCAGCCCAAGTTGCTCAAGACCTCGTCCAATTTGGTCCAAACACCTTCAGGGAAGGGGCACTCACAACCTCCCTGGGCAACCTGTTCCAGTGTCTCAGAACCCTCACTGTAAAGAATTTCTTCCTAATCTCCAGTTTCAACCTCCCCTCTTCCAGCTCAAAGTCATTGTTCTGTCACTCCAAGCCCTTGTCAAAAGTCCCCTCCAGCTCTCCTGCAGCCCACATCAGGTACTGGAAGGCTGCTCTAAAGTCTCCTTAGAGGGTCTGGAGCCTTCTCTTCTCCAGGCTGAAAAGCCCCAACCCTCCCAGCCTGTCCCCACTAGGGAGGTGCTCCAGCCCTCTGATCATCTTTCTGGTTTCCTCTGGATTTTCTCTAGCAGTTCCTTTCTTGTGCTGGGGCATCAGAACTGGATGCAGTACTCCTGGTGAGGTCTCACCAGAGCAGAGATGCAGAATCCCCTCCGCATCCTGCTGTGCTCACTGCTTTTGATGCCCCCCAGCACAGAGCTGCCTGCTGGGCTGCCAGCAACCACTGCCAGCTCACGTTGAGTTTTTCCATCAGTTAACACCCCCAAGTCCTTCTCCTCAAGGCTGCTCTCAAGACATTCACCTCAGACTCATGTTGCAGAGTATTATGTATCAGACTAGTACTTGTATGTTGGCAGTGATTAAAAAGAAAGGCAAAGCAACACAAACAACAAAACCCACAACCAACCAAATCACCAAAACAAAACCAAAAACCTCAACAACACACAACAACCCCAAACTCACACTGTTGGTTGTGACATTTGCTGAATTAATCATACTGACAGCAAAATATTCAAGCCACTAACAGCAAATTTCTGCTCCTGTTCATTTGCTGACATTCAGTTCAGGGAAATATGTTCTAATCCTTTACTCTAAAATAAGAGCAGTTCAAAATTGAAGCCCTTTTCCTCTTCTGTTTTTTGTTGTTGTTTCCTAATCCATTAAAAATAGCATCCCCACCTAGTTACCTTGTATTCATATCAAAAAGCAAGAACACATCTTGGATTATATAACCTTTCCAGCTCCTTTTGCTGTCTAATTACATGTAGCTAACAGCACAGCAAGGTATGCAGCACAACTGTTCCTTGATTTAAACATGGGAAACACTTGTTTACCATTTTAAATTGCAATTAAGTCTTCAAAGGGATGAAATGATCAAGTAGAACAAAGGAGCTGTCCAGACATTGCATTAGTGTCTTTGATCTTCTTTATAATGTAGCTTTAATGCTAGATATAGAGATTAGGGGGNTAAAGTGATGAGAAAAAAAAAGAAGAAGCTGTTAAAAATGGCAAGGATTTCCAGTAGCATTTTTCCACTCTGAAGATTTCATGGGAGGCTCTAAGTAGGAAAATATCCTTTCATGTAGTCCACCTAGAAAACAAACTACCTGAAGGAAGATCTTACTGCCTGTGCTCAGTTCTAGCTGTGGTCAAGTTTGAACTGCTTGAGCCTAGCAATCCCCATGCAGCCTGGCCTTCCTGCTGGAGGGCTTCAAGAACTCAGATGAGAAGGAAGGTTGATTTTGAAGCTATGAGTTGAAAATGAACCTAGAGCCTGGGTTTATCTTGGTTCAGAGAGGGAAAAACTCAGGTTGCACAGTTTGTGTAGATCAGAAGTATAAATACTGAAGGAAACTGCAGATTCTACTTAATACAACCATGGAGGCTCAAGCTTTGTTTTCCTGAGTCTGCTCCTTGGAAGAGAGAGATGGATGGGCAAATGTCTTCATGTCCTCTCTGCACTGAGCTTTGGGTTGGGGGTGGTGATGAGGGGAGGCAGGGAGTCGGGCTTCTGGGACGAGGAGAGGCAGGGAGTCGGGCTTTTGGGACGAGGGGAGGCAGGGAGTCGGGCTTTTGGGTGTTCAAGAGCTCTACCATGTCAGTTCCCCAGCTGCCCTGGAGCAGTTCATTACAGACTCTAAGGTTCTCCATTCCATCTCTTAACCTCCACAGCTATAAGATAGATTGGCAAGTTTCCAAACAGAAGAACACTTTTATCTGAAGCTATTGAATAAGGAGCCAGTTGTAACGTGTTAATTCTTTCCTAGGTTTTAGTAAAACAGAAATTAATCATACATTGAGAATCTCTATTACTTTTCCCCTGGAAGCCATTAATACAGCTGCCAATCTATGACAGCAAAAAGTCAATTTACACACACACAAGTTACTGGCAGAATACAGACTCCATAGCTTGACCACCTCATTGAGAAGGGAAAGAGTTTGATAATCACCCCAAAGGTAGAAGTGCAATGGAGACAACTGAGAAAGTAATCATGGGGAAAAAAAAAAAAAAAAAAAAAAAAAAGGTATATATATCACTTACTAGAAGTAGATGGCAAGATTCAGCCTGGAAATTGATATTCCAAATGAAATCACTACCTGAAACCTCCAGAAATGCAAGGCAGAACCTTGCCCACTTCATCTATGTGGTAGTTTAAGGCTCATTGGAAAATTCCAATAAGAGAAATTGGTACTTTCTTGACGGTTCAGTGCAGAATCTGAATGAGCAGAGCATTGGATGTGAAAGAATAACAATGATAAAGTCTGTATCATCCACTGGGGGTTGCTAACTGGTATGAAAAGACAAAACAGAAACAATTTCCGTCTCTTGGCTTTTGGGCACCTGATCTTCACAGTATCAGAGTATCACCAGGGTTGGAAGAGACATCAAAGCTCATCAAGTCCAATCCATCACCACAGACCTCAAGACCAGACCATGGCACCAAGTGCCACATCCAAACCCGCCTTGAACACCTCCAGGGACGCTGACTCCACCACCTCCCTGGGCAGCCCATTCCAGCAGTCAATGACTCTCTCAGGCAACAACTTTCTCCTCATCTCCAGCCTAAACTTCCCCTGGCACAGCTTCAGACTGTGTCCTCTTGTTCTGCTGCTGCTTGCCTGAGAGAAGAAAGCAACCTCCTCCTGGCTACAAGCACCCTTCAGGTAGCTGTAGACAGCAAGAAGGTCTCCCCTGAGCCTCTTCTCCAGGCTAACCAATCCCAGCTCCCTCAGCCTCTCTCCATAGGGCTGTGCTCCAGGCCTCTCCCCAGCCTCGTTGCCCTTCTCTGGACATGCTCAAGCACCTCAATGTCCTTCTTCAATTAAGGGCCCCAGAACTGGATACAGTTCTGTTGCTGTTCCTTCACTCACTGTTCCTTCAGTCCTCTCTGACTCCTCCACTAACATTTTCCAGATAAGACGTAAGCTTTGCTGGTTGTTTTTTATCTATCTGGGGAGAGAGAGAGGGAGGCATTGGCCCCTTCTGGGCTTTCTTTGTCCAGTGGGGGAAGATTGGATTTCTGCATTATTTCTAAATTGTCTATAACTGTAAATACATTTTGTATATACACTTAGCTTTGCTGTAAAATACAGCTTTATCTTACTTTCCAAGCTGTCTGAGTTGGTCTGGTAACATTTTTTTGGGGTGTGGTGGGGAAGTTCCCAACCCACCCCAATATAAACTAGTAATCCTGCTGGCCCAGGGAAGACAAGGTAGACATTGCTTTCCAAGCTGTAGCTGCAGACATACAAAGCAGCTGTTGTGAAACGTAGCAGTTTCAAGGTAGCAGATGCTGCCTTCTGCTATGTCAATACTGGAAGTGGTGACAGCTTCCTGCCACTTACTGTGCATATATGGGTTTGAACTTGCAGATGGGAGATTGAAAGTGGATGTTAGGAGAAAGTTGTTTGCAGTGAGGGTGGTGAGACACTGGCACAGGTTGCCCAGGGAGGCTGTGGCTGCTCCCTCCCTGGAGGTGTTCAAGGCCAG
>VWZE01012823.1:146715-163435 GCA_013396675.1 Eubucco bourcierii
TGGCCTCCTCTGGACCCGCTTCAAGAGTTCCGCGTCCTTCCTGTGCTGGGGGCTCCAGAACTGCACACAGGCCTCCAGGTACTTCATCCTTGAGGTCATTTCCAACCTTACCATTCTGTGATTCTTTTTGCTCATTCTACACAACTACCCCTGAGGTCAAGAGCAAGAAAATGATGCCACAAGTGGCAGAATTGTCAGCATCTCTTTCTTTAGGCAGAGCAGAGAAACTAAAAAATGAAGTCATGGTGGAATAACAGGGAATGAGAAAGTGGATGACATTGAGTCACAAGACACTTGTTCTCTACTGATAAGGTACTCTAGCAACCATAACAGACTGCATAAACCAACTGAAGGAATAAAGCATAGATAACCAGACCAGAGAAAAACCAATGTAGGGAAAGAGAGCTATGACATGGAAATACTGGCAGTCAGAGGTGGAAGTTGTCAGTCACATTTCTTTAACCCACCCTTTCAAACTAAAAATAACATGAAGGTACATTTTTCTAATCTCTGAATAGACAGGCATCTTGGGTCCCATCCGCAGCTGGCAGAAGTGACTGTGATCCCATCAGCTGTATAATTAAGCTCACACATCTGCTTCACCGAATAAAAATCACAGAAACTTACTGGCAGGATTTAATAAGCTTTCTCTCCTAAGAAAGAGTCAGTTTATTGTGCTTCTCTCAAGCCAGGTGCAAGAGAACATCACTTGATAGCAATCTAACTGCAGTGTAATTAAACTCGCGAGCCTCCTCAATTAGCTTCCCAGAAAGTACCTCTGCTGCAAGAAGTGATAACATCGTATTTTTCAAAAATAAATTCTTCAAGCAGCTATAATTTGTATGCTTTAGGTCACAAAATACACCACTAACCAGTTCATTGGAAGTCTAATTTTAAAATGAGCAAACTCTTGCTGCAGGTTCCTTGCTTCCCCTGCAGCCCCATGGAGCCGTCTCAAGGTCTAATGCAGATGTGACGCTTTTGATAACTGCCAACTCAGTAAGGGAAAGCACACAGCAGACAATTATCACAGAATAGTTTGGGTTGGAAGTGACCTCCAAAAGTCATTCAGTCCAATCCCCCCCACAGTCAGCAGGGACATCCTCTTCTAGAGTTCAGAGCCTTGCCCAGCCACGTCGAGGGATCATCTCTAGGGACAAGGTTACCTCCCTGGGCAACCTGTTCCAGTGCCTCACCACCCTCACTGTAAAGAACTTCCTCCTAACATCCAGTCTAAATCTCCCCTCTGCCAGTTTAAACCCATTGCCCCTTGTCCTGTCATTGCAGGACCTTGTAAATAATCCTTCCCCAGCCTTCCTGTAGGCCCCCTTCAGATCCTGGAAGGCTACTATCAGGTCCCCTCGAAGCCTTCTCTTCTCCAGGTTGAAGAGCCCCAACTCTCTCAGCCTGTCCTCATAGGAGATCTGCTCCAGCCCTCTGATCATCTTTGTGGCCCTCCTCTGGACCCGCTCCAACACTTCCATGTCCTTCCTGTGCTGAGGGTTCCAGAACTGCACACAGTACTCCAGGTGGGGTCTGACGAGAGCAGAGTAAAGGGGCAGAATCACCTCCCTTGCCCTGCTGGCCACGCTTCTCTTGATGCAGCCTAGGACTCGGTTGGCTGTCTGGGCTGCATGTGCACACTGCAGGCTCATGATAAAGAACTTGTTCTTAATGTGCAATCTAAATCTACCCTTCTCTAATTTCAAGCCATTGCTCCTTGTCCTATCCCTGCAGGACTTTATAAACATTCTGCAGTTTCTTGTAGCCCACCCTCAGGTACTGGAAGGCTGCTATAAGGTCTCCTCAGAGCCTTCTCTTCTCCAGATTGAAGAAGCCCAGCTCCCTCAGCCTGTCCCCAGAGGGGTGGTGTTCCAGTCCTGTGATCATCTTTGTGGACCTCCTCTGTTCCTGTTCCATCAAGTCCACGTCTCTTCCTGTGTAGACAGCTCCAGAGCTGGATTATACCTGGGTACACAACAGGTTCTTTGTTCCCTCCAGGCTCAAATTCATCATTCCCATTGCTTTTATACAGATTAAATGTCTCAGCATTCTTACATACACTGAAATACACATCAAGGAATGCTGAGAGAAGGGACAAATAAACCTCCCCTGTATCTACTCAGTCTCTCATATTGGGAGAGTGAAGAGCAGAGTTTCTAAGGACCAAGACTGTCTCTTTGCATGCTGCTTGGCACAAAACATCCATGATCTGTGACTAACCTTTGCAGGCAGAATCACAATTGCAAATTAACAACAACAAATCACTAAGGAGGGATAAAGGCATAGTTCCTGTCCCCACAGCTTCAAAGTATTTATGTTAGACTACGTAGGAGCTCACAGAGATTGGAGAGGCAGTGAATGAACACAGACTTCAGAGAAAGCACACTCTGCACCTCTTTCATTTCTCAAAGCATCACCTGCTTCACTCTGCAGCACCCCTTAACCCTTTTATAATGAAAACTTTGAATCAGCTACTTATCAGGCTGGGGTTGGAGTGGCTGGAGAGTAGCCAAACAGAAAGGGGTCTGGGGGTGCTGATTGACACCCGCCTAAACATGAGCCAGCAGTGTGCCCAGGTGGCCAAGAAGGCCAATGGCATCCTGGCCTGCATCAGCAAGAGTGTGGCCAGCAGGAGCAGGGAGCTCATTCTCCCCCTGGACTCTGCACTGCTTAGGTCACACCTTGAGTGCTGTGTCCAGTTCTGGGCACCTCAATTTAAGAAGGGCATTGAGGTGCTTGAGTGTGTCCAGAGAAGGGCACCGAGGCTGGGGAGAGGCCTGGAGCACAGCCCTATGGAGAGAGGCTGAGGGAGCTGGGATTGGTTAGCCTGGAGAAGAGGAGGCTCAGGGGAGACCTTCTTGCTGTCTACAGCTACCTGAAGGGTGGTTGTAGCCAGGAGGAGGTTGCTTTCTTCTCTCAGGCAAGCAGCAGCAGAACAAGAGGACACAGTCTGAAGCTGTGCCAGGGGAAGTTTAGGCTGGAGGTGAGGAGAAAGTTGTTGCCTGAGAGAGTCATTGACTGCTGGAATGGGCTGCCCAGGGAGGTGGTGGAGTCAGCGTCCCTGGAGGTGTTCAAGGCAGGTTTGGATGTGGCACTTGGTGCCATGGTCTGGTGTTGAGGACTGTGCTAACGGCTTGGACTTGATGATCTTTGAGGTCTCTTCCAACCTTGGTGATACTGTGATACTTTTGTCTTAAGGGGAGGGTTACCTGCCCATGCAGACTTCCTCCAGGCTTCTCTAAACAAACCTACCTACCTACCTGGGGAGATTCCAAATGGGCTGCAGAAGGAAATGGGAACAGGTAAAAATTGGAATCATCTCCCAAGGGAAGCAGTGGATTCCCTGCACTGGACACTGTTGACTCAGCTTGACAGGGTGCTTGGCCAGCTCATTTCAACTATGCTATTACCTAGAAATATTGGATCAGAGGATCCTTGGGGTTCCTTCCAGCCTGGCATTCTGTGATTCTATACCTGCAACACAACTGAATTCACATTCAAAACCCATTAAAATAAAGTTCATTTATATGAATATTGACTATTCATGTAATTATTGAAATATTGAATATATTACATTTTGCCAGTGACAAGGACCATGTATTCCCTTGCACAGGAAATGTGTTTAAGGGAAAAAAATAATCTCTGTTTAAGTTTTTATGTATATAAAATTTGTTAAAACAAATACTCCCAACATATAGCAAAGCAGCTCTAATCTTCATCCCCTTACTTCTTGCAAACATCCTGGCAGTCATTGCTGCAGGACTGCTCTGTTACAGCTGGATTTGGAGTTACTGTGACACTAACTCCCTGCACACAGGTTCACAAAATACTTCTCCACCAGAACAGCTCCATCTAGCCAGACCAGGTCAAATTAAAACTCCATTTGTTTTTCCACCAGATTTTTGCCAGCACTCTGAACATGATAAATGAGACATTTATCATTTTGCTCTTCATGTTAAGGCAGTTAGAGTGTTGGGAATTATTAATTTTGTGGCTTTGTGCACTCAGTGTTCTGCAGCACACAAAGAAATGTGTTCATTTGGTGAGACTGTGGGTGGAGACATCTGGGCTTTAGGGTCCTGGGTAGCTGTGAAGTTCCCATAGAAACAGTTTTTTTGGCCTTTCTATCATTGGGTAGGGGTTGAAGACAGAAGGCAGCCTCTGCAGTTGGTCCAGGTTACACAAATGACCACGCAGTGGGAGGGGAGGTGTTTGTCAGACCAGGAGACACAGCAGCACTTTCAGATGCACTGTACAGTTTCAGCCTTTGAGGTCTATCTTTTACCCTCAAACGCAACCAAAAATGGCAGCTGTTACAGAGTGTGGTTTCTGCTCCTTGAAGTTTAGCAGGGAAGATAAACCCTGAGCCCTTCTCACAGCTGCTGTGGACAGAGGTCATGACAGGTAGGAGGTGGAAGGTGTTTAGCTAAGCGCATTGCGAGCTGCCGCACCTTTGAGGTTGCATTGGCTCACGCCCAATGGCAAGAATGTGCTTCAAACCTCTATCCTAACCCACACAGATCACCCAATGAGTTATCAAGTTTATTGTCACTTCAGTGCCTTAAGAAGCTCTAGAAAGAGGACACAAGACAGTCCTTGTCTTCTCTTCACTCTTCTACTACTCTGTAGAATCATAGAATAGAATCAACCAGGTTGGAAGAGACTTCCAAGCTCATCCAGTCCAACCTATCACCCAGTCCTAGCCAAACAACCAGACCATGGCACTAAGTGCCCCATTCAGACTCTTCCTGAACACCTCCAGGGATGACGACTCCACCACCTCCCTGGGCAGCCCATTCCAATGCCAATCACTCTCTCTGGCAACAACTTCCTCCTAACATCCAGCCTAGACCTCCCCTGGCACAACTTGAGACTTTGTCCCCTCATTCTCTTGCTGATTGCCTGGGAGCAGAGCCCGACACCAGTTGGCTACAACCTCCCTTCAGGTAGCTGCAGAGAGCAATGAGGTCTGCCCTGAGCCTCCTCTTCTGCAGGCTGCACATCCCCAGTTCCCTCAGCCTCTCCTCACAGGGCAGTGCTCCAGGCCCCTTACCAGCTTCATCGCCCTTCTGTGGACACATTCCAGTACCTCAACATCTATACAATCATAGAATCAAGGAGGATGGAGCCTTTTCAGATGATGTTTCAGGATGGACATAACACAACACTTTTCCCCCCTCTATAAACCAGTATACAAAGCTTCCACCTCTGCAAACAATTTCCATTCATATCTTTACCTCTGTTCAACTTAGCTGTTAAAACCTTACTCTTTCTTATCCTTCCCTGTCCTTGTTGGTCATCTGCAACATACAACTATGACTAGAATACTGCTTCTTCCCTTTCAGGACACGTTCATGCTCTGTACTCCTGTGCAAACCTGGACACAGCTGAGCAGCTGATGGTCACAGATGATCAGGGGGTTGGAGCATCTCCCCTCCAAAGATAGGCTGAAAGAATTGGAGCTGTTGAGCCTGGAGAAGAGAACCACATTTCACTATCTGAAGGGATCTACAGGAAGCCTAGGCAGGGACTGTTTAGAAGGGCTTCCAGTGATAGGATGAGGGACAGTGGTTTGAGACCGGAGCAGGGAAGATTAGGTTGGCCATCAGGAGGAAGCTCTTCACAATGACAGTGGTGAAATACTGGAACGGGCTGCCCAGGGATGTGGCTGAAGCCCCATCCCTGGACTCGATGTGGCTCTGGGCAGCCTGATCTAGTTGGAGGTGTCCCTGTTGAGTGCAGGGGGCTTGGACAAGATGACTTTTGAGGTTCCCTTCCAACTCAATGCAGTCTGAGAATCTATGATTCTGGATCTAGATGTAAATCCAGTTCCTACCTCTGAACCTCTCTCACAGGAGTCCAAACTATCATTACACACTCCTCTTTACTCCTCGTGCTTAATGTATAGACTTCACCTCTATTGCTCACTGGCTGCACTTCTTTATTGTTTGAAGCAATTTAAAGCCACAAGCACATTTTCACCTCTACCTGTAGCATATAAATTCCACTTTCCTGACAATAGTTGTTATGTAGCTCTGCAAAGACCTTATTTAAATCATCACAACCACATTGTGAGTCAGTTCCTATGAATGACATTATTCAACAGCCTTTTCTTTTCCTTTTTTTTTTTCTTTTTTTAAGCAGTCAGGTAATTGTTCCTTCTTTGCCATCACCTTTTCTTTGCTAGCAAATTTCCAGTCTGACCCACAACACAACTGAAGGACTTACTCTTGCAAGACCTCTTGCTCTTCACCATTCTCCTATGCACATAGCAGTGTACAGCACTGGTTAGATAGTTTAATTACGTGGCAAACATCATTCTCCCTGATTATGACTTTGATGCCTTCCTCCCACAATAATAAGTTAATAGCTGCCATCTGCCTATTAAAATACTTTGAGCAGAAGATAATCTTCTGTTCCTGGCATAATTGCCCCTCTAACTCTGCCATGTACATATATTTGACTTGTCTCTAAGGAAAATCTGGTTGTGTTTAAATACAACTCTCTCTGTTCACTTTTTTATTGAAAATGTGGTGTGTACCAACCCAGCAGAGAAAGAACATCATGTATTTGAGGTCTAAACATCTTGGCTCTGCATCATCCTCTCAAAATCTGTCAGCATTTCCTAGAGTGACCTCTCTGTGATCTACTCACTGGAGTCAAGATCGTTTTAATCAAAACGCGGAACAGAGAGGAATTAGCTAAGCACCTGAAATGCCTGAGCCAGCATCAGCATGACAAGTTATTACTAAATCCACCTAAAGCACAATGAAAATAGTTATTCCAAGGAAACTATGCAGAACTATTTAAAAACTTCATGATGGTTATGAGCAGCCTTTTGGGGCAACCACAAACCTGCGCCAAACTTTAGTTCTACCCAGGTGGCAAAGCAATTTCCTGATGAGGAAAGGGGTAAAAAGGGAACACCTGAGCACCTGAGAGCACTGAGCAGGTGAACACAGAAAGCCCTAACTCTTTACTGAAGAAACAAACCTAGCTAAGGACCAGCTCCCTTCAGCCCCCATGTTATAATCATTTACCAAATACAAAGCATAGAGCCTTTTCAGCCCACACCATGCATTGGTTTTAATCATGCTTTCCATACTTTATTTACAATTTGGAGCCCTCAACACAAGGATGGAGATGGTCCCTGATGGAGGTGGTCTAGAGGATGGTCACAAAAATGATGAGAGGGATGGAGCACCTCTCTTACAGGCTGAGAAAATTGAGGTTGTTCAGCCTGGAGAAGAGAAGGCTCCAGGGAGACCTTATAGTTGCCTTCCAGTCCCTGAAGGGGATTACAAGAAAGCTGCTGAGGGATTGTCTGTAAGTGTTTGTAGCATTGGGACAAGAGGCCATAGTTTGAAATGAGAGCAGGGCAGATTCAGATTGAACATTAGGAGGATGCCCTTTACTATGAGCGTGCTGGAACACTGGAAGACATTGCCCAGGGAGATTGTGGAGGCCCTCGCCCTGAAAACATCCCAGGTCAGGTTGTTTGGAGCAATCTGATCTAGTTAAAGATGTCCCTGCTTACAGTGGTGAGGTTGGGCTCGATGACCTCTAGAGGTCCCTTCCAACCCAATGCATTCTGTGAATCTAAAGGTTGGCAAGTTTCATTATTCAGCAGTTATTAAATACAAGATTAAAACGGAGCACAGGTCGTGAAGAGAGACAATTTAGATGTGTGTGTGGCTGAAGAGGAAGAGTGTTTCAGGAGTTAAAGCAAGACCCAGACAGAAATCAGACTGGAGAAATGGAAAGGAAAACCACAAAGAATGGTTCTCAAAAGAGGAAGAAATAGTTAGGGGTAGGCTCTGGGATGTTTGGGTCTGGGCAAGCAAATTACTACTTGTGCTGGTTTGAGACATCATGATGTTTTCCTTTCATAGCCTATAGTATAATTTCCTCTATTAAAATATTCTAATTAGCCTCAAACCAGCACACTACTTCACTGGCCAGCAAACAAAAGCAGACCTCTCAGCAAGAAAGCAGACAAAGATAAACTGCACTGCCTGCTACAAAGACATTTTGTGGAAACACTTTTTACTGGGAAAACCAACACCACATCTATAGGAACTTTATGCTTGCATGAATATATATTTTAAAAAAAAAAATGTTTTCAGAGTGTAATTTTTATCTCTCTCTTTGCCAGAAGCACCACTAGAGCCCAAGCTCCTGTGCTACACTGAATACTAATCCTTGCTTTGCGTTCTGAGGAATCTGTTCTGGTTAAAAATACTTTGAGTTCTTATAGAAACATGGAAAGGCTGAGAGTAAGGCTAGGGAAGATGCTGTCCTCTCCAGCAAGACTGCACTTTGGTGTGACCCCCACAGTGAAGTAACATCTCTGTGTGTTCCTTCTCCTCACTTCCCCACCCTGAGGCAGACACTCCGTCCGGATTTGTATCTGTATTAGTAACCACATGAGTAGTTAGTGAGAACCAAGATGGAAAGACAATGCTGACCAAGCTGCCAATGCCCAGTTTGGGCCAGTCTTACACACCACATCACAGGTAACACCAGACCTTCTCACTGTGGGAGACCTCAGACCATCCGATTGTAACAGGTGCCACTGTGGCAAGGGGAGGGCCATTGGGCCGTGCTGCAACGTGTTAATGATTGTCTTCTGATTGCAAGCACCAGCCAGATGGCACATGCCCACCCAGGTGTTGCTTCTCTGCTCTGTAACCTCACAGGTCAGATGTAACTGGCCTGAGGATCACAGATGGAGCTCGTTAGGTGTAAATAGCAGAGGAAAGTGGTGCACTGCTGCAGTCCTAGGGGAGGATTCATCTGACATCCCAACTAACTAGCAGTGTGGCTGAAGTTGTGCCAGGGAAGCTTTAGGATGAATATTAGGAAAAATGTCTTTGCTGAAAGAGTGGTCAGGCCTTGAGACAGCCTGCCTAGGGAGATGGTGGAGTCCCCATCCCTGGGAGCGTTCATGAAGCATTTGGATGTTGCAGGATATAGTTTAGTAGTCATGGTAGTTGGGTTGCAGTTGGACTCGATCTTAAAGGTCTTTTTCAACCTTGATTCCATCATCTGAACGAAGTACAGCTCTCACCACAACAGTTTACAGGGCTATACACAGTCACAGCAAGCTATTATGACTACAGTGCACGACTGGAAGAGAATGCAGGACACCTGTCAGAAGTCTTACTAGGACAGGGAGATGCCTCAGAAACCATCAGCAGTGCAAGAAGCTGATCAAGCTGCCTGGGTAGGTAAAGAGGCAAAGAGCAGAAAGCTGCACACCAAAGCTTTATCAGAGAAAGGATCAAGACAGGATACAACAGAGAGAGGGAGAGGTACAATTACAGCTGGATACAAGATAAAAAGAACTACTGCAAAAGGAGAGAGACCTACAAAAAGCAAAGTTCTACTGTTAAAAGTCACCTGAGATTTTCAGATCAAACAGATGAAGGCATCTGTGGTATTACCCTCATTAGAGAACGTTCAAAGGTTTAAACTAGAAAGCAGGACTACCCAGGGTAGTAGTGAGTTACTCTGGACCTGGAGGAGAATGAGTATGATGAGAGGCAAATACACAGTTCTGATTTCCCTGGCTTTCAGAAACATTGTTCTTTGGAATTCCAAGCTTTTCACTTTCAAAATGATTGACAGCCAGAGGATGGAAAATAACTCTGCTCTGACAGAACGTTTTAGCATCCAGCTAAGTATAGCTGGTGTGTTCCAGGGATCAGCCAGTTCTGGGACCACTAAGGGGGAAAAGTGATCAAAGATAAACACACCCAGGGGCCTTAAAGCATAATTTACGTAAAGAACAAGTTATGATTTTTATCACAAATATTAATTTCTTTTTGTAGAACATATGATTACTCCTTTAGAAAATGATTTTAACATTAATGGCTATTTGTGACTGGTAAACTGCTTCACCTAGTTAGCATGAGGGCTGCAAGACATACTGAGTATATTTAAGTGCTTTACTTTGTTTCAGTCCATGAACTCTCTCTACTGCTCTAAGTACCCTGCATTACACTTTCACAGTCTTTGTGGTGTGGGTAAATGTTCTGTTGTGCCTCGAACCAAGCAGAATCTCCTGCTGTTAGCTCTGACCTCTTTGCTGTACCTTGATAGTCACACGTAACAAACCTTTACTTCCCTGTCTACAGCTGCATTAAGATTTATAAGGTTAGGTAAAAACGTTGACAAAAATTATCTTCCTGAAGACAGCTACATTTGACACTCACATGAGCGACAGAACCCTCCCTGGAGGTGTTCAAGGCCAGATTGGATGAGGCCTTGAGTGACCTGTACTAGTGAGAGGTGTCCCTGCCTATAGCAGGGGGTTGGAACTGGATGATCCTTGAGGTCCCTTCCAACATTACCATTCTATGAGTGTATTCCTTGAAGATGAAATTCATCTACTCGGGCATAGCCTTCCTTCAGGACATTATAAAACGACACAAACTACACAACCACATAGTAAAGTCCTTTTGAAGAAAACCTTTCAAGTGTAAAATGTGAGAAATTTGACAGTGCTTTCAGATTTAAAGCTCCTACTTTGTCTTTTCGATTGGAATGCAAACCCCCAGGCAGTTCACACTGCAACAAACCATTCAGGATTCATTTCTCTGTAGGCACCTAAAGGTTCCTTAAAAGCAGTCCATAAATTCGTTAAGGCATACACAGGTTTCTCTTGTTGCTTAAGCAGACACCTGAAGTGGTGTGGTTTAGGTTTTTTCCTTTCCTCCAAGCAAATTGCTACTGTTTTGTAAGTAATCTCCTAGAACTAGGGGGTCGCTATGCTAGAAGGCTGTCCTATGCTCTGCAAATTGCACAGTGGGATTGCAGAACCCAGATTCCTGACCACTGTTTAAATAAACCTAATTGAATTCGACTGAATTAGACACATACAGGTTAAATTCTTTAAGCCAGCAAGGCTCCATCACTGCAGCAGCATGCACAGAATTAATTCTTAAGGGAAAGAGGTCCTGCACCTGGGTAGGCAAAATCCCAAGCACAAATACAGGCTGGGTGGTGAATGGCTGGATAGCAGCCCTGAGGAAAAGGACCTTGGAGTCTGGGGTGATGAAGAGCTCAACATGAGCCTGCAGTGTGCACATGCAGCCCAGACAGCCAACCGAGTCCTAGGCTGCATCAAGAGAAGCGTGGCCAGCAGGGCAAGGGAGGTGATTCTGCCACTTCACTCTGCTCTTGTCAGACCCCACCTGGAGTACTGTGTGCAGTTCTGGAGCCCTCAGCACAGGAAGGACATGGAAGTGTTGGAGTGGGTCCAGAGGAGGCCACGATGATGATCAGAGGGCTGCAGCAGCTCTGCTGTGAGGACAGGCTGAGAGAGTTGGGGCTCTTCAGCCTGGAGAAGAGAAGGATTTGAGGGGACCTGATAGTAGCCTTCCAGGATCTGAAGGGAGCCTACAGGAAGGCTGGGGAGGGATTATTTACAAGGTCTTGCAACGACAGGACAAGGAGCAATGGGTTTGAACTGGCAGAGGAGAGATTTAGACTGGATGTTAGGAGGAAGTAGTTTGCAGTGAGGGTGGTGAGACACTGGCACAGGTTGCCCAGGGAGGTTGTGGCTGCTCCCTCCCTGGAGGTGTTCAAGGCCAGGTTGGAGGAGGCCTTGAGTGACCTGTGCTAGTGGGAGGTGTCCTTGCCTATGGCAGGGGGTTGGAACTAGATGATCCTTGAGGTCCCTTCCAACCTTACCATTCCATGATTCTATGTTTTGGAATAGAGGTTTGCTGGCATGCAAACATCTACCAGAGAAATTGGAGCTTGTGCTCCTTGTAGATCAAAGAACAATTTTTAAAGTAACATGAGGCTGCTCTGAGAAATCGCAGAGGTGAGAAATAGAAATAAAAAGAGACTTAAGGACTTTCCAAGACTAGAATCACAGAATGGCTGGAAAGGACCTCAAAAGATCATCTACTCCAACTCGCCTGTCAGAGCAGGATCACCTATACCATTTTTGTATTTGTCTTTCTGTCAACTAAGACTACTCTTCTCCCAAAAAACCAACACAAAAAACAAATAAACAAACAAAAAAAAACCCCACCAAAAAACCCAACCCCCCTCCAAAAAAAAAACCAAAACAAACCATCCTGAGCTCCTGTATTGCATACAGAAAAAATGAAGGGCTAATTATCTCAAATTAGATAAAATGAAGCAACACCAAATGAAGCTTTTGTGTTCCCTCACTAGCCAGCAAACATTCATCCAAAAGAAGAACTTACTAAAGGCCAGTGGCCAAAACCGAGTGGCTGACCAAAACAAATATTAGCAAAACACATTAGTTGGCTTCAAATTTTCAGATGGACTACGAACACATTTACTCATCTTACTAAGGAGGGATGGTTTAAAAAAAAAAAAAAAAAAAAAAAAAAAAAGTTCTCTGTCTCATCTCCCAGATTTGGCTCTTCCATCCNTTAGAACCAGATACTGTTACCCATCAGTTCTGCAAAACAAGAAATGCTGAAGTCTTTTACCATATGAAGCTCCTGCGCAAAGAACAGGAGCTCCCAACACTGGTGCCTGCACAGATGCATTCTGAAAATTAGTTGGAATAACACAGTTCATCTACAATCAAAATCCTGCCTTTTAAAACCCTTGGGGAACTGAGCACAGATCTGGTTTGCCCATGTGCTTTGGCCACGTAGCAACACACACCCCACACTCCTACTGGAGAAGCTTTCTTCTTCACAAGCACCAGAAACTCAACTTTCCCACTGTATTCTTCTTTATATACAACTGTATTTTGCAATCAGCGTTTGCCTCTTTTACATCACTTGCTTAAGACAGCTTTTAGCTATTCTGAAAGGCTGTTTTGGTGGTTAATGTCAGTGAGCAGGTGTCTCTGCTTTACTCCACCTCCCAGTTTTGCAGCAGGTGATATAAAATGGTTTCTAAACGTTCTGCTTTTGCAGAAATCTCTGAATCTCCTGGTCACACCTGTTCACTTACAGACATGTGCAGCCAAGTCATAAGGTTCTTCAGGAGAGAGAAGCAAGGCATATGCTGACCTAAACATCATCTAAACCTTGCTTTAAAAGTTTCTTTTCCTCTTTGGAGGCAAATTAACTTTACCCAGAGAGAGATATGTACAGCAAGCTTCACCGTAACTGCTGCAATAGAAGACGCTCGCTTTAAAGGTACGAAAGCTGCTTTTGCAGACCCGGCAGGACACTCCAGACAACCTACGAGCTCAAACCCCTCACCAAAATTAACTCCACGCCAAGTTGTAACGCAGTTATTGACCGTGCAACATCGAAACCTGGAGCAGGAGGAAACGTCTGTCACCATCCCAAAAGAGCAGTAAAATAAGGAAAGCCAAAGGCAGCCCAGGTCGGGACGGAGGACCGAGTATCGTGGCGGGGAAGCTACCGAGCCGGGCACCGCCGCGCTCCCCAGAGCAGCCCGGGGCGCCACCGCCGCCGGGGAGCCAGCGAGTCTCCCACGGGTCCCCCATGCCGGGCTGCCCGCACGGCTCCCTCCCTCCCGAGCTGGGCGGTGCTCTGGATGCGGCGCTCCACCGGGGTCTTGCAGCGAGGGTCCTTCCACCGCTGACCCCCCCCACCGCGGCCTCGCCCCTTCCCCAGCGGTGAGCAGCAGCGCCCAGCGCCAGAAGGGAAAGAATAGGTTCCCCCCGGAGGTCCCAAGGAAACTCACCCTGTGCCTGCGGTTCCATAGCGGGGATGCTCCGCGGCCGCGCGGTCCCGGTGCTGTAGCGGCGCTGCCGGTGGGCTCTAAGCTGCCGCTGCCGCCGCTCTCCGCCCACCGACCGCGAGCGGAGCGCACTGCGCCACCTGCCGGCCAGCCGCGGCCAGCGCCGCTCACCTGCTACCTCCCCTCGCCTCCGCGGCGGGGCGGGGACGGGCGAGGGACACCTGGGGGGCGGCCGGTGGGGTGATGACCCCTGGGGTTGGGGAGTGAGTAGGAAGAAGAGGCCTTCAGGATGTAGAGAGCTGCCTGGCATACTGCGGCTTTGCCCTCCGGGAGAATCCCAGCGTGGTGGAGATTGGAAGGGACCTCCGGAGATCACCGAGTCCAACTTCCCTTGCTAGGGCAGGCTCTCCTAGATCAAGTTGCACAGGAATGTGCTCAGGTGGGTTTTAGAGGAGACTCCAGGAACTCCCTGGCCAGCATGCTCCAGCGCCCTCGTAGGAAAGGAGTTTCTTCTTCAGTTCGAGCGAAATCTCCTGTGTTCTGGTTTGTGCCCGCTGCCCCTTGTCTTGTCACCGGGCACCACCGAGAAGAGCCCAGCCCCATCCTCTTGCCTCTTGCTTCTTTACATACTGATAAGCATTGATAAAATACTCAATCTGCTCTTCTCCAGGCTGAACAGCCTCAGGGGTCTCAGCCTCTCCTCATCAAAGAGGGATGCTCCAATCCCCTCAGCATCTTTGTGGCCACACTCCTTAATGCACCTCGGAATATCACTGGCCACCTTGGATATAAGGGCACATCAGGATCATAGAATGATTTGTGTTGGATTGGATGTCCAAAATTCACCTATTCCAAACCACTTGCAATGAGCAGGGACATAGATTGTAGCAGCACAGGATTGTTTTGATTGGAAAAGACCTTTAAGATCATTCAGTCCTACCATTCTCTAAACAACACCAAGGCTGCTGCTAAACCATGTCCCTTGGCACCACATCTCTGCCTCTGAAACACCTTCAGGGCTGGGGATTCAACCCCCTCCCTGGGCAGCCCCTACCAGTTGTTGAGAACCCTGTGCTGCAATTTATCCTACTAAACAATCGTTCAGCCTGAAGAACCATCACTTTCCACTGGTATCTCACAGTTCTTGGACTGTATGCACTTGTGTGAATTATTCAGCAGAGTTTTTCCTCACCATCTAAAATTTAGTAATAGTTTAGGGTACTCAGCATCTTGCAGAGATAGTTCACAGTGCAGTGCAGGATTACTTTAGACTTTGCTCATGAATCACAGAACCACAGAATTAACCAGGTTGGAAAAGATCTTTGAGATCATCGAGTCCAACCTATCACCCAAAATAACCTCCACACTTCATTACCAGTCCATGTTCATGTCACTTGTGGAAGGCTGCAGAACTTAGCAGGGTCCAGGTCTAGCAATGCTGCATTCACCATGGTTGAGCATCTCTGTGGTTGTCACTCAGATACCAGATCTAGTTTGTGTGCAATGTGCTGCTGAAAGCCTTCCAGGACACACTGAGGATCTCAGTATCACAGTATCACCAAGGTTGGAAGAGACATCAAAGCTCATCAAGTCCAATCCATTACCACAGACCTCAAGACCAGACCATGGCACCAAGTGCCACGTCCAAACCTGCCTTGAACACCTCCAGGGACGCTGACTCCACCACCTCCCTGGGCAGCCCATTCCAGCAGGCAATGACTCTCTCAGGCAACAACTTTCTCCTCACCTCCAGCCTAAACTTCCCCTGGCACAGCTTCAGACTGTGTCCTCTTGTTCTGCTGGTGCTTGCCTGAGAGAAGAAAGCAACCTCCTCCTGGCTACAACCACCCTTCAGGTAGCTGGAGACAGCAAGAAGGTCTCCCCTGAGCCTCCTCTTCTCCAGGCTAACCAATCCCAGCTCCCTCAGCCTCTCTCCATAGGGCTGTGCTCCAGGCCTCTCCCCAGCCTCGTTGCCCTTCTCTGGACACGCTCAAGCACCTCAATGTCCTTCTTCAATTGAGGGGCCCAGAACTGGACACAGGACTCAAGGTATGGCCTAAGCAGTGCAGAGTCCAGGGGGAGAATGAGCTCCCTGCTCCTGCTGGCCACACTCTTGCTGATGCAGGCCAGGACGCCTCATGATGCTTCATGTGGCTCATAATATTAAGAAACAACAAAGCAAGGTAGCAAAGACAGGTGAAGGGAACCTTGCATACTGATCCGTGAAAATACACAAACAAAAAATACTAAAACAAATCCAAAGAAAATGGTTGTGCAGTGAAATTAAAGGAAAAGAAGAATATGTATAGAAAGTAATTTATTTTCCTTAAACTATCACAGTGTCAAATTTCCTTATTCCTCAGATTTTCTTTTCTAACAAATTAGAAAATTAAGGCCAGAGCAGCTTTGATTTGTATACATCTAGTGATGTTTTGTTTTAATATGCACACGCTGGTGGGGTTGAATTTGAATTACTGTAGAATATGAATTACCATTATTTTTTTCTAGGCCAACCTCTCTTCACTGCAGTTTGACATCTCCTTGGGCTGGAATTTACCACTTTGAAAAGCCAAATAGAGGTTGTCAGGAGAATGAATTCCTGTACTCTTATCATTTTGAATAAAGAGGCATCCTACTGTGACAAGATCTGAGCTCAGAAATGCTATCTACAGGGGAGAAAAAAAAAAAACCAAAAACAAAAAACCAAAACCCAAATTCAAATCCAGCAACAGATGCATGAAACAGCTGAGAAATTTCTCTCACAGCATCATTAGTATAATAGATATTAGTATCTCTGTCTGCATAATTAGAACATGTACTTTTCTGCAAATACAGGCAGAGGTTTTTTAATTCAGCCCAAGCAGTTTCTCCAAAGCATAATGAAAACTGAGCACTCAATTTACTTGTGGGGCCGCAGCAATAATAACACTGTTTATGGAGAAGCATAATTAAAAATCTTACAGAGGCTTCTGCTGTCCAAATTACTGAGCAGCGAATGTGGTACCAAATGTATTGAATGTTGGAGGGGAGAGGGAGAGGGGGAATGGGAGAGGGGAATGGGAGA
>VWZE01012823.1:180572-198402 GCA_013396675.1 Eubucco bourcierii
GGGGTTTGGAACTGGTTGATCCTTGAGGTGCCTTCCAACCTTACCATTCTATGATTCTATGATTCTTTTCCAGTGCCCCCCTAAAGGACTTTCACTGACACAGGTTCAGAAGGTTAAAATAATTGATAGTTTCCCTCTGTTAAAGCAACAGATAGAGCAGCTGTGGGGTTGCTGGTGATAAATGCACTAATTGCAAGTGGTGGAGCTCAAATAATAAATCTGGGTAACATCCAACACAAATGGAGATGCAAATCTTGGTGTAGCTCTGATAGGTAATAGAAAGGGACCGCTGCTGGCATCTGATGTTCTGCTTACATAGTGGCTTTCAATATAAAGACAGAGGATGGCCTAGAAATAATGGATCAGAATGATGCTCCAGGGAGCCCAATTTCTTATCTCTGACAGCACAACCAGGTGTCTAGGAAAGAGTGCAAAATACAGCAAACAAATTCTACCCTCTACTGCTGTCCAGGTCTGGAACCACACAGGCAAGGTGTCTGTACATTTAGTGACTTAGCACTAATCTTCCTCTTATAAACTGCTCCACTTTCCACTTCAGCCCTCAGTACCTCCAACACCCTTTGGCAGGAGTTCCCATTTGCTGCTTGCATAAAGACTTCCCTTTATGACAGCTCCTGCTAGCCTCATTTGATGCTCCCTGCATCATCACCTCTTCAGATAAAAAAAAATACTCAATCACAATTTGTCTTTTCAACATTGCTGGAAAGACCTTTGTTACAATCATGGTAACCACCACGTATCAGTTTTATCATTGCCATGCTGAGGGAGTCTCCCTCTATTTTGTTTTTTTTTTTGTTGGCCAAAACCCATTCAGTCATTGTTGCCAGCTCTCATCTTTACTGGCCTGGGTAGTTTCTTCATCAGCAGCACCACTCTGTCACTTACCTTCTCCTTCACATCATTTGTTACTCTGTCACTTACCTTCTCCTTCACATCATTTGTTACTCTGTCACTTACCTCCTCCTTCACAACATTTGTTACTCTGTCACTTACCTCCTCCTTCACAACATTTGTTACTCTGTCACTTACCTCCTCCTTCACATCATTTGGAAATCTGTCCAAGAGCAAAATCCACACACAGCTCTCTGCAGAGCCCAGCTGTCATCCCTCCTTCACTACAAAAGCTATTTGCTCCAACCATTTTCTGTCTTCTGCCCACATGATGTCCACATTGCCCACGTCAGATCCTCTTTCTTAGCCCACACCTGCTTAGCTTCGTTTGAGGCTGTAAGAAATTCCAACAGAGTCTCATAAGCCATTCCAGTAGTCAAGATGATTTCCTGACCTGCCAGATGAACTTTGTGGTTGGTAAAGTAAAACTCCTTCCACGTTGGCTTTCCTGCAGCACAAGAGCTTTGTCCATGTGGCTGCTAATTGTAACCCTGTTCTCATTAGCTGCTCTTTCACTGATCCCCCATTCCAAGACTCCCCTTGATTGCTTGCTTGATGAATCCACAGTGTTTTGACCAGCACTAAAAAGGATCACACAGTATCACCAAGGTTGGAAGAGACCTCAAAGCTCATCAAGTCCAACCTGATACCACAGCCCTCAAGACCAGACCATGGCACCAAGTGCCACGTCCAAACCTGCCTTGAACACCTCCAGGGACACTGACTCCACCACCTCCCTGGGCAGCCCATTCCAGTAGCTGGATGATCCATCACCTCACTACCCTCCTGCCATACAAATTAACTCTATCCTAGAGGGAATTCTTCACCTTAAAATATAAGAGATGAGAGCAGGAGAAGAATTCTTATTCAGTTGTAACAGAATTAGGATAAAGTTCAGCTTGGATAACCTGCTCAGAGGCTTCCCCCTACCCAGCACCTATTATTCTCCTCTCTACCATAGTCACAGGAATTAACAAACACCTTAAGAAGATATTTGGACTCAGGTGGTTAGTTATGTAAGAGAGACAAATGTGCCTCCTTTTGCTGCTGCAGTCAAACCACTCAGCAAATGCATGAGAAGCTTGAGTATTGATATAACATTTTTGGGGGAAGGTTAACTCAATTATTAATGGTGAACTCTGCTTCTTAGAAAGAGGCACAACTGTATGAATGATTTAAAGAAGACACCTATCCTTATTTCCTGTGATCACCACTGCAAGTACCCAAAAAGTCCTCTGAAGGGAAGCATCTAAAACTGTAGTTGCCAGCCTGTAATGAGCACATCAGTGCTGTTTCCTCAGAGAAACCCCCTCCCTGTTTATGATTGAGGTCTGCCAGTTTGAGATTGTGGGTGAGGAGTGAGCCTGTAACGTCAGCTTGAGCTCCAGGGCTATCGATTTCTTTGGCCTCCCGACCATCCTTCCCCTGCTGCAGGCTGAGCGCTGGAATTCCTACAGATAAGGAACCTCTGGTATGATGCCCTTGACATTTCGTTGCAAATCTTGACTGTTTTGGAGGGGGGTGGGGTGAAGGTTGAAAGGTTTGTCCTTGGCAAGAGGCAGCCAGCACAGGCCTGAGGATTTCTGCTGCGGGTTTCACTGCAGGGAATCGTTTTTCTGCTTTATTGCCTGCAGGAACAAAACTGCAGGCGAGGGTTTCACCTTGCCTGCCCCTGCACGGAGATGCAAATGCAGTTTTGTAATTAGGCACAGTGCTTAAAAAAAAATCCCCAGCACATCAGACAAAACATTCCATCAATACTGGCAGCTCACAAGGGATTACAGATTTCAAGTGTATAGCTACAGGGCTGCTTCCTCTCAAAGCTGTCTTTCAAAAAGAGGGAGCTTTCAGAAGTGGGGGGAAATTGGATTCCAGCATTACTTCCTCCTCATTTTGTATCGTGGTATTTTAGGCTAACATTTTAACACTTCATGAGAAGGTGAAAATATTGTGTTGCATCTCAAGAGGCTTTTCAAAGTGACAGCAGTGGCCGAGTGATGCTGCCTGGCAGGGTGTTTCACCTAAAAACATCCATCACAGGAAACTGTTTTTCACTGCTTTCACTTTCAGTGTTAATGCAGTTGAGGACTGAATCATACACTCGTTTGGGCTGGAAAAGACCTTTAAGATCATCAAGACCAACCACTCTCTAACTCTGCCAAGGCTGGTGCTAAACCACATCCCTCAGCATCAAACCTCTGCCTCTTCAAAACACCTCCAGGGGTGGGGATCCAACCACTTCTGTAGGGAGCCTGCTCCAGGGTTTGAGAACCCTTTTAGTGAAGAAGTCTCTTCTCATAGCCAACCTAAACCTCCCCTGGTGCAACTTGAGACCAGTTCTTCTGCCCTCATCACTTGTTATTAGGGAGAAGAGAGCAACCCCCACCTGGTTTCATCCTCCTGTCAGGGAGCTGAGGAGACTCAGCTCTTCCCTCAGCCTCTTGTTCTCCAGACTAAACACCCTCAGTTTCCCCAGTTCCTCACCAGACCTGTTCTCCAGACCCTTCACCAGCTTCGTTGCCCTTCTCTGGACCTGTTCAGTTATCAGCAGCTGGACTGAATGTCCTGCAATACAGTGTTAGTGAACAGAAACATTCTGAACTCTTAAGACCTCCAGAGGTCCCTTTAGGCCCCTAAAATCCTGTGATGCTGTGAAGTTTAAATCTTCCTGTGGCATTTTCTTCTGTAATGATTCTGTAAGAACAATCACAAATATGACAGATTAAAGCAAGACTCCACAGGGTTGCTCAAATATCATTCATGCACCCAAGTTTGCATGAGTCCAGAGGAGGGCCATGAGGATGCTCTGAGGGCTGGAGCAGCTCTCCTATGAGGACAGGCTGAGAGAGTTGGGGCTCTGCAGCCTGGAGAAGAGAAGGCTTCCAGGAGACCTTAGAGTAGCCTTCCAGGATCTGAAGGGGGCTACAGGAAGGCTGGGGAGGGACTATCGACAAGGTCTTGCAATGCCAGGACAAGGGGAATGGGTTTGAACTGGCAGAGAGGAGATTTAGACTGGATGTTAGGAGGAAGCTGTTTGCAGTGAGAGTGGTGAGACACTGGCACAGGTTGCCCAGGGAGGTTGTGGCTGCTCCCTGCCTGGAGATGTTCAAGGCCAGGTTGGAGGAGGCCTTGAGTGAGCTGTGCTAGTGGAAGGTGTCCCTGCCTATGGTAGGGGGTTGGAACTGGATGATCCTTGAGGTCCCTTCCAACCTTACCATTCTATGATTCTATGAAGCTTTTAAAGAAGAGTCAGAGACTCAGATGAGTTTTCTTTCTTTTCCAAAACTTTATTAGGTAGACATTACCAGATGACATTGGAAAAGCCCTCGTGAGCCAACTGTACAATATTTGTCTTCCCACAATCCAGTAAATCCACACCCCCACCCCCCATGGCTGAGCACTGATTCTCAGACAGGAGGACTGCATTTGAATGACACTTCACATTCTTCCATTCCATCATGGGGAAGCACTTTCTCAGTTTGTTGGTAACAGGGGCTCAGGGTATCAGTGGAAGTGAAAGGAATGCCTCCAGAGGAACCCAAGTACCCTCAGTTTGGACTCCTGAACGCCACCCTCAGTTCTGACACCAGACTCCTCGCAGAGTCTTTTGAAATTAAACTGCCTACCAGGATGGTGATTGTATTTAGCAAAGTGAAGCAGTACAGAGACAAACCTATTACTGAATACTAGTGAGGTAACATTTGGAAAATAAAACTGTTAAAAAATTCACTTACTTTCAAAAGGTCCTGTCCAGCAGGACAAACATTGGCAGAACACCTTCCCTTGTATCCATGCATGTACATGTGCATATACAACCTGTGTCTACTACAGCTTTTTAAAGAACAGGATTTTAGTTATACATTCATCAGTTTAAAAGTCAGACAGCACTATGGTAGAAGACTTCAGTGAACCATCTCTAGACCTCTGAAATTAAAAGGCACTCTGAAGAGGGCAGCAAGGAATAATGGAGAGAACGCTGACAGGACTTAAGCAGCCACAAAGGTACAACACTCGGCAGTGAGCACTGCTACACACTGGACAATAAAAATGAAAATTAAAGATGGATTCTTTGTAAAATATTGCCCAAAGTTATCTAATATTTTGCCCAGAGATGTAGTTGAGGCCCCACAGAATCACAGAATCGTAGAATGGTAAGGTTGGAAGGGACCTCAAGGATCATCCAGTTCCAACCCCCTGCCATAGGCAGAGACACCTCCCACTAGTACAGGTTACTCAAGGCCTCATCCAATCTGGCCTTGAACACCTCCAGGGAGGGAGCAAGACCTCCAGGGAGGGAGCAAGACCTCCAGGGAGGGAGCAAGACCTCCAGGGAGGGAGCAAGACCTCCAGGGAGGGAGCAAGACCTCCAGGGAGGGAGCAACACCTCCAGGGAGGGAGCAACACCTCCAGGGAGGGAGCAACACCTCCAGGGAGGGAGCAATCCCATCCCTGGAGACATTCAAGGTCAAACTTGATGGGGCTCTGGACAACCTGATCTAGCTGGAGATGTCCCTGCTGAATGCAGGGGTGGGGTGGGGGTGGGTGTTGGATAAGATGACCTCTGAGGATCCCTTCCAGCCCAATGGATTCTATGATATTGTAACACCTTCATCAAGTGATTACAGCATGAAGACCTTTGTTGCACCACTATACAACAAAACCAAACCAAAACAATATACTTATCTGCTAAATAAAAGAGAAAGAATGGAAAAACCTTATCAGCATTTTGGTTGTGTGCCTGCTGGCTGTAAGAGAAGAATTCCATTTCAGGAAAGAACTTTTTAAAATAAACAGTAACTCACAAGAGTGAAGAAATGTTTTGCTACATGGCACCTCCTATTCAATGGGTTATAGAATAACTTAGTTAATGCCTTAAATTTGGAGATAATACTGAAAGGAGCCATTAAGATAGCTGTAAGAGTGATAACTCACTTATAATTTTATTGCAGCATGGCTCTAAATCAAATTTCCTATCACCAAAACCTTCAGATATGCAAGCTAAAACTTAATTAAACACTCATCTGGGATGCTTCCTGAAGAAATAATGTTGCTAGTGAGAGCTGGATCACCTAGCTACGGTTCTGACAGACTCAGGAATTTCAGAAGGTTCCAAGAGATACTCTTCTCCTCTTAATTTCCTCCCTCTTTTCCTTCCTTCACACATTCTTACTGGAGGAAATGTACCATAGCCAAGTGAAACTGAGATCTGAAACTGGGAGGAGTGGCTGACACTCTGTCAGGCTGTGCTGTCAGCCAGTGAGACCTGTCCAGGCTGGAGAGCTGGGCAAAGGGCAACCTCATGTGGTTCAGCAAGGGCAAGTGTAGGGTCCTTCCCCCTGGGGAGGTACAACTCCAGTTACAGTACAGGTCTGACCTGCTGGAAAGCAGCTCTGTGGAGGTCATAGGAGTGCTGGTAGACAAGTTCACCATGAGCTGGTGATGTCCCTCCTGGGCAAGGAGTGTCCTAGGGTTGCATGAGCACTGTGGCCAGCAGGTCAGGGGAAGTTCTACTTCTGCTCTACTCTGCCCCAGTAAGGCCACACTGGAAGGTTTGTGTCCAACCTGGGCTCCCCAGTTCAAAAGGGACAGGGAACTACTCAAGACAGCACAAGAGAGGGCCATGAGGATGATGAGGGAGAGACTGAGACCTTTGGCTTGGAGAACAGCAGACTGAGAGAGGCTCTTAGCAATGTTTATCAGTATCTAATGGGTAGGAGTCAAGAGGATGAGGCTCGGCCCAGAGACAGGACAAGGGCAGCAGGTACAAACCAGAACACAGGAGGCTTCACACAAACTTAAGGAAACTTCTTTACTTTGAGGGTGCTGAGGCACTGGAGCTGACTGTCCAGAGAGGTTGTGGAGTCTCCTCTAGAGACTTTCAAAACCCACCTGGACATACTCCTGTGCATCTTGATCTAGGAGAACCTGCTTTAGCAGGAGGGTTGGACTAGATCTCCCCAAGGGCCCTTCCAACCACTACCATTCTGTGATTGTGAAAATCATGTCATGAGCATGAATCTACACTAAACAGACCTTCCAAGAATAATTTTTCTTCTATCCCCCCCCACCCCCGATTAGTAACTCAATTTCCTTATCTTTTTAAAGCTTCAATATTTTTTAAAAGACCATGTCTACTAGAATTCCACAATTCCAGATAATTTTAGCAAAGTAGCTTATTCTTGGCACCTGACTTCCAATAGATGGACAAAAGTGGGAGCTCAGTGCTTCCACTGTCATGAACTAGTGCACAACAGGGCCTGTTAGAACCTTGGAGCTTGAAGGTAACATCTACTACAGGTTGTGGTCTAACCTAATTTCAGCTGAACTCTCTTCTCCAAAGAGTTGCATTTCTTTAAGTGGTTGCAAACTCATGGCTGGCTACACTAAGATCAAACTCACTCTGACAAGAATAGAAGATGAATTTCTGCACAAGTCTGAAGGGAGATGGGGGTGGTGGTGGTGTATGTGTAAAGCAAGTTAAAAGCCTCAGAAGCTTTTAAAAGAGCTCAGCAGAATGAAAATATTCATGCCAGATTACTTCTGTAAATCAGAAGAAGAAAACTTCACTAACACAACAATTGTCAACTTTCTGACCAATCCAGCACTGGTTACTTAGGTTTAATCTGTCTTATCTGCTGGAGTCCACAAAACAGAACTTCTCATATTGCTCTATGGAGGGGAACCAACACTTCCATTTGTTTCAAGCAGTAAGGCACTTACACATTGAAAATTCCTCATTATACAAAACAAACTCAGTCCTGGAATTCAGTGTTGATCCGATGGAACGGTCTACCTCCAGTTTTTCTAACTTCTTAGTCATCAGTGAAATATCCTACTGAAACTTCTCATCACTGATGCAACTTCAGTTTGTAAGCAATTCCAAATGTGCCACTAGAAATTGCTTTCAATCCACAGTGTTTTGACCAGCACTAAAAAGGATCACACAGTATCACCAAGGTTGGAAGAGACCTCAAAGCTCATCAAGTCCAACCTGATACCACAGCCCTCAAGACCAGACCATGGCACCAAGTGCCACGTCCAAACCTGCCTTGAACACCTCCAGGGACGCTGACTCCACCACCTCCCTGGGTAGCCCATTCCAGTAGCTGGATGATCCATCACCTCACTACCCTCCTGCCATACAAATTAACTCTATCCTAGAGGGAATTCTTCACCTTAAAATATAAGAGATGGGAGTAGGTGAAGAATTCTTATTCAGTTGTAACAGAATTAGGATAAAGTTCAGCTTGGATAACCTGCTCAGAGGCTTCCCCCTACCCAGCACCTATTATTCTCCTCTCTACCATAGTCACAGGAATTAACAAACACCTTAAGAAGATATTTGGACTCAGGTGGTTAGTTATGTAACAGAGACAAATGTGCTGTTTAATCACATTTTAAAAAACACCCACAAAATTAAAAGCCCTGAAGAGGAAAAAAACATATTTCAGTACTTTGTATTTAAGTAAAGCATTACTGAAATGGCTTCATAAGAGATCACATTTTCCAGGTCCAATTTTATCTTGAGGCCTTTTTTTTTTTTCACGAGTCAGTTTCAAATGATGAAATAGGGAAGGGAATGAGAGCAGGACAAGTGTAAAACACATGGAACTACAGTAAACATTTTATGCTGAGACAGTAAACAGTGAAATGTCAATCCAGCCCTGTTCTTGAAGCAGTAGAATGTAAGTTGATATGAAAAACTCTTAAGAGCACATTTTGGACACAAAAAGATAGTCCATGACTAAAGACTGAATCCATCTGCTTAGCCAGAGCCTGCATAAGGCATGAAAATGTTTCTTGACTGCATCAGCACTTTTGCAGGATAGGTGTAAAACATCTGAACAGCTTGTTTGGCTTCTGTAAGGAGATTTGCCTTTGAGCAGTGAGGTAAATGTGGCATTGTATTTAGTAACATCATGCTCAGGAGCAGGAGGTTACCATTTCAACAGCACTCTTTCCAGGCTGACAAGTGTCCAGTAAGATGAACACTACACAGGGTTAGGATGCAACAGTGCTGAAGCAGCTATGTGCAAAATCCATGTTTTATGCTAAGAAACACCAAATACTTTTTACAGATTAAATTTCTCCTCTTCTGACTTGGATTATCCAAACCACTTCAGATTGATTTTCAAAGGTTTGGTAAGCTCTGCAAAGTTGGGGTTCTTTTGGTTGCTGTTGGGTTTTTGCACAATATGCATTTTTATTAATAGACCAATTGCTGTTAGAATTATTTTTTTTTTAAATGTATAAATTTAAACTGCTGGAACTACACTTAGAAATGTATTTTTTTTTTCCCTAGGGAATAATTGAAGCTTATGTATTAAAGTATTAAAGCTTAAACATTTTTACCTTTGAAATCAGAGCATGTCCTCCACGATCAGTTTTCATTTCCCTACCTTATGGTATTTCACTGTCAGGCTAAGAGGAGCATCAGTGATTAATTGCCTTGTACAAGAGACTCCATTCCTTACTGGAGAGAGAATGTGGAGCCCTTCTACACACAAAGGAAGAATCAGCCAGGAAGTCAGTCCTGTTTAACTTGCAAGAAGTTGCATTTGTTAGTTTTGATAAGAAATAAGGAGATGTTGTGTTCTAGCTTGAGCAGTCTTCAAGTGAAAACACTGCTAGGCTTGCAGCTGAATCAAGGCTCAGCTGGTTTTGCATGACCCAGCAGCAAGATGAGCCACCAACCAGATCAGCAATGCAGCTCTGACACTGCCTTCTTGTTCATATTTCCATGCTAGGTCCAAAAAGATATTGAACAGTTTAACTCTAGTTCTGGCACTGTGTTAGCATCCATTACACTGAAGAAATGTTCAGGTATTTAATATCACCTATGGATGCTGGTTTTAATTTGATGAGTAACTCAGGGCATGAAGAAGGTCTCTCTCATATGAAAACCTTGAATTCCCTCCCCTGACAGCTTCCTTATTGTCTGAATGTCATTTGGAAGTGCTTCCCTACTCCCTGCCCTCTCCTACACTTCTCCAACAGAGCTAAGTCGGAGGACAAGCTCCAAAATAGTTTGTGCCTCTTCAAAACTGAACCAGATTTTGAAGTGGCTGCACAAGGGCTACCAACACACTTCTAGGTATTTTTACCAAAGTATTTGTAAGCAAATTCCACACTTAAAATATAAAATGGGCATAAAAATGGGTACAACTTCTCTGGTTTAAATAGGCTGTGGCTGATGTGAGAAATGGAACCGACCCTCTGAAACTGTAAGGTTGCAAAATGAAAAGCAACTAAGTAATTACCTGTTTCCTCAGGTGGGATTCTTTTCATCAGCAACATAAGAGTTAGATTACAAAAGTAACAGCAACCCACATTTCTTATCTACAACTTGGACCTACACAATCATCACACCAAGAACGAAGAACGACGCAAGATTTGCTCAAGAAACAAAACATCACAACTGAAATTTAAAAGAGTCTACATGGCAAACTGTTTGGCCATAGAGTATTAAACAGCTTCTCAGATCTAACTGGCAAGAGAAACCATTCAATCACAAGAGTATTTGTACCCTGACAGAATTTCTGCCCTACCCACGCACCATTCAGCATCACACAGGCTCTGCTCTGGCAGTCTCTGAAAGAGCAAAAAGCTCCCTGTCTAAAAAAGAATACCTGATGGTGATCCAAACCACCACCTAGTTAAGTTGGCAACAGGCCCTGCAACTTTGTGTTTTTGAGAGAGTAAAGCTTCACACTGACCAAAGTTTCACAAGCAGTCAATCAAAACAAGTTCTATGGTAGCAGGAAGCGAGGAAGTCAGCATCAGCAACACGGAAAGCCAGAGATGAACTTCTCCTTCCTTGCACACTCACAGTGCTCCAAAGGACGGTAAAGGATCACACAGAGTGATTCACTGCATTCCAGTGACACTGGAGAGATGTCACTGTGCTGTCTGCTACAGACACAGTGAGGTTTTTTTGTACAGAGCTCCAACTGATGGGTCAGCTGCAGCTCAAAGCTCCTCACAACTGCACTTCTACCTCTGGCTTGCATCAGCTTCCTACTTGGCTGACACGAGGAAAAACAGAGTAGTTTTCTAGTCAGCTCCTGGAGAAGCTCTGCAAACTTACCCAACTAGGAGTAACATCACTTAGATTCATCTTACCACTGACACGGCTGAGCAGCTCTGAACCTTGACCTAATTAATGAAATACAGCTAATTAGCAGAGAAAGTGGAGAAAGGGAATGCAGCCCTCTCCAGACTGGCATGTCCAGTTGATCCTCCTCAGCAGGAGCAGGCACAGGCACAATAGTGCTGCCAGGAGGGTGCCAGCTCTGACCTCACGCCTGCAAGGAGGTCCAAGCAGGTGAGCAAAGCCATTTCCAGGCAAGCTTTAAGAGAAGGCTAGTGCTGAATGGATTTAAGCATTTCCCAGTCTGAATACAGCTATCAACCAGCAACAACATTGCACAGGGATGAATAACCTTAAATATGAAATGTGATGAAAGCAAACCCAATGATCAGAGGCGATCAACGGACAGTAGCAGGGAATCTGCCTCAGCAGGTTAATTCAGCTGCCCGATGAAGCTTTCTGCTAACAAAGGTGGAGTACAACAAAGGTGGAGAACTGATGGTTCCCTTAGAGTTACAAAAAAACCACCCACATATCAAAAGAGAAACGTCCTTGAACTCCTTTACAACAAAAGTTCATCACACTGATAAATCAATGCTTGTAAAACAAAAGGTGATGTATGGGAGATTGGCTGCGGCATGAGAAGAGCTGTTAAAAGGCTAACATTACATTGAATGAAGTTCTGTACTACTGAGATTTCACTTGGTTATGTGACATAATATTGATGGAAAATTGCATTTATGCACTTAGTGGGAATAGTTTTACGTGGATGGAAAGAGACTTCCATATCCCTGCTTTACCTGCCTCTAGAAATATTCTCCTGTGCTACAGAGAGGCAAAAGCAAATAACATTTGCTGTTCTTTTTCTATAGAGAATGAGGGGTTAGACTCCCTCAACTTTCACAAGGTCAAAGATGCCTCATTTTGCTATGTGTAGAAAATGAAGCACCATTTCCCTCTGATAAAATCAAAATGGCTTAGATGAAATAATGCAGGAGTTGAGATGTGATTTTCTCCACACAAAACATGCTTTCTGAATAGAAATTAATGCAGACCTATTGTCTGCCTTTCCATGCTCATTATTCCAGCATCTTCATTTCAAATCTGACTGAACTCCCATCAGAAATTGAAAATGGCAACCACAGCAGAGTGAAAACAGCTACAGACTGTGAGAATATCCCACTTCTTTAGGAAGAACCAGGAAAAGAAGGGAAATGAAGCCAAGGAATAGTTAATTACAGATAATCTTAAGTACTAAAATATTCTCAAGTGGAATAGTTTGACACCATGATACTGACTGCATTGCAAATCCACATCTACCTGTATCTTGCTCTCTGAGGTCTGGAGGTTTTTCTAAATAATACAAAAATATCTTCATTATTTGACATTTAAAGAAAGGAATAAAAATCCCTGAGTAAGCCAAAGACAACTAAGAAGCACAGCCTCAGAAAACGCACTCGAAAACAAGACTGATTTTAAGGCAGCTTCCAACCTCAGACGGAACACAAACAGAAAACTGATGTGTCACAGAAGGAGAAATCTAATTAATGAGTGGATTTGCATTGACAATAGGCTTTGAACTTCTAAATGTCATTGCCTCTCCACTTAATTTGCAGCTCTTAGAAAGGTTCTATTTCTAATCTAAGGTCAACAGGGTCAGCCTGCCCTTAAACGCAAATGGAAACCTGAAATACTCGTTGACTGCTATGGTGTGCTTGCATAAACTGTTTCAAGAAGTAAAGCAAAGCAGAAGCTGGCAGAAAACAAGCACAGCAGTTAGCTATGGCAAGCTGGTATTTATGTTTCCAGGTAAACAAAATTCATCAGTTTCTTCCACTGAGGCTTTGAAGTCAAGGTGAACATCTTGTAACAGTATTCTGTTGGTGGGGCAGAATGCTATTCACTTCCAAATTCCAGCTTTAAACAAGAATTCTCCAAGCAAAGCATATCCTCTCCAATGAGATGTTATTTGCAGGCCTACTTTTTGAGCCTACAGACTCTTTAGGCTGTTGCCCATCTCCCTGCTTCCCCCTCTCCTCATATATATACAAACATAGCTATTTTTCAGACACACACACTGCAAAAAGTACCTTCGCAGTACAAATCTGTACAATTTCTTATTCGGTTCCTCTCTTTACTCTTTCAGTGTTCTGCTCATGCACATTTATTTGATTCTATTTTTTTTTTAAAGTTATAATCCAAATTTATCCTCTAAATCTAACTAAAAGTGGAAAAATAAAAAGTCTCAGTAGCTGATCCCTAATGCTGAATTACATTGCTCTTGTGGCAACACACTGAGGAGGAGGTTTGGTAGTAAGCAGTGGGACTTTGAAGATAGGAAGGAAGAGCAGGGATGGCTCTTCAGATCTGTGATGTGCCACAGGGAAACACTGAAAGGAGAGAGCAAAAATGAAATGGTAAGAATTTATGAACCCTCCCCTTGCCTAAAATTTCCTCAGGAGACATCAGTGGATGCTCCAAGACTTTTGTAGCCTGCATTAAACACAACCTGCGTTTCAGGTTATGAAATTTCAAGCCAATCTTCACAGAATTAGTGTGTAACATCTCTACTGTTGCCAAGCCTTTGCTGAAAAGCAGGTTTCCAGCTGCAAACCCACTTCAGGGATATCCTGGGACAGAACAGGCCACTGACACTTAATGTGACCTAAACTAGGAGGATTTGTTTTTCCTGCACTGGGAGATTTTCAAAACATTGTCCTCTTCTAAAAGAAAATAATCTGTCACCCTCCCAATCCATATGAATAGAAATGAACTACTGAAGTGACACCAATCAGCATAACTGTCAGTATCACAGAGCTGAAGCACTAAGGATATTTTTCACTCAGAGGCACTGCAGTTTGGTGGTGGCAATCTCCACTGGTGCCCAGGAGCAGGAGGACTCAGAAGATAACCAGCTGTCGTGCTCTGGCATGTGACGGGGTTTCGGTATGCTGAACAGAATGCTGTGTGATGGAAGTTATTTACAGAAGTAGTTTTTAATACCAAAAGTAGTATGCTCAGTATACAGGAAGAGTGCAAACACTTCTAAGCATTTCCCCCTTAAAGGCCAACACTGAAGTTAAACAGAGCACATGGTTAGCAGTTAAATGCTTTCTTCACAGGCCAAATCGGTAGTAGAGTTGTGGCTACAATACAGACTTTGATTGTCTAGTTCAGAAACTTAGACTCAAAAACCCCTCCAAAGTAATAATAATAATTAAAAAAAAAAAAAAAAAAAAAAAGAAGAAAAGAAAAAAAAAAAAAAAAAAAACCAAACCAACAAAAACCCCCAACAACCAACAAACAAACCCCAAAACATTTAAAAAGCAGCAGTCAGGGGGCCCATCTTGTTCAGAGTGCACCAGAGCAAAGAGGCTTTCTGGTCTGCAGTAGTGTTTCTGGCCGAGGGAAGGTGGCAGGAGATGCTCCATTCTTCTTCCAGGGCAGTGGCTTTACCAGCACTGTATTGCTCTGCTGCTCAAAGTGCATATAGCCCTTGCAGGACCAGCTCAGTTCTGCTGAGTAAGGCCCATCCTTACCAGCGCATACCTGTCCGTGACCTTTTCCTCTGCTTTTTACAAAGGCAATAGATAGGAAACACAAATAAACCTGCCAAAAGAGAACAGAGGAAGAACAAAACCACAATTAAATGCAATCCTTTCTGTGTGACACTGAGTTCTTACAGTGAATGCAGAGTATTTGGATGCAGCTTTTATTTTTCTCTACAACTCATGAAAGGAGGTTGGAGTGAGGTGAGGGTTGGTCACTTCTCCCTAGTATTAGGGGATAGAATGAGAGGAAATGGCCTCAGGTTGCAGCAGGGGAGGTTTAGGTTGGAGATTAAGAAAAATTTCTTTGCTCTAAGAGTGGTCAGGCATTGGAACAGGTTGCCCAGGGAGGTGGTGAAGTCACCATCTCTGGAGGTGTTCAAGAAATGTGTGGTCATGGCACTTTGGGACATGGTTTAATGGCCATGGTGACGTTGGGTTGATGGTCTTACAGGTCCTTTCCAACCAAACAACTCCATAATTCTATATCTCTATCTTTAGTGAATGCAACTAAGAATACTGATACAGGGGAAAAAAAAAATAAAAAAAATCTACTTTTAGCCTAAAGGCTGAAATAGTCAGCAGGATTTCTTTTTTAGCCAGATGCAGTTCAGAAAAACTGTAGCTGGTTTTATGCTGATTGGTTATGTACAATACTATTAATGTAACTCTCCTGGTACATTTTTACTTTATTACTAGGCATTAGGAAGAAATTCTTGCCAGTGAAGGTGGTGAGACACTGCAACAGGTTGCCAAGAGAGGTTGCGGATGCCCCCTCCCTGGAGCTGTTCAAAGCCAGGCTGGAAGAGGCCTTGAGCAATCAGGGTTAGTGAGAAGTGCCACTGCCCAGGGAGGGGAGGTTGGAACAAGATGATCTTTAAGGTCCCATCCATCCATTCTGTGAACATGCCTCCCAGCTGGGCATACACTGCAAATTTTCCATGAAGCATATATTTTTTGTGATCCCCAACTGAGATGTTACAGCCAATAAAAACAGTGGATATGCACTTAGATGAGCACAATGACACAGTTAGCACTACAGCTCATTTCATTTCTGCAGGAGAAGCCAGCCAAAGAGAAGATTTGCTACAACAACTGCATCCATGGAATAAAACTACCTTAACAGAGCTCTCAGACTGTACCAAATGAGTTCACAGTACTGGGTTTTGTGCTGGAATCCAAGCTGGCAGCCTATGCACTGAATTAGATTCTGAGATTGACTCACCCCAATTTGCTCTTTTTTTTGTTGCTGCATCATCAATCTTGAGGGTTCTTGGGACTAAGTCTAGTGCCCAAAAATCTCTTGTCATGCATGTGGCCAAGGCCTTAGACTTCTCATCCACTGGGTCCATATCAGCCAGCCTCAGGGAGAGTTTAAATCACTCCATCCTTTTTACCAGTTTAACTATATTAGTTAAAAGATTTTGTTGCAGAAAACCAAATAACTGAGAGGGGGAAGCTAACAGGCATAAAATGCAAGTAAGAAAAACCAAAAAGACTCTAAAGACACAAGTTTTTTTAGAAAGAAGTCATGTCTTTTGCACCAAAATGAAATTTGGACTTTGTGTCCATCTCCTTGAGATGAAAATACTGAGGTACATGCTGCAAAAATCATCATCACACATCATCATGTAGCTCTTACCTATGACAACAGCTATGGCTCCCAGTGCCAGTCCCAGAACCAGTATTAGGGGTGTGATGAGTAGTTTTCCAGCTGAAATGCAAAATTCATTGAACAGTTCAAAGCAGGCATTTTCTCCTTCCCTTTCCAACCATTCAGTAAGCATTTTGATATCAGACTCCCAAAAGCTGGTTGTTTTGGTGGGGTTTTTGTGCTTCATCAGGATTCTCACTTGCAAATTCATCTTACAAACCCATCTAGGAGCTCTCTGCACCCATTGCCATTCTCACCCCCCACCAGCTCTCCCAGCACAGTTCATTTTGCACATGAACAGTTAGCTTGCATTTACTACTGTTTCCATTCTGAAATCCTTCAGGCACTGGAATCCTTCAGGAACATGATAGCTATAAACCCACTATCACTTGGCTTCTTCAGATTCCTACTGTATAGCAACCACCCTGGAAAGATGCCAAACAAACCTGCATCTTTGAGAGTTTAGGTTAGCTGAAGGCAATGAGACCATCACCTCTAAATATGTTTCCTGCTTGCTTTAAAAGGCTGTGGTGAAGTCCTCTTGTGCAGTTGTGATTTAGGTCTAAGTCAAACCATGGCCAAGTCTATTTTGGACCAGCATATAAGAGAGTTAAGTTGCTGCTCTTACATGAGTATGGCTGCAAGGCTGTGCAGTACACTGCCTAGAGGAGACTAAGGAGAAATAAAACATGTGCATATTCTTTATTTCTGCTGGGTTCATGATCTGTAGAAATGCATGGAGGGAAGGCAGGGTTCATTCTGGAACACTAAAGTTGAAACTGGTTGAATCCCCATCACCTGGAGGTGTTTCAAAGAGGCAGAGATGCAGTGCTGAGATACAAGGCTTAGCCCCAGACTTTGTAGAGTTAAAGAATGGTTGGACTTGAAGATCTTAAAGCTTTTTTCCAACCTAAATGATTCTATGATTCTAAGTTAAGCATGTTTTTGAAAGACCACCTCTCAGACGGGAGGAATAGTGAGCTGGTTGCCTCTCTCTTCCCTTTCTTTTCCTCTCTCTCAAGTTACTTGTATCTCATGTCAGTCAATGGACAACTTCATTTAATCATGATATAAACCTCTCCATAACCTAAGCCACTAATTTGGACAGTCTGAAAGAAAAGTGAGATATCTGGGGAAATATTTACAGCAGCTGCCTGAACTGGTGCTTTACATGCTCCAAGTTGATTGCTTTTGGAGTCTCATAAGTGTTGTAGGTGGGGAAATACGAATTCCCAGAAGGAAAAACATTGGCAAATATTCACAGAACCTTAGAGGTTGGAAGGGACATCCAGAGATCACCAGTAGTCAGTAGTACTACTCTAGTTGCTAGGTATCCTAGTGGCAGACCTTGGTGGGACTCCACTGCCCTGCATTCTATACACACAGAAGCTGTCAAAGGATCAAGTGTAGATAGCAGAAGGAATGCAGAGTGACGGAAAACTCTAAAAAGGAGTCCTTAAAACCACTGCGGTTGTTAACAGTTCTGGTGAAGCAAAACTTTTCAAAGATTGTTTGAAGCTACGAACACTTTTTATTAATAACCATGTAATGAAAATGTAATTAAAACAGCAAAGCTTTCTCTGCCAGTTTAGAATCACAGAATCACAGAATTGTTTTGGTTGGAAA
>VWZE01012825.1:7843-19648 GCA_013396675.1 Eubucco bourcierii
GTCACCAATTAATGTGAGATATTTTAAAAAATGAATATTGTTCATTGACATTCAACATTCAGAGCTCTCACCACGCCCATCACTAATTTTAATAATGGGTTCTTTGCATCAGTCGTGGAAACTTTACATACAGGTAACGACAGGACCTAGAAATACCTAACGGCAACATAGAACACAGATTGAACCGGCAGAGGCTTTGTGGCGGTCAGTACCCCTCTTGCCCACTAGATGGCCTCAGGGAGCGCCTTTCTGCTCGTGGCAGAAGGCAATGGTGAGTTACAAGAGGCTTCAATTATTCACTCACACAATGGTCTCCTGTCTCGTGGGGCTGGCTACAGCTTCAGACAGCACCCAAGAGCTGTCAGGGGATCCTTGTCAGCCACTGAGACTTCTGGTTCTTCCCAGGCTGCTGGGGAAAGGAGGCAGACGTCTCTGACCTGGTCCTGGTCTCTCTGGATGATCTGTGTATCTCCAGGACTTCCCATCCTGGCAGGAGTCTCTCAGGTGCAGGCAGGATGCAGTGCCATGTGCAGTCTCAGCACCGTGTCAGGCTGGCTGTGCAGGCTGATCGTGTGCAGGCAGTTAGAGCCTGCTCCTGGTAAACCTTTGGCAGACAGTCCACAGGCAGTTCAGGATATAAACCAGCACAAATACAACAGCAGAGAGCAGGTACAATGGCAGAGCACACATTGTGCTCCCTGCTCATCTCCTTTTGTCCATCCTGGGCCTTTGGACACGAATAGCCAATCAGAACGGCAGTTAGCCAAGCCTGACCATATCAGGTGAAGCCATAGGCTTGCTTTACCGTTTTCAGGGCAGAGCACAGCTTGCACAAGGCATACACAAGCTGAGCCTGTGTACCTTGTTTACCACAGGATACAAAGGGCCTGGGGCCCCAGACTCAGTGGCTCCAGGTTCCCTGTCCTCTTTCCCACACTTGCTTCTCCCCAAAACAGAAGGAAACACAAAAACATGTCTGGGCAAGTCAGGACATGGATAAACCTATTTTGGCCTGCTTAGGCCTGCCATGACCAAGGTAAGGAGTGTGAGGGGCAAGGCAGTGGTGTGAAGAAGATGCTGCCAGGTGCTGCTTGGGTTGCTGCCTCTGGATTAAGCAGAGCTTTAAGGAGTGGTTTGGTTTTGTGTGGTTTTGAAGTAGCTGTGGTCTGGGAAACAGTGCAGAGACTTTGGGAGCTGGTTACATGTCTGGGCTGTGGATCTGGATGGTGCTCATCAGTCCTTGTTTAGTAGAGTCTTTATTTTAGTCCTTGGCTTCCATCCCAGGAGTAGCATCCTGCGGCTTGGAGCTGCAGACTTGACCCACTCATGGCTGCACTTGAGCTGTAAACTCAACCTGGAGAAAAGGAAGCTGAGACATCCAAAAGCAAAGAGTCTCAGGAGGTTCCACACCACCAGCCCCTGCCACAAACAGATTTTTTTTCTGGCTATTTAGTCCCCTCGAGTTGCAAGAGTCAGGTTTTGCAGGGCAGGGTCAGCATCTGCAGCAGAAAGCAGCTCTGCAGCACCTCAGTTTGCTGCCTGTGGGACAGAGAACCTGCTCAGGCCCACTCCCAGCCTGTTCTCCTCCTTGTCATCCTCTGGCAGCTTTCCACATTAACCTTCAGAACCTGGGGGCTCGGTCGCTTTGCCATCTGCTGCCAGGATTAGTTTTAGCTGGACAGTGATCAGTACAGGGAGGCTGCTGCAGAACAGCTCAGGCTGGGGGAGGTAATTAGGACCTCCAGCCAGCAGCTCCAGGTCAGAGGCAGCTGTGGTTCATTTGGATTCCATGGTGGTACAGTCCTGTTAGAGAGCAGCTAGCTGCAGTGGAGCTTTGGAATGGCTCTGCCTTAGTGGGCTAGAAAATGCAAACTGTTTGTGCTTCCCTTGGCCTGGTTTTGTTGTCCTTGGTGGAGCATGGAAGGGTTGCTAAGAGTCACTGGTGTAAAGAAAACAACCATTGTGACTGAGGATGGTTTACTGGGGACAGGAGAGCTCTGCAGAGCACTCTGATGCCACACCAGTGCCACCTGCCAGTGCCGGGGGAGCTGAGCAAAGCTCTGAAGTGTCTGCCCCGGCAGAAAGTGGGGGATGGGAAACAGCAGTCATGAAAATTCACACCCTCAGCCTGCCAGGTGCCTACCCTGAGCTTTCTGATAGATGGAGGCAACAGGAACCTTCTCAGCAAGTCTTGGCCCCACAGCTTGGCTGAGCTTTACAAATGGGTTCCTGATAATCAGCAGGAGCAGCAAAGCGCAGCAGGAGCTGTGGCGATGGCAGCAGGAAGAGCTCTGCCACCCTGCCTGTGCTGAGCAGTGCTGGCAGTGCCTGTGGCCCTGGTTTCCCACCGGGGTCGATGCACACTGGCACCTCACTGCCTCCAGGGTCTCCTGATCGGGTGCCTGCTGGGTGGGCAGCAGCAGCTGCCATGGGAAACGTTCCCTGCTGCAGCCCCTGGTGGGTGCTCGCCGTGTGGGCAGCAATTACAGCCTCTGATCCCATTACACCACTCATTTACAGGCAGTGGAATTATAAACAAGGTGATTACTGAGTGTAATTCATGGCCCATGTAATTGCAGAGCTGGCAGAGCTGGGGCTGCACTTGCCTCGGGTCCTGGGTTTGGTGTGGTTTTGTTTGTGCTGCCTGTGCCTCAGGGCTGCACTCTCTGCCCGGGCTGCTGACTGTTAATTGCCCACAGCTGAAAATGCTTTTTCCCCACTGCAAGCCTTCAGTCCAAGAGCAGAGCTGCAGCCAGTTGTGAGGAACTGACAGCAAATTTTGTCTGCTGGTCTTGAATACCCCTCAGGTAGATGGGGGAAAAAAGGCTTTGCTTTTTGTGTGGTGGTTGATGAGGAGGAGGAGGACTGCAGCTCTCTGGAAAGAGCTGGAACGGTACAGGAGTAAATAAATCTTCAAAAGTCATAACTGTTGCATTCAGAAAAGAGACCTCATCCAGGGGCTGGAAGGAAAAAAAACATGGGCAGATATAATGCAAAGAGTAAATCAGACTGAAAATACTCAGCCTCTGCTTGTGATAGCTTTATTGATGGCATCTGCATAATTTTATGATGGATTAAGCAACACATTTGCAGAGACCTCCATGGAATTGCTTTTCCGTGAGCACTCCACTAGAGGAGAAAGGTCCTAACAGGTCTCTGTGTGTGGAAAGCCTCAAGCACACCTGCAGAAGCATGGTGAATAAATTCCATGAGCTTAGTGCAAGGCTCAGGGAAGGGATGGAGCAGCAGAGCACAGCCCTGCCCAAGAGCCAGCTGGCAGCAGGGGGCTGTGCTCAGCACCAGGGGGGGCTGAGCTCTGCCTCTGTCCATTCCACTAGAGCACTGCTAATGGAATTGCTTTAGGGAGAGGCCACCCAGAGTGTTCCTCACCTCAGCTTCATTAACCTGCAGCATTCTGTGCTGTTCTGGAGTCCTGGGTGCAGTTCTGGAGCCCCCAGCACAGGAAGGACATGGAACTGTTGGAGAGGGTCCAGAGTAGGCCACAAAGATGCTGAGAGGGCTGCAGCAGCTCTGCTGTGAGGACAGGCTGAGAGAGTTGGGGCTCTGCAGCCTGGAGAGGAGAAGGCTTCCAGGAGAGCTTGGAGTGGCCTTGCAGGATCTGAAGGGGGCTGCAGGAAGGCTGGGGAGGGACTATTGACAAGGGCTGGGGATGGCAGGACAAGGGGAATGGGTTTGAAGTGGCAGAGGGGAGATTGAAAGTGGATGTTAGGAGGAAGTTGTTTGCAGTGAGGGTGGTGAGAGACTGGCACAGGTTGCCCAGGGAGGTTGTGGAGCTGTTCAAGGCCAGGTTAGATGAAGTCTTGTGCACCCTGGGCTGGTGGGAGGTGTCTCTGCCCATGGCAGGGGGTTGACACTGTCTGAGCTTTGAGGTCCCTTCCAACTCCCATCCATTCTATGAATCTGTGGGTTTCAGGCTAGTGCCACAGACCTGTGGCTTTGCGGCAGAAGTCTGCTTCGACTTCTCCTCTGCATGCAAAAGCTCAGCCTAAGAGCAAAGCCCTTAGCAGCAGGTCGTTAGCAGAGAATGTTCCCTTTCCTGGAGGGGAACCTCGGCTGCTCCTGGGTCACTGAGGTCTGCTGTGGGCGGGCTGCAGCGAAGGGCTTGCTTGTTGTGGAGCTGGGTCCCTGCGGTGGGAGCTCTGCTTCATTTACAAGTCAATCAGGCTGCCCGAGCTGGTCCTTGGCACCAGCCACAGCCTCTGCTGCCTGTGCCACTGCAGAATGGGGAGGGTGCAGGGGCAAATGTTAAAAGGAGCTTGGAAAGCTTCTTTGATTGAAAAGGAGCTGTGGCTGCAATCCTGTGGCAAGGCTCTGCTAGCCCTGGCAGTGTCCTTCTGGTCCTGGTCATACCAAACAGAGCTGTGGCTGCAATCCTGTGGCAAGGCTCTGCTAGCCCTGGCAGTGTCCTTCTGGTCCTGGTCATACCAAACAGAGCTGTGGCTGCAATCCTGTGGCAAGGCTCTGTTAGTCCTGGCAGTGTCCTTCTGGTCCTGTTCATACCAAACAGAGCTGTGGCTGCAATCCTGTGGCAAGGCTCTGCTAGCTCCAGCAGTGTCCTTCTGGTCCTGGTCATACCAAACAGAGCTGTGGCTGCAATCCTGTGGCAAGGCTCTGCTAGCTCTAGCAGTGTCCTTCTGGTCCTGGTCATACCAAACAGAGCTGTGGCTGCAATCCTGTGGCAAGGCTCTGCTAGCCCTGGCAGTGTCCTTCTGGTCCTGGTCATACCAAACAGAGCTGTGGCTGCAATCCTGTGGCAAGGCTCTGCTAGCTCCAGCAGTGTCCTCCTGGTCCTGGGTGAGCATCACAGCTTCCACACAACTTGTGAGTATGGGGAGGTCCATTAATGAAGGAAAAAGTGCTGAGCTGGCTAGTTTAGTGCTGCCTCCTGCAGCAAATCTCTGTTCTTCTGAAGGGCTGTGGAGCCATGTCAAGGTCTGCAGGCTGTCTTCCTCTGCCTGTGCTTCTGCATGGCAGTGAGTGCAGGCTGCAGGGCATGTCCCAGGGCTGCAATTAACGATGGCTCCATCAGCCGTGGGGAGCAGTGCAGGTGAGCAGAGATGTCTGTGTCTGGGTAGGAATCAAACAGCGAGAAGCTGGAGTCTCAGCAAGGTCACCTCTGTGCTCTCCCCCAGAATACATCAATAAGTTTAATTTTCTGAAAAGAAATCTGAAGGACAAACCCAAGTTTGCTGTCAGAGTCTCTGCCTCTGGTCTAACCTTCATTGTTGTTTTTCCTTCTGGCCCCTGCCATGAGCGTGGGGCTGAGGCTCTGCTGTGCTTTGCCTCTGGAGCTTGGGGAAAAGCCCTCTCGGGTGTCTGTGTCCATGGATGATGAACTCCTGAGGTTGGAAGAGACCTTTGAGGCCTTTGGGTCCAACCACTCACCAGAGCTCCCAATCCCAACACATCCACTCAGCACCACATCCACTCAGCACCACATCCCTCAGCACCACATCCCTCAGCACCACATCCCTCAGCACCACATCCCTCAGCACCACATCCACTCAGCACCACATCCACTCAGCTTTTAAACTCCTCCAGGGATGGGGCCTCCACACCTCCTTGGGCAGCCTGTGCCAGTGCCTGAGAGCCCTTGCTGGGCAGGCATTTTTCCTAATATCCAACCTGAACCTCCCCTGGTGCAGCCTGAGGCCATTTCCTCTTGTCCCAACCCCACCTCATTCCATCCTCCTCTGAGTGAGCTGTAGAGAGCAATGAGATCTCCCTCAGCCTCCTCTTCTTCAGGCTGAACACCTCCAGCTCCCTCAGCTGCTCCTTGTGTTCAAGGCCTGTCACCAGCTTGGTCTGGAGATGCTCCAGCAGCTCAGTGCCCAGAGTTTCAGTGCTTGCAGTCTGGTGCAGAGCCCTGAGGAATGCTGCTGAATTGTCACATCATCTCTAACCCTTGGATTCTCTTCCCCAGGTTCAGCCAGGTGCTGTTTTCAAATGCTTGGAGCTGCCTTGTTCCCTCCTTGCCTGAGAATCAATCTTTTCTGAATGTTTAGAAAAGAGGGAGATGATCTTCTTACAGCAGAGGCTGATCAAGAGATCAAACTCAGATCAAAGAGATGCTCCAAATTATCTTGAGTTGATCTGAAAAACAGCAAATGCCATGACAGCACCACAGAGCATCACTGTGCATCAGCCTCTTGCTCTGCTGGTGGTCCTCTGCTGTGATGGGTTTGGGGTTAGGGAAGCTCCAGCAGCTTGGTGGCATGGCACAGCAGGGAAAAGCTGTGACAGGAACCCTAGAGCTGGAGCTTGTGCTGCTTGGGTACCAGGGGACACATTCATGGCCAGATAAACAGAAGGGAAGCAGACTCTGACCCAAAGGCTGCCGAGTTCTTGGAACAGCTCTTGGAGAGGGCAATATCCCAGTTCAGGTTCATAGTGCCCTACACACAGCCTGTGGAGAGCAGCAGGGGTGGCTGCCAGGAGGAGGGAGACTCCTTTTGAACAGGGAGTCCCATGGCAAAGACAAGAGGTGATGGGGACAAGTTACTGCTGGGGACATTCCCATAGGGCTCCAGAGGAAAATGCTTCCCCATGGGAACAGCTGGAGCCAGGAATCATCTCCCAGGGGCAGCAGTGCAGTGCCCTGCACTGGGCACATCTCAGACTCAGCTTGCCAGGGTCTGGGCCAGCTCATTGCAGCTCCACCTAGCAAGGCTGGGCCAGAAGAGCCTTGGGTCCCTTCCCATCTGGGATTCTGTCAGGCACTCCTCCTCCTCCTCCTGAGCTGTGCCATTCCTGGTGCACGTTCATGCAGGGAGACTTTTGTGCATCTGGGTGTTTTTTGGTGTTATACAGGAAATATTGATTCTGCTAAAGCAAATCAGATATTCTGTGATAGCAGCAGTGAAATTGTTACTTGATGTTCTCCAGTGAATAAAATCCTCCTGCTATCATAGGGAAGAAAAATCAATCACCTATGGCTATTTCCCTTCAATGAGACCCAAGTTACTGCTGTGACAAATCAGAGTCACAGATTGCATTGGGTTGGAAGGGACCCTCAAAGCTCATTGTGCCCAGCTCCCCTGCAGGCAGCAGGGACACCTCCAGCTACTGCAGGTTGCTCAGAGCCACATTAAGTTTGACCTTGAATGTCTGCAGGGGCAGCCCCAAGCACATCCCTGGGCAGCCTGTGCCAGTGTTCCCTGGAGGGGACAGATCCCTTGGGCAGCCTGGGCTGGTGGGAGGAGTCCCTGCCCATGGCTCTAACTAGATGGTCTCTAAGGTCCCTTCCAAGCCAGAGCATCCTGGGGATCTGTGAGTGTCTGTTTTGCAAAGACCATTTCTCATACTTAGCAGACAGGAACTTCTGTGGTGGGAGCTGAATGCTCTGTGTGACTGCACAGAGGTGTGGACACCAGCACCTGTCAGAAGGGTTCAGCTGTCAATTCTCTCTCCATCTTTGGGTGGTGCTGAGCAGTGCTGCTCTGAGGGATAGCTGTGGTGATGTGAGGGGCATGGGGAGTGGACACAGCTTGCCAGAGAGGGAGGGATGAGGTGGTGAGGATGCTGCAGAGAGTGGTTTAGCACCAGGCTTGGTGGAGCCAGAGGACTGGCTGAGCTTGAAGGGCTCTCCCGACCCAAAGGGTGAGTAGTGGCAGAGCTGGCACTGTGGCTGGGGCAGGGCAGGAAGCTGCCTCCTTGGAGGGTCAGGGAGCAGAGGGGATCTGCTCTTCAGAGCAGCAATGCCTGCTTGGGGTTTCAACACTTCAGCCCTGCCAGCACTCTGGGGGTAGTCAAAGGGCAACTTCTGGGCAGCTCTTTAGAAAGCAGCGAGGGGAAAGGCGAAGCAGCTGCTGGCAGTGACTGCCAGGCAGCACCCAGGGGCTGCAGGCACAGTCTGTGGCCTTGCTGCTTCCCTTTTGCAGACTGAGTAATGAAGTCTCTTCTGCATCTGTTTCAAAGACTTTCTGGATGGGGATCTCTCACCATAACAATAAAGAAGAGCAATCTGCCACCGCTGCAGAAATTCTTTAGCATCCCTGCGCCTTCGGAGGCTCTTAACGCTGGATTCCTGCATCCTCCCCAAGCTGCCACTTCACAGCAATTCCAAGATAGTTTGTGCTTGTACAGCAGATAAAATGAGGCATTGCTTTGCCCTCTAATCCCACCTACAGGAATTGTGTTCTCTCTGGTTCCTGGTACTGGGAGTTGTTCACTTAAGCATCTTTCTCAGGAGGAGAGGCTGAGCCCCTGGGGCTGTTCAGCCTGGAGGAGAGCAGCTGTGGGAGTGACCTTTCCTCTGCCATGCAGGGAGCCACCTGGGAGGAGAACTTCCACACGGCTGGGCAGGCTGGGGCTGGGCAACCTGGAGAGGAGAAGGCTCCAGGGAGACCTCAGAGCAGCCTTCTAGTGCCTGAGGGGGCTCCAGGAGAGCTGGGGAGGGACTTTTGGCAAGGGCTGGGAGTGCCAGGGCGAGAGGGAAAGGATTGGAGCTTGAGCAGGGCAGCTTTGGAGTGGAGCTGCAGGAGAAGGCTGCCAGGCTGAGATCCCATTACTGAATCCAAGCTGTGAAATGCAGTTTAAACCCCTCTGAACTTGAGCAGCTGATGCCTGAGAGGCAAATGTTGTACCTAAGGACCAAGGTTCTGGCACCTGCCAGTGAAAGGCTGCTGGGAACTGGGCTTGAGTTTCTCTCTGAAAGGAATCCCAACCCAGTCAATTGGATTACAACTGATCCTCTTTCCCCCAGCAAAGGTGACATGGAGCTGCCTGCCACCTAAGCCTTGCCAGGGGTGCTCTTGCCAGTGCAAGTGGGGAGAGACTTCTGCTTCTGTGCTTGCAGTACAAGTCCCAGCCCCTGAGCTGACACCTTCAGAGCCAGGAGAAAACAACCCTGAAAATGTACAAATGAGGCTGCTGGACAGGCACAGCTGTGCTCAGGGCTGGGTTATTGCCTCCATTTGTCCCTAAAACCTTTGCCTTTGTAGTTCACAGCCTCACAGAAGGAGCTGGGTGGGAAGGGGCCTTAAGGATCATCTCATTGCAGCCCCCTGCATGGCTCCTCCATAGCTTTTCTCCTGCTGGGCAAACTGCAACAGCAACATTCACCAAAATAAGAGAGAAGCTTTAGGTGTTCCTTAAGGCTCTCTTGTCTCAACAAATTGAGACCAGGCCCCTCTGGTTCCACCTCCTTTTTCTGCAGGCCTGATGAGCTGGCAGGGTTCCTCCCTCTTACCTTTAAAGTGCTGAGCTGGATGTATTGGGAATCAGTTATTCACCAGCTTTTGCTGAGGGTGCAATTTACCAATTGCTTACAATTAGTCCTAAATTTCCTCTTTCCCCTGACACTACTGTCCTGTAAATTCTCATCATAAATTCTGAATAAACACTGCTAAACCCCCTTGATAATAAGCAGCAGCAAAGCCCCAAATTGCTGCTGTGTGCTTTATAAATCCACACAGAGGTGAGAGAGAGCAGAAAGCCTCTGGCCTGTGCCCTGGGGCTGGCTCCCCACTGCTTGCCTGCACTTACACCTCGGAGGGGTTCTAATGGGACTCAGTGGTGTCTATCACAGAGTTAACCAGGTTGGAAGAGACCTCTGAGCTCACCCAGTGCAACCTAGCACCTAACACCCTCTCATTAACTAACCCCTGGCACTGAGTGCCTCATGCAGCCTCCTCTTAAACACCTCCAGGGATGGGCACTCCACCACCTCCCTGGGCAGCCCATCCCAATGCCAATCACTCTTGCTGGGAAGAACTTCTACCTGAGATCCAGCCTGACCCTGCCCTGGCACAGCCTGAGGCACAGCTGAGGACACTGCAGTTGTGCAACCTCTCCATTAGCATCAGGACCACATTCCCTTGGGTGCAGGAGGAATGCCCCGGGGGGAGCAGCCCAGAGCCTGCTCCCTGAGCAGAAAGCAGTCAGCCTGCAGGCAGGGATGTGGAGGAAGCTCCACCACAGCCACGGAGACCAAGAACAAGCCTGGGGGCAGTTCTGCTGCTGCTCACTAGTGGGCATGGGGCTCAAGGCACAGAGCTGAGCTCTCCTCGCACTTCTGGAGAGAGTCTGAAGCCCCCAGCACAAGAGGGCCATGGAGCTGCTGGAGCTGAGGGCTCCCTGCTCCAGCCTCCTGTGAATGCTTTGGGTCTCAGCTGCAGTCAGGGAGGACTTTGCTCTGCTCTGCAGTGCTGCAGGCCAAGCTGGTGTGGTTTACAGAGGAGTGTTTGCAAACCTTTCAGTCCCCACACTTCTGAGAGGTTTGTGTTTCGCTACCTTCACACACAACCACCTGGGATGGTTTCTGCTCTATAGGAGGCAACAAGATGCAATTCTCCACAGCTGAGCTCAGAAGAGTTTCCCCATTGTCTGTGCTGCTGAAATTGTGAATTGCTTTTCCCTTTGTCCCCCTTCTCGTTCTTTTTTATTTCTTGAATAAACTATTTTTATTATCTTCTTAAGCTTTTTTATCTAATCCTGTTCCCTGGCTTTGCTCTGCCCATTGCCAAGTCTTTATGCTGCTCTCAGGCTTCCCAAAGTCTTTCAGGAGGCAGAGCACCTCTCTACATTCTTTCAGTTCAGTGCATTGTGCTGCTTTCCCCCCTCGCTGTCCCCTGCCTCTTGTCTCCCTCTCCTTCTGATAAATACCATTTTTGCATTCTGTTTGTGACTCTTCATCTCCACAAAAGCTCCCCAGCTGGCACCACAAAGAGGATGTCACTGTCTGAACATCAAGGGCTTTATCTGGGAGAGGTTGAGAGTGCTTCCAGTCTCCAGCACTTCCATGCAGAAACAGAGTCCAAATTTGGGTTATTTCCCTTCTTTCTGGCTGCTAATAAGCTGATAATGAAAGCAGGACTTTGAATGATGACATTAATCATTTAATAAATACATTCATCATTCAACCACTGCACAAGACTTCAAACCTAGCCAGTATCAAATGAAGCCTAAAGATAGAGTCCTGCATCCTTGCTGGGCTCAGTGTTCCCTGGGGCTGGTGCTGGGGACGATCCCAGAAGTGGCAGCACTGGCTCTGAAGTGCTGGGCATGAGCTGTGCCAGCAGCACAGCCCTCAGGCTCTCCAGGGAGCAGCATTGCCTCCTGCACCATGGAGCTGAAGCAGCTCTGCAAAGGAACCAAGTCCTGGGTCTGGCTCCATGGCAATGCCTTTGCTGTGGGCTGCACTGGGGCAGTGAGTGTGGGGTGGCTGTGCGGTGGAACTGTCTGTGAGCTGCACTGTGCAGTGAGTGGGGGGTGGCTGTGCAGTGGAACTGGCTGTGAGCTGCACTGTGCAGTGAGTGGGGGGTGGCTGTGCAGTGGAACTGGCTGTGAGCTGCACTGTGCAGTGAGTGGGGGGTGGCTGTGCAGTGGAACTGGCTGTGAGCTGCACTGTGCAGTGAGTGGGGGGTGGCTGTGCAGTGGAACTGGCTGTGAGCTGCACTGTGCAGTGAGTGGGGGGTGGCTGTGCAGTGGAACTGGCTGTGAGCTGCACTGTGCAGTGAGTGGGGGGTGGCTGTGCAGTGGAACTGGCTGTGAGCTGCACTGTGCAGTGAGTGGGGGGTGGCTGTGCAGTGGAACTGGCTGTGAGCTGCACTGTGCAGTGAGTGTGGGGTGGCTGTGCAGTGGAACTGGCCTCAAACCCAGTGGTGTCAGTGATTTGCAGCTGGTGGCACAGCTGCCTGGCAGAAAAGGCCCTGGGGGTGCTGATTGACAGCAACATGGCTTGGCATGGGAGGGACCTGAGAGATCATCCAGTGCCAACCCCCTGCCATGGGCAGGGACACCTCTCACCAGCACAGGCTGCTCAAGGCTCCTCCAGCCTGGCAT
>VWZE01012825.1:19695-36339 GCA_013396675.1 Eubucco bourcierii
CCCAGGGAGGCTGTGGGGCACAGAATCACCCAGCATGATCACATTGGGTGATTCTGTGCCCCACAGCCTCCCTGGGCAACCTGTGCCAGGGTCTCCTCACCCTCAGTGCCCTCAGCTCATCAAATGATCTCTCTAATTAGTTTAAGTTGCTGGGAGCCATCTCTGAAATGAGAGGTTCTTCACAGCAGAGTGATGGCTTTTAAATGCTCCCCTGTAAAACATTTTCCTGTGACACCTTATAAATATTAGAACAAAGAGCTCTGCAGAACAAACAGGTCTGAAGGCACAGAAACCCACAACAATGATTCATTTCTTGTAGCAGTCATTCAATGCATTATTAAGTGCCCTGGCAGCTGGAGCTGCCTTGCTGTGCCTGTGCCCTAGGAGCCAACCTCCAAACTCTCCCCAGAGCTGTGGGGCAGGGGAGTTTGCAGCTGCCTGCAGAGCATCTCTCTGCAAGGAGCCAGGCTGGAGGCATCTCTAGGGAGGCCCAGAGTGGGATCTAGAGTTAGCAGGATGAGGGGAATGGGGAAAGGCAGATTGAGACTGGAGATGAGGGAGAAATTCTGTACAGTGAGGGTGGTGAGACACTGGCACAGGTTGCCCAGGGAGGATGTGGAGCACAGAATCACCCAACATCAGCTTTGATCTTTGATCACGTTGGGTGATTCTGTGCTCCACAACCTCCCTGGAGGTCTTCTGTGCTCCACAACCTCCCTGGAGGTCTTCTGTGCTCCACAACCTCCCTGGAGATCTTCTGTGCTCCACAACCTCCCTGGAGGTCTTCTGTGCTCCACAACCTCCCTGGAGGTCTTCTGTGCTCCACAACCTCCCTGGAGATCTTCTGTGCTCCACAACCTCCCTGGAGGTCTTCTGTGCTCCACAACCTCCCTGGAGATCTTCTGTGCTCCACAACCTCCCTGGAGGTCTTCTGTGCTCCACAACCTCCCTGGAGCTGCTCACGTCCAGGCTGGATGAGCCCTTGAGCACCCTGGGTGGGAGGTGTCCCTGCCCATGGTTGATCTTTAAGGTCCCTCCCAACCCAACCCAATCTGAGTACCCCCAGTGAGGTGCCCCTGTGAGCTCACTGCCAGCTCTGGTGGGAGTGAGCAGGCAGAGCAGGGCAGGGCTCACCACAAGTGCCAGGGCAGGAAGATTTTGAGGTTTTTTAAGCTTTTCATTGTGAAAAGGAGAATTTGTTCCTTGTAACCCAGCCCATAGGCAGCTCCCTTTGAGTTTGGGTTTTAAATCCAGCATGGAGCTGCAGAAAGAGCTCTGCTGCAATTTAACCACAGAGTTAACCAGGTTGGAAAAGACTTCCAGGGCCATTGAGTCCAACCTAGCACCTTCTCATTAACTAACCCCTGGCACTAAGTGCCTCATGCAGCCTCCTCTTAAGCCCCTCCAGGGATGGGGACTCCACCACCTCTCCAAGCAGCCCATCCCAATGGCACAGTTCACTCCTCCTGTGGCATTTCCAGGCTTGATCAGCACCTACACAACATTTATTTCCTGCTGCAGCCCTAAGCTCAGCTTGCACAGAACCAGTTCTGTCTCTGCACTTCAGCCTAGTGGCCCAGCAGTGGCTCTCCTGGAGGTCAGCTGTGGTGCTGTGCTGCTCTGAGGGACTTTGTTCCACTCTCTGCACTCTGACAGTTATTGTGCCTGGCACTGATGCTGGCAGTGCCTGTCAGCATCTGCCTGTGTCCTCCTGCCTCTGCTTGGTTTGCACGGATCTGACACTCAGGGGATCACAGACTGTACTGGGTTGGAAGGGACCCTCAAAGCTCATCCTGTGCAGCCCCCCTGCACTCAGCAGGGACACCTCCAACTTGAGCAGGTTGCTCAGGCACACATCAAGTTTGCCCTTGATTGTCTCCAGGGATGGGGCCTCAGCCACCTCCCTGGGTAGCCTGTGCCAGTCTCTGCCCATCCTCACTGTGCAGAACTTCCTCCTGGTGTCCAACCCAGCTCTGCCCTGCTCAGTTCCAAACCACTGCCACTTGTGCTGTCACTCCAAACCCTTCTCAGCAGTCCCTCCATAACCTTCCTGTAAGTCTCCTCCAGCTGTTGAAATGCAGCTCTAAGGTCTCCCAGGAGCTTCTCTTCTCCAGGCTGAGCAGCCCAAACTCCCTCCCCCTCTCCAGCCCCAGCTCCCTCAGCCTGTCCCCACGGCAGAGCTGCTCCAGCCTCTGATCATCTTTGTGGCCTCCTTTGGACCTGCTCCAGCAAGGGGGATTGGACTCCATCATCTGCAGAGGTCCCTTCCAACCCCTTCCACCCTGTGATCCCCTGCAGCCTAGGGGCTCTGACCCCCTCTGACCCCCCCTCCTGATGCATCTCTCTGTGGGTGTGCTCGTGGTGGTGTTGCTAAGTGACACACAAGTTCCATCAGGAAGTGCCAGTTGCTGTGGTGATTGCAGGCAGCCTGCAGGTCTGGCTGAGATGGATTATTTGCTGAGGGACTCATCCCAAGGTGGGGGGCTTGGGGAACTTTGTGCAGAGCCCCAGCAATGGCCTGGGTGGAGAGAGGATCTCCTGCAGGGCACTGCTCTGCTGCTGTAGTCTGTGTATGCCTGGAGACCAAATTGCTCTGGAGGTGCTCATCAGTAACTCTGCTAGATGAGATTTCTTCCACTCCTTAGTTCTGAGATGCTCCAGTTTCTTTCCAGAGCCCATGGTTAATTACAGAGCAGTTAATTACTCCCCAGGCATGATTCACTGTGGCTACTGCCTGCCATTTCCACTTGATTGCTGCCACAGCTCAGACTGGCAGTGACGAATCAGGCTCCAAATTGGATGTGAAAGGAAGGAGAAATCCAGTTTCAAATGCAAAACTCAAAGAGCAGCAAACCTTGATAGACTCCACAATGGGGGAGAACTGTTCTCCACCTCCACCCCTACCCCCTCACCGTTACTGCTGGCAGCTGAAGCTGCACTAATTATGGCAGCCCTGGGTGCAGAGAAGCACATTTGTATTTGTCCACCCCCTGACCCTCTTTGGCTGCTCTCAGCCTGCTGCACCTTGTCATAAATAGTGAAAGCTCTGAGCAGGCCTGCAGCTGTGCCAGTCCCAGCAGCAGAGAGCTGCAGGGGTTGGAAGGGACCCCTGGAGATCCTCCAGTCCAATCCCCCTACCAAAGCAGAATCACACAGGACAGGCCAAGCAGGAACACATCCAGGTGAGTCTTGAAAGTCTCCAGAGAAGGAGGCTCCACCACCTCCCTGGGCAGCCTGCTCCACTCCCTGACCACTCTGGCAGCAGAGAGTTTTCTTCATCTCCGCCTTAGCCCTCCCCTGGCACAACTTCAGTTCTTGTCCTCTCACTCCATCAGCTGATACCAGGGAGAAGAGCCCAACCCCACCTGCCTCCAACCTCCTTTCAGGGCTTGTAGAGAGCAATGAGGTCTCTTGCTTCAGACTTGAGCTGTTTCTGTTGCTTGCCCTGACAAGGGAAGTCAGGGAGCTGGAATCAGTCTGTCAGAGTCAAACTTTGGTGTATGTGACAGACCTGAAATGCTTTTGCTTTGTCATCAAAATGTTGCAGCTCCCAGAGATTTGCCCAGTGAGGCTTTCTGGATGCCAGCCTGCTTGACTTGCTCTCACCTCAGCAGCTTTCTGGAGACTTATTTTGAAAACATATTAATAAGAACGTCAGCTCCAGACACCAGTGATGGTGACAGGGACAAAAATGTGTCATAACAAAAGCTGAACCCTTCCCTCACCTTGAGATTCATCAGGAGCTCTGGGTACACATTGCCTGTCCCTGGGCAGCCCAGGAACTCCATCTCCCACATTTCTTCTCCCTGCACACAAGAGCTGATGGAGCAAAGGTCTGCAGGATGCTTGGAACAGCTCAGGCACAGTCAGACCAAGAAGGGCAGGCGGATGCCACTGGCCCCTGCAGCCAGGCAGGCAGCCAGGGAGCTGCATCTTGCTAGGGCTCTGCTCTGGCTGCTGCTTCATTGCCTGTGAGCACTCTGATGCTGTTCCAGAGCCACCTGCAACAGTGACTGGGAGGGAGAGGCACAGGGGAGAGCAAACTGTGAGGAACTTCCATTTGTTGTTTACCTTTCCCACTATTGGTAAAATGAGATCCTTTTGACCTGCCCTGTCTCACAGCCTAGTCCACCGTGGGGGTGCTGGTTGACAGCAGCTGAAGATGAGCCAGCAACATGCTCAGGTGGCTGAGAAGGACACCAGCATCCTGATGCTGCTGTGGCCAGCAGGAGCAGGGCTGTGATTGTCTCCCTGTTCTGGTGCTGGTGAGAACACACCTGGAGTCCTGGGGTCAGTTTTGGGGCCCTCACTCCAAGAAGGACACTGAGAGGCTGGAGATGTCCAGAGAAGGGCAACAAAGCTGTGGCAGGCTGGGGAGGAGCAGCTGAGGGAGCTGTGGGGGGGGGTTCAGCCTGGAGAAGAGGAGGCTGAGGGTAGAGCTCATTGCTCTCTGCAGCTCCCTGAGAGGAGGCTGCATGGGCTGGGGCTGGGCTCTGCTCCCTAGGCTCAGGTGACAGGAGAGGACATGGCCTGAAACTGTGCCAGGGGAGGACTAGGTTGGAAATGAGGAACAATTTCTTTGCTGTAAGAGTGGTCAGGGACTGGCACAGGCTGCCCAGGGAGGTGGTAGAGTCCCCAGGCCACCCTGTGGCCATGGCACCTGGGGCCATGGTTTAGTGGCCGTGGTGGTGCTGGGTTGCTGGTTGGACTGGGTGATCCTGGAGGGCTTTTCCAGCCCAAAGAGCTCTGTGAGGCTGTGACACAGAGGGTGAGAATGTTCTTTCCTTTATTGCTAAGCAGACAGGGTAGTTGGTTCCAGGCCTGCTTGCCTCACCGTGCTCATTCCTTGTCCCCTCAGTGCTTTCACACTCAGCCCAGAGGTGGGCATCTGTAAGAGCTGCACTGCTGCCCTGAGGACTCTCCCTCACTGCCCTAGGCAGCAGCAGGCAGGCTGGGGCTGGAGCAGTGAGCAGAGGCTTTGCATGCCAAGCAGGGCTTTGATTTGTGCAGTGTCAGGCTGGGGGTGATTGTTTCCCTGTTTGTTCAGGCAGAGGACACTGCTTTGGTGCTTGTTGCTGCCTAATGGCTCAGCAGGGACCTCTCAGTTATTAAACCTCTTTGTTTCCTCTTTATCTCAGTCTGCCTTCACACTTTGCAGTCCAGGCAGGGAGCTGCTCCAGTCCCTTCTGCTGTGCTGGTTTGCAAGCCCCTGAGTGGGGCTGGACAGATCCTGCCGGCGGAGCTGGGGCCGGGCGCAGCGCTTGGGTGTGCCTGGGGCTGCGTAGGGATGCAGTGGCGACCCTGCGGGGGCAGTGCACTGCACTTACTGGATTTGCTGCCTCTGTGGGGCTGCATTCCTGCTGCTCTGGGCTCACTGACACACCAGCATCACAGCTCCATATGCAGGTGTCCAACCTGCTGCTCTCTGCACCACCCAGGGTCATTACAGCTGGGCTCAAGCTCAGGTTCATCATCCCAGCTCCCTTGGACATGTTTGCTGCTCTTCTCCTGTGTGCATCAGGAGTATCACTGCCCTTGGAGATGTTTGCTGCTCTTCTCCTGTGTGCATCAGGAGTATCACTGCCCTTGGAGATGTTTGCTGCTCTTCTCCTGTGTGCATCAGGAGTATCATTGCCCTTGGAGATGTTTGCTGCTCTTCTCCTGTGTGCATCAGGAGTATCACTGCCCTTGGAGATGTTTGCTGCTCTTCTCCTGTGTGCATCAGGAGTATCATTGCCCTTGGAGATGTTTGCTGCTCTTCTCCTGTGTGCATCAGGAGTATCACTGCCCTTGGAGATGTTTGCTGCTCTTCTCCTGTGTGCATCAGGAGTATCATTGCCCTTGGAGATGTTTGCTGCTCTTCTCCTGTGTGCATCAGGAGTATCACTGCCCTTGGAGATGTTTGCTGCTCTTCTCCTGTGTGCATCAGGAGTATCATTGCCCTTGGAGATGTTTGCTGCTCTTCTCCTGTGTGCATCAGGAGTATCACTGCCCTTGGAGATGTTTGCTGCTCTTCTCCTGTGTGCATCAGGAGTATCATTGCCCTTGGAGATGTTTGCTGCTCTTCTCCTGTGTGCATCAGGAGTATCACTGCCCTTGGAGATGTTTGCTGCTCTTCTCCTGTGTGCATCAGGAGTATCATTGCCCTTGGAGATGTTTGCTGCTCCTCTCCTGTGTGCATCAGGAGTATCATTGCCCTTGGAGATGTTTGCTGCTCCTCTCCTGTGTGCATCAGGAGTATCATTGCCCTTGGACATGTTTTGCTGCTCCTCTCCTGCGTGCATCAGGAGTATCATTGCCCTTGGAGATGTTTTGCTGCTCCTCTCCTGTGTGCATCAGGAGTATCACTGCCCTTGGAGATGTTTGCTACTCCTCTCCTGGGTGCATCAGGAGTATCATTGCCCTTGGAGATGTTTGCTACTCCTCTCCTGTGTGCATCAGGAGTATCATTGCCCTTGGAGATGTGTTGCTGCTCCTTCCCTGTGCATCAGGAGTATCATTTTCATGGCTCAATCTGTAAGATTTTGCTTCCTGAATTCACAGCTGAATTGGACATTTTCCTGGATAATAAATAGGCAGTGCTGAGATGGAAGTGCCGTGAAGGCTACGTTGCCTTCTCTGCCAATTTATTTTAAAGCCAGGTGAAGTGTGTCCTTCTTCCCAGGCAGGGCTGATGCTGTTCCACAGAGCACACCTCAGTGCTTTTAAATCCTCTGGGAAATTATCTTTTAAATTACTTAAGGGGAAGAAAAATAAAAAGGCAGCATGGCTTGACACTGAGGATTAACTGCAGCTGCATAAGTTAATTTAGTTTAAAGACCTGATACTTTCTGGATATTGATTTGGATAGTTTAGTTTTCTAACTCATCAATTACAGGCAAACTTAGCAGCTTATGAAGATACTTGGCTGGATATTAAAAATGTTTGAAGTGCTTTTGAAATAATTGTTGATGTCATGAGTGCTCTGAGAGCCTGGAGGTTTAAAAAGAGACACAACCCCCACCCCCCTCCCCCCCCCAAAAAAAAATATATACAGAATTGGAGGGGTGGGAAATAAAATCCATCTCCAGCTAGACCAGCATCAGGTGGGAAAGGAAAGGAACAGGCTGGGAGTTGGTGCTGGGTTGGAGGTGGCCTTAAAGCTCATCCAGTGCCATGGGCAGGGACACTTCCCAGCAGCTCAGGGGCTCACCCAGCCTGGCCTTGAACACCTCCAGGGAGGTTGTGGAGCACAATCACCCAGTGTGATCTTTGATCATGTTTGGTGATTCAGTGCTCCACAACCTCCCTGGGCAGCCTGTGCCAGGGCCTGCCCACCCTCACCATCAAGAATTTCTTCCTCATGTCCAATCTCAATCTCCCCTCCAAGCTTCACTCTGCTCCCTCTTGCCCTGCCTAAGCTCTCCTAAGCTGATGGATGTGGAGGATTTCTCTCTATGGAATCCAACCTGATAGGCTTCCAATATTTTAATTAAATGAAGTAAAACCAGGATTCCTCTTCAGCATAACGACAGAGGCTGCAGCAAGTGGCACTCAGCTGGCACCAGCAATGCCATCTGCCCCCCCTTTCAGTGTGTGCTCACATGCCTGCCAGCCATGATTCTCACCAGCAGATTGGGTAGGGTTCATTTCAGGAAGGACTGATCTGCAGAAATTCTTCTGCTTGCATTTTCCCTGCTCTTTTAATCCCTTTGGTTCTCCTCTGGGGCCTTAACTGCAGGATTGTTTCTGTCCTTTGCAGCCTGCCAGCATGGTGAGGTCTGCAAAGGGACCTCTGGGGTCAGCCAGTCCCAGGCCTCTGCTGGGGCACACACAGGAGGCTGCCTGGGGGGGTTGGAATCTCTGCAGAGGACGAGACTCCAGAACCCCTCTGGGCAGCCTGCCCAGGGCTCTGCATCCTCCCAGCACAGAAGTTCTTCCTTGTGCTTGAGGAAGTTTCCCCTGTGCTTGAGGAAGTTTCCCCTGTGCTTGAGGAAGTTTCCCCTTGTGCTTGAGGAAGTTTCCCCTGTGCTTGAGGAAGTTTCCCCTTGTGCTTGAGGAAGTTTCCCCTGTGCTTGAGGAAGTTTCCCCTTGTGCTTGAGGAAGTTTCCCCTGTGCTTGAGGAAGTTTCCCCTTGTGCTTGAGGAAGTTTCCCCTGTGCTTGAGGAAGTTTCCCCTTGTGCTTGAGGAAGTTTCCCCTGTGCTTGAGGAAGTTTCCCCTTGTGCTTGAGGAAGTTTCCCCTGTGCTTGAGGAAGTTTCCCCTTGTGCTTGAGGAAGTTTCCCCTGTGCTTGAGGAAGTTTCCCCTTGTGCTTGAGGAAGTTTCCCCTGTGCTTGAGGAAGTTTCCCCTTGTGCTTGAGGAAGTTTCCCCTGTGCTTGAGGAAGTTTCCCCTTGTGCTTGAGGAAGTTTCCCCTGTGCTTGAGGAAGTTTCCCCTTGTGCTTGAGGAAGTTTCCCCTGTGCTTGAGGAAGTTTCCCCTTGTGCTTGAGGAAGTTTCCCCTGTGCTTGAGGAAGTTTCCCCTTGTGCTTGAGGAAGTTTCCCCTGTGCTTGAGGAAGTTTCCCCTGTGCTTAAGGAAGTTTCCCCTTGTGCTTGAGAAAGTTTCCCCTGTGCTTGAGGAAGTCTCCCCTGTGCTTAAGGAAGTTTCCCCTGTGCTTGAGGAAGTTTCCCCTGTGCTTGAGGAAGTTTCCTGTGCTTGAGGAAGTTTCCCTGTGCTTCAGGAAGTTTCCTGTGCTTGAGGAAGTTTCCTGTGCTTGAGGAAGTTTCCTGTGCTTGAGGAAGTTTCCTGTGCTTGAGGAAGTTTCCCTGTGCTTCAGGAAGTTTCCTGTGCTTGAGGAAGTTTGCTGTGCTTGAGGAAGTTTCCTGTGCTTGAGGAAGTTTCCCTGTGCTTCAGGAAGTTTCCTGTGCTTGAGGAAGTTTGCTGGTGTTCAGTTTGTGACCCAGGTGAGTGTCTCGCCGGGCCCCTGCGCTGCCCTGCAGGGCTGCAGCCTCCTGCAGCCAGGCACTCCTGCTCCTTCCCCCTCTCTACTGCAGCCAAATCTCTGGCAGCAGGCAGTTGCTTCCTAACAATTGCACTGTTGCATTCTCTTCTCATTAGAATAATTAGGAGCCTGCACTCTAATTGCTATTTTTCCCACTGAGGCCTGTGTAAGTGCCCAACACTCTGCTTTCCAAGGAGCCTTTGTAGTGCTGGAGGGCTCCCTGAAGCAGCTCTGCTGGGCTGGATTCTCTCTGCTTGCCTTTGCTGCAGCCCTGTCCCTTCACTTTCAAGTCTGTCATCCCCTGCAATCATTACCTCCTCATCTGCCAACCTGCCCTCTGCTATTACAGAGCCTTGGCTCAGTGTAGTGCTGCTTTCCATAGCTGTCTCTCTTCCCATTTTGGGGTATTTATGGATTTCCTTCCAAGGCAGCTGCTCTGGGAGAGCTCCACTGAGCACTTCACCCTGGCAGTTTTTCCCCCTGAAATGTGAGGCCCCTGACGTTTTTATTCTGATTGAGAAGGGGAATCCTGTTGTTCAGAGCCCCACGCTCCAGGCTGGCATTTCCAATGGCCCATTTCAGATCATTTGTCTTGCAAACAGAGCTTTTGAGTGTACCTCGGTCCCGGCGAGGCTGTGTTTGCCTGGGCTAGAGCAGCTTGGCTCTGTGGCACTCTGCCTCTGTGCCATTCCCTGCCCATTTTGCTGCCTGGCAGTGCTGAGGCTCCTCCAGCTCCTGGAGAACCTCCTGGCTCTTGCATAATGAGGCAGTGACTGCTCCAGCCAGAAGAGCCTTTGCCAGCAAGCACAGGAGGCAGGGCACTGCTGCAGGCACGACCCTGCCTTTGGCAGCAGCACAGCTGCTGGGCTCTGGCCCTGCTTTGGGTGCTCACAGCTGCATGCTGCTGAGGCTGCACCTCAAACACTGGGCTCAGTTTTGTGCCCCTCACTCCAAGAAGGACATTGAGGAGCTGGAGCAGGTCCAGAGAAGAGCAGCAAAGCTGTGAAGGGTCTGGAGAACAGGGCTGGGGAGGAGCAGCTGAGGGAGCTGGGAGGGTTAATGTGGAGAACAGGAGGCTGAGGGCTCATTGGGTGGCAGTGATGGTGCTGGGAAGCATGGATCACAGAATCCTAGAATGGCTCAGGCTGGAAGGGAGCTCAGAGCTCATCTGCTCCACCCTCCCCTCCATGCCCAGGGACACCTCTCAGCCAGACTCAGCTGCTCAAGGCCTCATCCAACCTGGCCTTGAGCACCCCCAGGCAGGAGGCAGCCACAGCCTCCCTGGGCAGCCTGTGCCAGGCTCTCACCACCCTCACACTGCAGAACTTCTTCCTCAGCTCTGCCTCAGCTCCCAGCCATTCCCCCTTGGCCTGGCTCAGACCCCCTCATGCACAGTCCCTCTGCAGCCCTCCTGTTGGAACAGCTGCCATGAAAGCTGCCAGCAGCAGTGGGGCTGTCTGGACAAGGATGGCAGGGGCAGGGAAAGGGGATGGGTGGTGGAGCAGGCACTGACCAGGTGCACTGCTGATTAGTGCCAGGCCACTGGCACACAGGCAGCACATGCTCAGGCTGCAGGTGTGAGAGCAAGGCAGGCAAACCTGACACAGCCTTTAGCAGGGGCAGGAGGCCTTGTAGAGAGCAAGCCTGGGTCCAGAGAACAGGCACTGGCACAGGCTGCCAGGGAGGTGGTGCAGTCACCATGCCTGGAGGGGGCCAAAAGCTGGGTGAATGTGGTGCTGAGGGACGTGGTGCAGTGGTTTAGCAGCAGTGGTGGGACTGTGGGCTCTGGGTAAGTGGTAGGCCTTGGATCATAGCTCATAGAGTGGTTTGGGTTGGAAGAGACCATTAAAGGTCAGTAGGGACAGCTGCAGCTAGAGCAGCTTGCTTGGAGCTCTGTCCACCCTGACCTGGAGTGGTTCCAGGGATGGAGCTTCCACCAGGCTTGGACTCCAAGGTCTCTTCCAACCTCAGCAGTTCCATGATCACATAAGGACAAGCTCTTAAACCTGCCCTCCCCTGGTTCTTTGGGAACACATTTGGATCTCTGCTTCCTCAGTAAGGGAAGGTGACCCCAGAGTGTCCCACTTGTGCCCTTGGCTGCCCCTGGAGAGCTGCCCACCCTTGGCCAAACTGCTATGGGGACACAAGCTCAAGGCTCCATGAGGCCTTCACCAAGTGAAGGCTTCCACCCAAAGTACAGACTGAAAAATAAAGAGGCTCAGCAGCTTGGAAGTCAGAACCCTCCTAGCACTGAGGTCTGCCTCTTGCTTTGCCCATTTGGGTGGCTTTTGGCCACTCAAAACCTGGCAGAACTTCCTGCCTGCAGCTGTGGCTCTGCAGAAGCAGCTGGGAAGCTGTAGCTGGGCATGAAGCACTCAAGGAAAGCTCAGCCACAGCCTCCAGAGGACTCAGCCCCCAGGCCCAGTGAGTGTTGTCCTCTGCAGCAGTGCTGCTGACAGGGCAGGGGAAGGCTTCTCTCTGCTGGGCTTTTTGGGGTCCAAAAGCCACGCAGCAGACAGGCAGGAGTTGGCTCCTTCTCCCCAGCCATGTGCTGTCAGAGGGCAACCTCTGCCAGGCTGGCAGGGCCTTGCCAACAGCTCCTGCCCGAGCAGTCAGATGCAGCAGCAGCTGGGTGGATGTCTCTGCTCACCACAGGATCTCCAAGGATCTCCTGGGTTCTTTGGAAGCAGACAGCTTCCCAAGCTCTCACTGCTCTCTGCTGGTAGCTCTGTGCTGCTTTGCCTAAAGTGCCTTTTGTGGGGACTGTTCTCATCACTATTTATCTGCAGGCAAAGTGCTTTGGTGTCAGGGGTGGCTCAGTGGCCGTGGTGGTGCTGGGTCAGTGGTTGGTCTCTGTGGCTCTTTCCAGCCAAAGCAGTTCTGTGTCTCTCTAAGGACAGACCTAGCTCATGTTCATGCTGCTCACTGCTGCCTGGGGTAGGCCAAGGAGCAATGGATGGAAGCTGCAGCACAGCAGGTTCCAGCTCAACACCAGGGGGAACTCCTTGCCTGGAAGGGTCCCAGAGCCCTGGCACAGGCTGCCCAGAGAGGCTGTGGAGTCTCCTTCTCTGGAGCCTTTCCAGGCCTGTCTGGATGTGTTCTGTGTGCCCTGAGCTGGACTGTCTGGTCCTGCTCTGGCAGGGGTTGGACTGAAGGAGCAATTTGGGTCCCTTCCATCCCCTGACACCTGTGAGCCTGTGATCAGCTCTCTGGACAGCCCAGAGGGCATGGGCAGAGGAGGCCTCCAGAGGAGCTGGGGGCTGCCTGCTGCCCATATGTGTGCCACAGTCTGTGCACAGCAGCCACAGTCTGGATGCTGTGTGGTGTGCCCCTGGCTAGCAGGGTGGGTGCAATGCCTCAGCTCCATTGTGCCCATCAGGACTGGCTCAGTGCCTCGGCTTCAACACTGAACCAAGCTCAGCAGCTGTTGATTGACTCCCAAGTCATGAGATTGTCCTGACTGTGCTGCAATAAACCCAAGTCAGGCAGGAAGCAGGCACAGCCTCCTGTGTCTTTGCATCTCCCTGCCTTTCAGCTAGGGAGGAAGGGCATGGCCAGTGCTTAGATCAGGAGGGAATTCCTGGCAGTGAGGATGGGGAGACCCTGGCACAGGCTGCCCAGGGAGGCTGTGGATATCCCTCCCTGGAGGGGTCCAAGGACAGGTTGGATGAGTCCTTCAGCACCCTGTGCTGGTGGGAGGTGTCCCCAGAGGGTTGACACTGGATGAGCTTTGAGCTCCCTTCCAACCCAATCTGGACAGGGAGCTCAGGGCAGACACAGAGTGGTGAGGTTGGAAGGGACCTCTGGAAATCATCTACTCCAACTCCCCTGCTGAAGCAGGGCACCCAGGGCAGGCTGTGCATCCCTAGGATGCACACTGGCATCAGGTGAGTCCCCCCTGAACATCTGTAAGGCAGCTGGAGGGAAGCCACATTCTTCTCTTGGAAACTTTGGGGGTGCTGTAACCTGCAGGAGGAAAAGCAGCAGCACTCTCCTTCAGCAGATGTTGTGCTGGCTGAAGAGGAAGCTTTTGCTCTTCTGTTCTCAGTCACTTGAGAATCTTCCCAGTGCTTGTTTGGTAAACTGAAACAGCACTGGAGAAAGTTCTTGAACTCTCCTGTGACAGGGTAAAAAACCCACAACAATATTTATCAGCAGCAGCATTTTGCTGCAGTTTAGAAGCCAACTCTGCAGGAAGGAGCAGTTCAAGAGGGAACTGCTCCAAAGCAGAGCTGTGCTGCTGGGAAGGTGCTTGGGAGCAGGAACCAGACCTGCTGGTGCATCACTGCTGGTTTGGATCTTCTGCATCTCTGCAGGCAAAGCTCCAAAGCTCATCCCTGAGCTGAAGGACTTCACTCCTACCCCTGGGCTCCACGCCTCGGGGAGCTGTGGGGAGGCTTTTCCACTGCTCCTGCTCCTCACACACAGATAACAAACAACAGAAGTGGCTGGGAGAGAAGTGCTACAGTAACAGACTTTGGGAGAGGAAATAGCAGACAAAGGCATTCAAGTGAGCTCAGATGTGTTTTGTGAATTAAAAAATACAAAAAAAGAGGAGGCCAAATGAGTCAGATTATTTATAAATGTTCTCTGTGTGTTTGGTTTGGGTCTTTTATCCAGGTGTCACTGGCAGGAAATGAGACTCCTTTGAATGCTGCAGGAATGACTCTCTGCAGTTGCTGCTATCAGATGAATAAATGGCTAAGGAGTCCTCCTTTATTTAGATCCTGCTGTATGACAAATGAATTCCCAGCTCATCATTTGCATTTTCTGCAAGTACCTGGTGGCTGAGCGTCAGAATACATTCAGCAGCTCCTCCAGGCTAATTGGTAAACAGGAAAAACTAATTGACTAGATGTGAGCCTAATTAGGCTGGAGGCAGAGCCACAGTCTCCCAGTTGCAGGGGAGAAAAGCTGGCAGCCAGCACCACTGGGTGACTGCTGGGCACTGGCCAGGGGCTGCACCCAGACCCTCTCTGGGCTGAAAGCAATCAGGAACCTTGGAGGAGCAGCAAACAGCAGAACCCCACAGTGCCAGGGGACCCCAAGGCTCATCTGGCCCAGCCTTGCTAGGTGATGGTGTAGCTGCAGTGAGCTGGCCCAGACCCTGGCAAGCTGAGAACTGCCCAGTGCAGGGCACTGCTCTGCTGCCCCTGGGAGATGGTTCCAGGCTCCAGCTGTTCCCATGGGGAAGCATTTTCCTCTGGAGTCCTGTGGGAATGCCCCAGCAGTAACTTGCCCCCATCACCCCCTGCCTTCCATGGCACTCCTTGTACAAAGGGAGTCTCCATCCTGCCGGCAGCCACCCTGCATGTCCTGCTCCGTGGTGCTAAGGTCTGCCCCGAGCCTTCTCTTCTGCACCACCCCTGCTCTCTCTGCCTTTCCTGCTTCCCTTCTGGAAAACTGGAAGTGTTTTCTCTTCTACAAACTGAGTGGAATGTTTGCAAGCAGCAGGGTGGAGGAAAGCAGTGAGGAGCATGAGAAGGCAGCAGGGGCAGGGAACAGGAGCTGTGTGTGCAGACAAAGGGAGCCTCCATCCTGCTGGCAGCCACCCTGCATGTCCTGCTCCGAGGTGCTGAGGTCTGCCCTGAGCCTTCTCCTCCCTGCTCTCTCAGCCTTTCCTCACTTGGCAGGGCTGCCAGGCCTCTGACCACTCTCCTGTGTTCTCTGGACACCTCTCCTCTGGTTCTCTGTTACTCTGGAGTTTAACAACATTTCTTTCTTCATCCAAAGGCAGTGAGTGGTGCTGGAAGGCAGGAATCTACGCTCGACTTACAGCAGCTTCAGTTCTTTAAGCACTGCTCAGGAATAGCAACTGCATTGTGGAAGCTGTGGCCTGGGGACCCTGGGTAGCTGCTCAGCCATAAGTGTGCTTCAGCAGGATTTAATCTGAGAGGGGTTTTACTTGGATTCAGCAGTCTGTTTCTGTCCACATCCAAAAGCTAATTAGGTGTAGCCCACTGCTGCTGTTTGCAAGACAGAGAACTGCAAAGCAAATGGATTAGCACAGAGGGCTGAGGAGTTGTGCTAAGCAGGGAAGGTTAATCTCTCCATGTTTATTAGTAAGAAAAATAAAGTAATTGAACCAATTAAAGCACATTTGGTTGCAAAGTGTTCAGCATCCTTCAGCAGGTCTTCTTTAAACCTCAGAGCTAAACCCTGTGTCTGGAGGCACTGTGAAGAGGAGGAAGCCTATTTCCAGATGATGATCAGATAGAGATAATTTACTTTACTGCTCTATTCCCCCACTATAATTCTATTACACTTAGGGGCTCATTTAATAACACTTATCTGTCTGGTGCTAAACTGGGCATGGCACAGCCAGTGCTGCAAACCAGTCCTGCTGCAGTGCACTTTACCAGCAGTGCTGGCAGCACTCACACTGCACAAGGCAGTGCTGCTGCCCTGGGACCCAGCAGGCACCAGAGGCCCTATCTGAAAGGACCAAGGCAAAAAGCAGCCCCTGGAAAGCACAGAGCTGCCTGCCACTGGGGAGGAACAAGCTCAGCAGCAGCTTGCTGCAGCTGCTGGAGGAGCAGGAAGCAGTTCCCAGTTGGTGTCATGGAATTTGTCAGTTGGAAGGGACCCTCCAAGCTCATCTTGTCCACCCCCCTGCAGGCACAGGGACAGCTCCAGCCAGAGCAGGCTGCACAGGGACACAGCAAGGCTGAGCTTGAATGTTTCCAGGGATGGGGCCTCAAGCCCAGCCCTGGGCAGCCTGTGCCAGTCTCTCCATACCCTCACTGTGCAGAGCTTCCTCCTGATGCCCAGCCTAAACATGCTCCAGTTTCCAAGCATTGTCCCCATCCTATCACTCCAAGCCCCTCTAACCAGTTCCCCCTCAGGAGTCCTGCAGGTCCCCTTCAGGCACTGCCAGGCTGCTCTGAGGTCTCTCTGGAGCCTTCTCTTGTCCAGGCAGAACAGGCACAACTCTCCCAGCCTGCCCCTGTTGCAGAGGTCCTACAGCCCCTGATCACCTCTGTGGCCTCCTCTGGACCCTCTCCAGCAGCTCCAGGTCCTTCTTGTGTTGAGAGCCCCACAGCTGGCCCCAGCCCTGCAGCTGAGGTCTGCCCAGAGCAGAGCAGAGGGGCAGGATCCCCTCTCTCCACCTCTGCCCATCCTGCTGTGGATGCAGCCCAGGCTGCCCTTGGCCTTCTGTGCTGCCAGTGCCCAGTGCTGGCAGAACTTCCTGGCTGCAGCTTTGGCTGTGCAGAAGCAGCTGGGAAGCTGTTGCTGGGTATGAAGCACTTGACAAAAGCTGAGCTACAGCCTGCAAAGGACTTCTCCCCCTTGGGAGGCTGCTGTGCTCTGGGGAGGTTGGACTTGCACTGCAGAGCATCTCCATGCTGTGCTGAGACCACTCTGAGTGTGCTGAAAGGAGGTGAGATGTGGTAGCAGAACCAGAGTCCAGCCAGTGGTGAGTGCAGCTTTCTGCCTGTGCCCTGAGGACCAGGGCATGGCTTTTGTGGGACAACATTTTTGCAGAGCTATCCCAGGCCATCACTCTGCAGCAAGCAGCAGGCTGGAGAGGCTGGGGCTGGCCTGGCACAGAGGCTCCCTCATTTTGCCACAGCTTAGTGCATTCAGAGGGTTTGTTAGCAATGCAAACTAAACAGAGGTGGAGTGGCACAGAGCTGAGCACCAACTGCAATTTGCCTCTTAATAATTTCCCCCCCCCCCCAAAA
>VWZE01012825.1:36355-64994 GCA_013396675.1 Eubucco bourcierii
CCCCCCCCTAAATATTTGCTGTTGATTCCCTTCTTGTTTATGCAAATATTACCTGGCTAATTACAGTGGCACGAGGCTGATTAACTGTAATGAATTATTGAGGTACACCTGCAGGGCTTTGCAGTGCCTCAGGAGGGGAACAATTAGAGAGCCTGCCTGAGAGCTCTTGAGGCTCAGGAGTTGTTTGCAGGGAGGGTGGTGAGACACTGGCACAGGTTGCCCAGGCAGGCTGTGGAGCACAGGAGCACCCACTGTGAGCGAGGATCACATTCAGTACTTCTGTGCCCCACAGCCTCCCTGGAGGTGCTCAGGACCAGGCTGGATGAAGCTTTAGTAAAGGTCTGAGGATGTGAGGAGCTGAGTCACCCTGACAAGCATCCCTCATGCCTGCTGGGGACTGCCCTACTCCAGCCTTTCACCTGTCTGGAAACGTGGAAGTTACCCATCAGTGTGATAGCTTTGGGCATCTGGTTGGGAGTGTTGTGAACTTAGGGCCCAGTTCCTCCTCTGCTGGGAAATCCCAGCAGGGTTACAGCCCAGTCTGAGCCTCCAAATGATGTTTGGATCCCTGCAATTCCCATGAATTTCCCAGTCTTGAGTGCTCCTCTCCCTCTCCCTCTCCCTCTCCCTCTCCCTCTCCCTCCATTTCACAAGGCTACCTGCTTCTCTTTGCCTCTTTTTCAGCTGCCTTTGCTGTAGGTCTCCTTAAGCATGGTCTCAGGTAAACCTCTAGGGCTAAAAAGTAAACAGAAATATCATTCCAGACAGTAGAAGAGTCCCTAGGGAATCTCCTTCCCTTCTCCTTCCCCTTCTTTCTCCTCCTTCCCCTTCTGGATACCTGGACCCAAAAGGTCCCCAGCAGCTCCTGAGAGGCATCAGGGGATGCATCCCTGGCCCAGTGGGGAGGCCTTGGGAGGCAGGGGTACGAGTGGAGGCTGCCTGGCAAGGACCAGCTTTGTGCTTTACCTCTCTGCATTTAATCCCCTTGCTGCAGCCTGCTTTAGAGTTAGCAGCCATGGGAGTCTTTTGGGAGCTGTGGCACTCCTCTGGCCTGTCCTGTTGCACTTCCTTCTGCTGAATCCCATCTGTATGGAGCAATACCCAGACCCAGCAGCCAGGCTTGCTTTGTTCTCCTCCTTTTCTCCTTGCTAATGAGAAGAGCTGTAGAGAAGGGAAGAGTTCCCTTAGTTAATTGATAATTTTCTAGCTGACAGTCACACCACAGTCCCTGGTGTGAAGTGCTAGGAGAAGAGACTCCTGGGTGAGGAGTGAAAAGAGAGCAGCAGAAAGCAGCTGTATTTTGCTAGATAACATCACTCTGATTTCCACTCCAGAGTTTGCTTTCTCAAAGAAATGTCAAACAAGTAATTCTGCTGCATCCTCAGCAGCAACTGCAAAGGAGAAGGAGGAAGCACCACAGGACTGCTTCTGCCAGAGCTTTCTAGGTGAATGGAAAGGAAAACAAACCTGAACCCTGGGGATAAACACAGAGCCAAGCCTTCAGATCACATCGTTTGGAGCAGTGCCTTCAGCTCCCAGCAGCTGCAGTGTGGTGAACATTTTGCCATGCCTCAGATACTGGGCTCAGGTTTGGGCTCCTCACTCCCAGGAGGACATTGAGGGGCTGGAGCAGGTCCAGAGAAGGGCAAGGAAGCTGTGGAAGGGTCTGGAGAACAGAGCTGGGGAGGAGCAGTTTAGTGAGCTGGGGGGGTTCAGCCTGGAGAAGAGAAGGCTAAGAGGAGGCTGGAGGGAGGCTGCAGTGAGCTGGGACTGGGCTCTTCTCCCCAGTCTCAGGTGATAGAAGGAGAGGAAATGGCCTGAAATTGTGCCAGGGGAGGCTTAGGTTGGAGATGAGCAAAAAATTGCTGCAAGAGTGGTCAGGGACTGGCAGAGGCTGCCCAGGGAGGTGGTGGAGTGCCCATCCCTGGAGGTGTCCAAGAAAGGTGTGGCCATGGCACCTGGGGCCAGGGTTTGGTGGCCATGGTGGGGTTGGGCTGCTGCTTGGACTGGAGGACCCTAGAGGGCTTTGCCAACTGAAACAGTTCTGTGATTCCTCTTCCCTGACACACCCCCAGGTCCCAGCCCACCCAGCAAACCAGGACATGCCCTGCTGCAGAGCTGGGAGGGCTCCCCAGGCCACACTTAGCGAAGTCAGAGTGGCAAACGGTGCAAAGAACCAGAAACAGGCACAGCAATGTTGTCAGCAATGCTCCTGCTCTGTGGGGATGTTGTTATGGCTCCTGACCACCAGCCCACTGCTAGGCTGTGATATATTAAGGCCTTTCCCCACCACTTGCTGTTGACTCCAGCATGTTAATAGGACCTCAGACGATGGAGGCTGAAGGTGATGTGATGCTGCTTGGCACTGGCTTGATACTGAGCCATGGAACGATTTGACTCCACAGCCTGGAAACTGGCACCTGAAACTTAATAACTGGGGGCTGCATTTTCTTTCTTTAGCTGAAATGTCACCCCTAGACCCTCACACTCAGGTTTCTTTCCACCCTTACCCCAGCAGAATCTCATATTGCTCTTGCATTTCCATCTCCTTCCCTTCACGTTCACACATGTGCACGGAAGTGTTAGAAACGCAGTGCAAATTCCTGCCCCTGGGATCATGCTGGGTAGTGATATTCAGTTACTGCACCTTGATGTCAGCCTGACTTTGGGGGAGCCTGCTCTCTCTCCGTGCACAGAATACCCAACCCAGCCATTACCATGAGGATCTGAGCAGGAAATCTTGCTCCACTCTCTGGCTGCCATGGGATTTCTCCTGCCATGTATAATGCATGGTGCCAGTCGCTGCAGGTTTCATTTCCCCTCGTTTTAGTCAGCAGCTCTGATCCTTGTGGCCAGCCTGCAGCAGCACAGAGAGCCAGGAGGAGCCTGGGCACCCACAAACCACACCTGCTCATGACTGGGCTACCTTCACCTTCTGGGGTAGAGCTGCTAGCAAGGCTTGGTGGCAGCAGTTTGCATGTATGGGAATGGGATTTTGGCCACTGGAGAAACCACAGCACCACAGAGTTGTTTGGGCTGGCAAAGCCCCCTCGGGTCACCTGGTCCAAGCAGCAACCCAACCCCACCATGGCCACTGAACCCTGGCCCCAAGTGCCATGGCCACATCTTTCTTGCACCCCTCCAAGGATGGGCAGCTCCCTGGGCAGCCTGCTGCTGGTGGCAGAGTTCTCAGAGGATCAGAGGATATCAGGGATTGGAAAGGGCCCAAAGAACTCATCCAGTCCAAGCCCCCTGCCAGAGCAGGAGCAGACAATCCAGCTCAGGGCACACAGAACACATCCAGACAGGCCTGGAAAGGCTCCAGAGAAGGAGACTCCACAGCCTCTCTGGGCAGCCTGTGCCAGGGCTCTGGGACCCTTCCAGGAAAGAAGTTCCCCCCTGTGCTGAGGTGGAACCTGCTGTGCTGCAGCTCCCATCCACTGCTCCTTGTGTCCCTGCTGTGAGCACAGGAGCCACGTTCAGAGGTGTTTATTGAGCATTCTTGGAGCAGCTCCCAGCACTTGAGCTGCAGCTCACGCCTGGAAAGGACACGGAGTCATTTTAATTCATTTAACAATAGTTTGCAGCCTCTGGCAAAGATAGCTCAAATTTATGTGAATGGAGATCATATTTTGTGTGTTCTGAGACAGCAAAACTAAATAGCTCTCACCCCAAGATGAATGACCTCCTGCACACGGGCACAGGCCTGATGGATGCCAGATCCAGGACTGAGCTGCTGCTCCCACCCTGCTCCCCTGACCCCTGTGTGGGTTGGAGCTGGCTGAGCTGCCCACTGGTGCAGGCATTAACTGGGACAGAGCCAAAGCTGGCATCCTGGCTGCCACAGACAGGCTGTGCCCAGGCAGATTTACCTGCCAGCCTCGGTGAGGCTCAGAGCCAAGGCCCCAGCCAATAACCTTTGTGTTTTCTACTCTGCCCCTGTAGGGTCCCAGTGCTGCTTCTGCTGCTCCTCAGGAAGGCATCCATGGAGTTCCTTGGTCCTGGGCTACAGAGGTGGCAGGATAATTGCCAACCTAATGAGGAGGTGTCTAAGGTAAGCAAGGGGTTTGCTGAGCCTGCTGGGGGGCTGCAGCTGGGGGTGAAGGGGAAGGAAGGGAGAGGGCTGGGGAGTGGCTGGAGGCTCTTTGCAGGACTCCAGCAGACAGCAGTGAATGCTTGCAGAGAATTTACTTTTAAAGGCTGTTTCAGTATCTGGGTTGTCTGCTGGGGGCTACCAATTGTTACACTTCCAGTCCCACACTCAAGGGCTGCTTGGCAGAGCCCTGACCCAGGCTTTGCTTACACAAAGCCCCCAGGGCTCGACGCTGCCATTCAGCCGCTGCAAGCTGACAACTTCAGCAAGCTGGAACCATGGCTTGGAAAATAATCCAGACATTAAGTACAGACAAGGAGCAAGAAAGGCTTCTCTGGGAAGTGCTCAATCATCTTCCCTCATGTCCTGGCAAAACCAAGGTAATTCCTGCCACAAAGGAGTCTGACACCCGTGGGTGCCACATGGCCTGGGGGCTGCTTCAGGTGGAGATGTGTCTGGGCAGCTGCAGCTGAGCTCTGCACTCAGGGCCTCTAAGTGTCTTTAATGAGGACCCAGAGTGGCTTGTTGGAAACAATTACACCTGGAGTACATCAGGCTATAGGCTGGACTGCATGATCTGGGGGGTCTCTTCCAACCTGATTGATTCTATTCTATTCTATTCTATTCTATTCTATTCTATTCTATTCTATTCTATTCTATTCTATTCTATTCTATTCTATTCTATTCTATTCTATTCTATTCTATTCTATTCATTCCATTCCATTCCATTCCATTCCATGATTCTAGGTGAACCAGCTGTGGCCTGGCCTGATGGATCATTAATATTTCATCTCAGAGAGTTGCTGTGGCTGGGAGTGTTCCCCTGCCTTGCTCCACAGCAGTCCTGTGCTCTGTGGCTGCCTCCTTGGCAGCTCCAGTAGCTGGAAATTAGGTTTGAAGATTCATAGAATGGTTTGGGTCAGAAGGGACCTGAGAGATCATCCAGTTCCTGCCATGGGCAGGGGCACTTCTCACCAGCCCAAGTTGCTCAAGACTTCACCCAAACTGGTTCTGAAGACCTCCATGGAAGAGGCATCCACAGCCTCCCTGGGCAGCCTGTGCCAGGGTCTCACCACTTCTTCACACCTGCACTCCTTGAGTCCTTAGTGCCACTCAGCTTCTGACACAGGGGGAGATCTGGGGCTGATTTTGGACTGAGGTTTAGGTAGAGATGGCAGCAGGAGTTTGGGTGGCAACATCATCTCTTTCTTGCTCTTCTCGTGCCCTCTGGAGAGGGAGAGAGGCCTCTCAGGTGCCAAGCAGATATGGTGCACATCTCTGGTGACTGAAATCTTCTGCCCTGGGCGTGATGCATGGGAGCAGCTCAGGAGCTGTTCTGGGGGGACAGCTGAGTGTTGCTCTTGTTCTTTCACACCCACCCCTCCTGTCTCTGCCAAGAGCTGTTTCCCTCACTCCTGCCCTCACTTAGCATGCTGTCCACCTACTATCTGCATTTCCATGATGTATTTTAAATGAGCAATAAAATAACCATTTACATAATGAATGCACTTACATCCATATTATGTTATATAATTTAGAGATGCTACTTAATTAGAACTTGTTTATAATTAGGTCTCTTGCTATGCCAGTGAGCTCTGCTGTTATTTGTGAAATTTCAGGGTAGTAGAAAACCATGGGATGGAAAAAAATCATCCTGGGCACTGCCTGCAGTAAGCCTTTGGTGCCCATTTCCATTTATCTGCCATTATCAGGTGTTTCTTCTTTGCTGGGATGAATGTTGCTGGTAGACACTTAGAGTGAGGGTCACAGAATGGCTCAGGTTGGAGGGGACCTCAGAGCTCCCCACCATGCCCAGGGACACTTCTCAACCAGACTCAGCTGCTCAAGGTCTCATCCAGCCTGCCCTTGAGCACCCCCAGGCAGGAGGCAGCCACAGCCTCCCTGGGCAGCCTGTGCCAGGCTCTCATCACCCCCATGCTAAAGAATTTCTTCCTAAGATTTACTCTAAGCTTCTTTTAGAAGCTTCAGACTGAAATGGTTTAGTGGCCATGAAGGTGTTGGGCTGATGGTTGGAGCTGATGATCTTAGAGGCCTTGTCCAGCCTTGATGATTCCATGATTCTATGCCATGTGCACCTGCTCTGAGGAGCTTTGGGCATCCAGATCACTCCTAAGTTTCCTTTATCCCCCAGCTTTTGGTTTTATGCCACTGCTGATTGCAATCTTACAAAACCTTCCCTGTAAGGCAGCAAAAAGGGAGGGACAGCAACCAAACTATGGTGGAGGAGCAGGGGCAGCCCTCAGGTGGAGGTTTCAGCTCTAGGCATATCTGATAGTTTGGAATATCTTGCTGGTGGAGACCTTCACAGCAGCCATGCATTGTGCAGGCTGCCCAGGGCTGCTGTGGCTGTCCCCTCCCTGGGGGCTGGATGAGACCTCGAGCACCCTGTGCTGGTGGGAGGTGTCCCTGTCCATGGCAGGGGCCTGGAGCTGGATGAGCTTTGAGGTCTTTTCTGACAAAACCATTCTATGAATCTGTGAAATTTAAGTCTTTCAAACGCCAAAAAAGTACTTCCCGACTTAGCAGCCCCACGGCAGGGTTGGTGCTGCCTGCAGGGGCTGCTGCTTAGCCAGAGCTGGCCCCGAGGGCAAGCAGGGACTAGGGGGGGGGGTGTCCCACGTTAGCTGCTGCCATCGGTGGCTCTCCCGTGGCTGCAGTGACCTCCTCCCCAGGCTGTGTCACCCGGAGTGGTTTCCATAGAAACTGTCTGACTTGTAGCACCTTTATCCTGGCAGCAGCCCAAAGTGGGCCTCAGCCACCTCTTGTGCTGGGAGAGCTGCAGCTGCAGTCCTGCTCAACACCAGCACTGGGCATGGTCCAACGGGCAGGCTCAGCATGGCACAGAATCACATCACAGAGTGGCTCAGGTTGGAAGGGACCTCAGAGCTCCTCTGCTCCAACCTCCCCACCACGGGCAGGGACACCTCCTCCTGCCCCAGGCTGCTCAAAGTCTCACCCATCTCTTCCCTCAGCTCCAAACCATTCCCCCTTGGCCTGGCTCAGACACCCTCAGCAAAAGTCTCTCTGCAGCCTTCCTGCAGGATCCCTTCAGGCACTGGCAGCAGCTCTGAGGTGCCCTTGGAGCCTTCTCCTCTACAGGCTGCACCCCCCCAGCTCCCTCAGCCTGTGCCCACAGCAGAGCTACTCCTGCCCTGGCAGCATCTTTGTGGCCTCCTCTGGCCTGACTCCAGCAGCTCTGTGCCCTCCTGCAGCTGGGGCCATCAGCACTGGAGGCAGGAGTGCAGGAGGATGTTTGTTGTCAGTGTCTGATCCAACCTCCTGCTCAAAGCACTACAGCTCAGCCGTGGCTTTGCCAAAGCTCTGGGAAGTTGCCTGCAAGAGTGGAACAAACACTGAGTTCTAGGCTGTGGAGCCAGCTCAGCTGATGTATTTGTGAGCCAGGCTCAGGGCTTTTGCAGTACCTAAGTGGCACTTGAGGGTGCTGTGCTTTTTCTCAAGCAACTCACTGTCTGCCACAGGACAAAACCTGACTCATTGCATGGAAGGGGCTGGAGAGCTTTAGATTCCTGAACATGGCACCAGAAAGACATTTATAACCTTTTCTTGAGGTGGAAGGGATGGACCCCTCAGGTGGTCAGTGCAGGTCTGTGTTTTGCTTGTGGAGCTTGCATCTGAGTGCAGATTGCACAGGAGTCAGCCTCCTGCTCTGCCTAAACCTGCTCTGGAGAGTTACAGCCCAAAGCCCAGCGCAGACATGCCCAAGCTGGCAGCTGATTTATTGGTGAGCATTCAGACACCAGCAGCTCCAGTGCCACACTCCCTTCAGTTTGCCATCTCTGGCCTCTGGCCTTGCTCCCTGTGTACAGTAGTAGAAAATGTCAATTGTTCTGCTGCCTTCTGCCTCCAAGAACACAGCTGAGGCTGCCAGCTCCACCTCCTGCAGAGCCTTTCTGCCAGACACCAAACGGTTGCTGAGAAAACCACCCAGATCCTACTTTGTGTGCTGCTTGGAGGCTAATTGGAATATCTTAATGAGAAAAATTAGATGCTAGGCTGTGAAAAGCAAACAGTGGTGGTGCCTGCTTCACTCACAGGCTTGCTGAGATGTATAAGAACAAGGACACAAACACAGATAAGGCAGAGAGTCTCTCTGGGTGCTGCTGTGTCTGCTGCCTTCTGCTGTGTAACCCAACCCAGCACTCTCCTTCTAAACCCCCTTGTCCATCCTCTCAGCTCACCTTGCACTTTAGGGAGACCCTGGGGTAAGGCAGAGGGATGGGAAGAGGGTGGAAGGGTGGTTGGGAGCCCCTCCTGGCGGGGGGAACTGTGTTTCTGTATGACCTTTAACTTGTGTGTTTCTGTCAGTGTTCCTGTCCTGCTTGCACACTGTGCCCAGCTGTCAACACAGCTTCAGCCCTTCCCTTGCAGCTGGCTGAGTCTGCTCTGGGGGATTTTCAGTGTGTGTGGGGCTAGCTCCCAAAGCAGCAGGCTTGGGGCTGCTGGAATGATTTGCATTGCCATTTATAGGCAGTGTCAGGTCTCTGGCACCTCAGTAACAGCACTGACTGCCAGGCAGAGCTGCTGTCCTGGGGGCATGGGGGAGTGGGGGTGGTGCAGTGGCAGTGCCCGGGTTGGGCAGAACTGGCATGGGTTGTGTTCTCCAGAGGAAGTGTTTGCAAGAACAGAAGAGAGAACATTGGGCTGGAGTTAATTTCTTCCTTCTATCTAGCAGTCTGGAAAGGCTTTCATAGGTGAGGGGGATGAGCAAGACAAATGCAGCTCTTTGGGGAAGTCAGCCTGGGAAGTCTGAAGAGAAGCAGTTAGAGCTGTGAGGTGGAACTGCAGACTGTGGTGCCTTTGGGTCTCTAATGCCATAATGGAAGAAAGAATTCTCAGGATTGGTTATAAAACACAAAAACCTTGAAATTAAAATGGGCCACGGAATTGAGCTGCTGCCACCTTTGTGGATGCAGCTGCCCTGCAGGGAGGGACCCTGACCCCTGTGTATCCTGTGTGGGAAGCCAGGAGATGCTGCAGCAGCCTCCCTTTGTCTCTCTCCTCAAGAGAGCTGTGGATGACAAGGTGTCCTCCTCCTCCTCCTCCTCCTCCTCCACACCACTGTCTGCAGGCTAATCATCCCTACAGAGATCCATTTGCAGCTGGACAAGGCCTTGAGCACCCTGGGCTGGTGGGAGGTGTCCCTGCCCATGGTGGGACTGGACCTGGATGAGCTTCAAGGTCCCTTCCAACCCAAGCCATTCTGTGAAGCCACGAACCAGGGGGGGGCTGTTTGACATGTCCCAGGAGCACTTAAACAGGAAGAGCAGAGGAAACCTTCCCCATCAGCCAGCATGGTGGTATGGGAGGGAAGAGATCAAAGTGGCTCAGCTTAAAGACTGTGAATTAGCTCTGAGCAAGGTGTTAATTAAAAAACAACCCCAAGAGAGTTTCAGCATTTGCATTTGGCAACAAAACCTGACCCAAGCCAGTGGAGAGGTTTAGCTGAGGTTAAGAGAATTCTGCTGTGAGCCTGGCTGGGTGTGTTTCAGATAAATGATGCAAACCAAGTAGCAGTGAGGATCAATGTGTCTGTCACATCAGGACTGCACTCGGTGATTTACACTGCCTGCCACTGCCAGCAGGCTGATTTAGCAGGGTAGCCCAGACATAAAAGCCTCATTCTGTAGTTTACAATTTTCCTAACCCCTCTGTGGAGAATATTCTGTGCCTTTCCTCCCTGTGACACTCTCTTCTGCAAACATACAAAGCAAGGGACTAAGGAGTCAGTGGGATTGCAGGGCAAGTTCTATGAGCTGCTGAGTGCTGCCTCTGCTGCCTGCTGGTTTGCAGCTCAGCTGGGGAAGAAACTTCAGTTCTCAGCTGTGCTGCATGAACAGAAAGGTGCTTCAAGAGGAGCTGTGAACTTCTTCACCTGTGTTTGAAACCCAAGGCCACTCCGTTCAGGTTTTGTCTTTAACCGAGTCAGGAGAGCTACTGGTAGTGAGCTGGGACTGCAGCAGGAGCATCTGCTGGGCTTTGGGCTCCCCACAGCTTTCCACTGAGGTGCTGAAGACTTCATAGAATCATAGAATTGTTTGGGTTGGCAAAGCCTTCTGAGGTCACCCAGTCCAACCATGCAGCCAGCACCACCATGGCCACTGCACCCTGGCCCCAGGTGCCATGGCCACACTTTCCTTGACCCCCTCCAGACATGGGCACTTCGCCACCTCCCTGGGCAGCCTGTGCCAATCCCTGACCGCTCTTGCAGCAAAGAAATTTCTCCTGATAGCAACCTAAAGCTCCCCTGGTGTAACCTGAGGCCATTTCCTCTTGTCCTGTTGTTAGTGACTGGGGAGCAGAGCCCAACCCCCAGCTCCCTGCAGCCTCCTCTCAGGGAGCCGTAGAGAGCAATGAGGTCTCCTCTCCTCTCCTTCACGCTGAACAGCCTCAGCCCCCTCACCTTTCAAAGGCTGAAATTAAACTCATCCCACATCCAAACTCCACTGAAGGCAGGAGATTGGCTGTAAGCAGGCTGCATCTGAGCAGGGCTGATGGAAGGCAATGGTTGTTAACACGCCTGAGAAGTACCAGACCCACAGCAGCAGCCAAGAGCTCCCCCCTCACCAGGAAGCCTCCTATGCATTATTTAGGATCCAGAGATGCTGTTCCATCTTTCCATCTATTGCTGTGCTTGTTGGAGCAAGGTATTAATGTGTTCTGCTATAAGAGACCATGATGTACAGCACCAGATTAACTTCAGAGCTTGTAATCTGTTTGCATGCTTTATTGCTCCCGTCTGAAGTGGCTCCAGAGCTCTCTGCACGCTGAGCCTGTTGCTTCTGGCAGCTTTGGAGTGCAGCTTGGAGTCTTTTTCCCTGCTGCTTCGACATGTAAAGTAGCTGCTGCCATTGCCTGGTTTACTGCCTGCTTTAGTAGTGTTACCATGAGGATGCTACCTGGTGGCAGTGCATCACACCTGGAAAGGCTAAGGAGGGCTGCCAGGGGGCTGTGATGCAGCTGGGGAGTGAGTGAGGCTGTTCAGTCCTCTGCTGCTAAGCAAGTGAGGAGAGCATCCTCTGCCTTTGCTGTGGGCTCTGCCAGTCCCAGGCCATGCCCACGCACGTGGCTGGTGCTCAGCAAGCAGGCTCTGGGAGCCCAGCCAGGAGCTGCTGTGGCTGGCCTGAGGAAGCCCATGCCAGGCAGACGACAGAAGTGCTGGAGGAGGTGATCAGTCCAGCACTGCCTGCAGCCAGCTGTGAGTCAGCCTGCGTTGGAGAAGGCTGTTGGGGAGTGCTGAGAGGCAGCACAACTTGGAGGCATCAACTGGAGACAGTTGACCACAAAAGGATGGCTCAGGGTGGGCACAGAGGAGCTGCCAGCTCCACTGGAATCCCAGGGGCAGTGGACTTCTGACTGCCTCCTACAATCTTGCTTCTAAGTATATCCATACCTGTTCCTTTCCCTGGTAGAGCTTTAGCTGTCTGATTTTTTTCCCCCTCTCCGTTCTTCCCTTGAGCTGATGCTGAGTGCTGGGAAACCCCCTCCAAGCTCAGCAGGTTTAGGGAAGCCCACACCCTGCTTGCTGCTGGTGCTTACACTGCAGATGGGGCTTTGTAGGTTTGGTTCTCCTTCAGGAGATTGTCTAAGGCCTCAGGGAGACCTTAGAGCAGCTTTCCAGTACCTGAAGGGGCTACATGAGAGCTGGGGAGGGACTTTGGACAGAGGCTGGGAGTGACAGGGTGAGAGGGAATGGTTCAAAGCTTGAGGTGGGCAGATTGAGACTGGAGATGAGGAAGAAATTCTTGGCAGTGAGAGTGGTGAGACACTGGCACAGGTTGCCCAGGGAGGTTGTGCAGCACAGAAGCACAGAGTGGGATCTTTGATCACATTGGGTGATTCTGTGCTCCACAACCTCCCTGGAGGTGTCCAAGGCCAGGTTGGATGAGACCTTGAGTGACCTGTGCTAGTGGGAGGTGTCCCTGCCTGTGGCAGGGACTTGGATCTTTGAGGTCCCTTCCAACCTTCCCATTCTACGATGCTAAGACTTCTGCTTCTCCTGAGAACAAGAGAACCCAGCTGAAGCTCCAAGGTGCTGAGACTCTGCAGGTAGCCAACATAAAACAGACAAGGCAGAAACAGTTCTGCTCTAGAACCATGGAACAAGCATGAGAATAGCTTCATCTTCTGGGTGTGTTGAATTCCAGTTGCCATGTAAAGAAGTGCAGTCTCTAGCAGCCTAAATCCACCTTGTACCATGGCACAGCCCCATGGATGGACACTGGAGCTCTGAGCTGTCACTGCTAGGGTGGTGGGCACTTGGCCCAAGTTGTCACTTGGGGTGGTGACAGCCTGGCAGGCCCTGCTCCAAAGGGCTGCTGACCTACAGAAATGGAGCCCTGCAGCACCAGCATCTGAGGAAGCTGCAGCTCCTCCTTGCTCTCTGCAGCTCTCTGAGAGGAGGCTGCGGTGAGCTGGGGTTGGGATCTGCTCCCTAATCTCAGGTGACAGAAGGAGAGGAAATGGCCTGGAATGGTGCCAGGGGAGGCTCAGGATGGAGATGAAGAAAAATGTCTTTGCTGCAAGAGTGGTCAGGGACTGGCAGAGGCTGCCCAGGGAGGCGGTGGAAAGCCCATGCCTGGAAGTGTTCCAGCAAGGTGTGGCCATGGCACCTGGGGCCATGCTTTGGTGGCCATGGAGGTGCTGGGTTAGTGGTTGGACTGGGTGACCTCAGAGGGCTTTGCCAGCCCAAGCAGCCCAAGCAGCTCTCTGATTCTGGAAGGAAAAAGCCAGAGCTGCCCATGGCACAGAGCAGGTCACTTGTGCATGCTGTGGTGTTGTGAGTGCCACACAGTTACCTGCTGCAGTCCAGCCCAGCCCCTAGCATGTGGCCATAGGACTGCAGAGGGCTCCCAGAAGGCATCCTGGCACCAAAGGTGCCAGCTGCACCCTTCCTCAGATATTTGCCTGACCCCACTCAGGAGCTGCAGTGGCAGTGCTGTGAGGAGCTCCTTGCACTCTGCCTCCTCAGAGCTGGAGCTGACTCTCAGCTGCTGTGATCTGCACAGCAATGCCAGTGGCACTTTGGATCAAAGGACTCTGCCTGGCGCTGCGCTGTGAGGAGCAGGGAGATGACATCAGTCACTTTGCTTTCCAGTGACTGCCAACTTGTTATGATTAGTAGGGCAGTAAATGAAAATAAGGCTCCGGTGGAATCAGAAGGAGCCCCATAAAGCTTCTGCCCGCGGTTCAGAGGAGCCATTTAGCACAGCTAAGTGCAGCTTTGCTATGCAAACAAATATTTGTTTTCCTGGAGGACAAAGCTGAAGGCCCATTTCAGAGAGCTGAGCTTTCATCAGATGGAACTCGGAGGTGGGAGAAACAATTCAGGTGAATTAATAAATTACCTAAGCCTCTCAAATGAGCTCTGAGATTTATCTGTGACTCCACACAGCATTTCTGGGTGCAATTAGAGGAACATCTGGAGAGCCAGCAAGATCATTTGGAAAGCATTTGCAATTGCAATGGATTTGTTCAGCTGAAGGATGGACAAGAAGTGATTTTTTTTCTTCCCTGTAAACACAGATCTCACTTCCAAAGCCTCTCTGAGTTCTGCTCTGTTCACACAAAATAACAACACTGGGGGAAAAAACCCAACCCCAAAGAAAGAAGAGTGAAATGCTGGCTGGGGTCTACTCTTGAGCAGCTAACTCATTGCAGCTGACCATAGGCATTTAGAACTGGAGCTGGCTGCCAGCAGTCCTCCCTTGGATCTCAGTGCTGAGGAGCACATCACACTGCTGTCTCCTGCCCCGACTCTCTGGGTCCCCCTGGCTTGTCTAGGCCCTGAAAACGTAATTAGACAAATGGAACCGGCAGCAGAGCCAGAGCCATTGAGGGAGGGCTCAGGCAGCTGTGAGCCATCCACTGCTGCTCTTCTGGAAGCTATTTACATCTCACCATTCAAGCAAGAGACCTTTCGGTCTAACTGAAGGCAAATCTCAACTGATCTGCAAAGATTCTGCTCTCCTGGGTCTGTATTCAGGAAGACAAAACAAAATCACAAAGCAAAGCCTCTTTCCAGTGTGATGCTGAGCCAGGCTCCCAGGGCAGGAACCCATCAGGAGTCTGCCTGTGTGGTGAGCAGCAACTGGGCTCCAGCATGCAGATGGGAAACAGGACAAAGAACAGGGCAGGGCTTTGGGTTTGGAGCAGAAGCCTCACTCTGAGCATCCAGCCCACACCTGGGCACTCAACTTGAACCAGGGGAGGGTTAGGCTGGAGATTAGGAAAAAAATCCTTTTCCTTTTCTCTACAGGCCCCAAGACCTGGTTTGTGTCCTTCCCAGGTTGTCACGACCTGGGCTTGGGCTTTTCTCCCTAGTATTAGGTGATAGAAAGAGAGGAAATGGCCTGAAATTGTGCCAGGGGAGAGTTAGGTTGGAGATGAGGAGCAACTTTTTTGCTATCAGAGTGGTCAGGGCTTGGCACAGGCTGCCCAGGGAGGTGGTGGAGTCCCCATCCCTGAAAGGGTTCCAGAAACCTGTGCCCCTGACACTTGGGGCCATGGTTTAGTGGCCGTGGTGGTGCTGGGTTGCTGGTGGGACTGGGTGACCTCAGAGGGCTTTGCCAACCCAAAGCATTTGTGCTTCTAGAAGAACAATGACTTTGTTCCATGTGCTTTTAATAGAGCTTTAGTTAGGTGAAGTTTTGAGAAGAGCAGGGATGGGAAAATCCACAGACTGTAGATTTCCCTAACTAAAAGCTCTGCTGCCAGCTGCCAGGACTGACATTTCTATTAGCCCTACAGGATGCAATTTGGGAACATCTGGGCATCTTTGCAGCCATTTCCATTGTCACTCTGCTGCTCAGAATTGTCTCCTGTGGTTTCTGGCTGCCCACAGATAACCTGAGCTAGGAGACAGAAATCCCTGCCACAGCAGTGAGATGGATTGGCATACAAGGAGCTCACCTCGAGCTGCAGGACTTGGCTGCCTTTGTGCCCCACTGGAGCCCTTGGTGCACTGCAGCTGCCCCAAGCCTCTGCTGCAGTGCAGGCTGAGAGCACCAAAGCCAGCCAGGGAGGAAGCAGAAGTCTGGCACTGGAATGAAAGTTCTGCAGACCTCTGCTGCTTGGAGCTCCAAAGGAAATGAAGCACAAATGTGAGAGGCACTGGCACAGGCTGCCCAGGGAGGTGCTGGAGTCCCCATCCCTGGAGGAGTTCAAGAAACCTGTGGCCATGGCACTGAGGACAGGGTTTAGTGGCCGTGGTGGGGTTGGGCTGGTGGTTAGAGGGGGTGACCTGAAAGGGCTTTTGCAGCTGAAGCATTTCTGTGCCTGTGTTCATTTCCCTGGGGGACACAGAGGAGGCTGTCCAAGAGAGCTGTCTTCAGCTCCTGGAGGGGACAGCTGAGGGCATGGCAGACACTGACAGGGAACACTTCAGCACTTCTCTAATTATTTAGGCAGTACTCCTGGAAACCACCACTGTAGGAACTGCTCAAAGCCAACACTGTCACAGAGTCATAGAACGGGAAGGTTGGAAGGGACCTCAAAGCCCAGCCAGTTCCAACCCCCTGCCATGAGCAGGGACACCTCCCACTAGTGCAGGTCACTCAAGGCCTCATCCAACCTGGTCCTGAACACCTCCAGGGAGGCTGTGGAGCACAGAATCACCCAATGTGATCAAAGATCAAAGATCCCATTCTGTGCTTCTGTGCTCCACAACCTCCCTGGGCAACCTGTGCCAGTCTCTCACCACCCTCACTGCAAACAACTTCCTCCTAACATCCACTTTCAATCTCCCCTCTGACACTTCAAACCCATTCCCCTTGTCCTGCCATTCCCAGACCTTCTCAATAGTCCCTCCCCAGCCTTCCTGCAGCCCCCTGCAGACCCTGCAAGGCCACTCCAAGCTCTCCTGGAAGCCTTCTCCTCTCCAGGCTGCACAGCCCCAACTCTCTCAGCCTGTCCTCACAGCAGAGCTGCTGCAGCCCTCTCAGCATCTTGGTGGCCTCCTCTGGACTGGCTCCAACACTTCCATGTCCTTCCTGTGCTGGGGGCTCCAGAACTGCACCCAGGACTGCAGGTGGGGTCTGAGGAGAGCAGAGCCAAGGGGCACAATGCCCTCCCTTGCCCTGCTGCCCACACTGCTCTTGCTGCAGCCCAGCACACAGTTGCTGTCTGGGCTGCACTCACACTGCAGGCTCAAGTTGAGCTTTTCCTCACCCCAGACCCCCAGGTCCTGTTCCTTATCCTTTCCTCATTCCTTTTTCATCCACACCTGTGGTAATGAACCCTAACTGGGGACTGCTCTGATTTCTCATCCTTACTGTTCATGGCCCAGCAGGACTGGAGAAGCACAGGCTGGACTCTGAGGTGGGTGAGTGCTCCAGAAGTCTCTCTGGTTTTGAAGTCACACTCCAAGTGTGCACTTCCTAAAGAGGTAAGGAAAGCAGCCCTGCTCAGCCTGCTGGAAAACCACTTTGCTGAGAGCAGGCTGCTCTGGCAGGAGCTGTGAGGGTGCAGGGAGCCAGCCAAAGGAATTGGTTCCCTCCCTTCCCACACAGAAGCATTTCAACCCCAAGCTCTGCTTTGACAAAGGCTTCCCAGTAGTGCTGTGCCTGTGCAGCAGCTCCAAGCAGGACATCTTCTGAGCAGACATCACCTTGCATCCTGCAGCCCACTGGTGGTTAGTGGAGTGCAGCCCCCGTGGAGCAGCCCAGCAGCTGGGAGAGCTGAATCAGGCATTAAAGGCATCCTCATCTGCTCTGTGATTAGCAGAGCTTTCAACGTGTGGGCACCTCAGGCCTGCTTGAACTTGAGCTATTCCTCTCTTTGGCATAGAGTTTCCCAGTGCCCAAAATAAAAAGAAAACAAAAATCCTTTTGGAAAAGCAGGTGTGAGGGAAGTCAGCTCTGAAGTGCTTCCTGTGGCATCCTCACTGCCTGGGAGCCAGAACACAGCCAAGTGCAGCTCCACCTCAGCCTGCTGGCTGCAGGGGGAGGGTTCCATGTGCCAGTTACTTCATTTCTGATTTTTCTTCAGAGCAGTAAAACCAGCCAGTGGCAGCCAGTTGGGGAGATTTAAGGCCTTACCCAAGCCACCCTAAAGAGCAGGTGGCAGCTGTGGGTTGCTGAATATGCATCCTGCACACAATGACAAAGCCTCTCACAGCAGAGGGCTCCTGAACTGCAATGCTGCAGAAGGCAGGAGGCTGCTGGTGCTGCCTTGGCATGGCAGGCAGGGGGGGCTCAGGGATGCCCTGGTAAGGGTGCTGATGGCAGAAGACCACTCCCCAAAACTTTGCAGTACTTCCTCATTACTTGACAGTTGCAATTTCTTTTAAGCAGTGGAAGTTTGGCTTGGAGATGAGGAAAACTTTCTGTGCTGCCAGAGTGGTCAGGGATTGGCACAGGCTGCCCAGGGAGGAGGTGGAGTGCCCACCCCTGGAGGGGTTCCAGAAACCTGTGCCCATGGCACTTGGGGGCAGGGTCGTGGTGGGGTTGGGTTAAGGTTGGGCTGGATGATCTCAGAGGCCTTTTCCAGCCCAAGCAGGTCTGTGCCTGTGTATGCACTGCTCAGCTGCATCACTGTGGCAGGGGTTTGGAACAACCCAGGTTTGTGTTGGGAGCCTGGGACAGTCAAACCCAATTTTTTTAATAGCCTTTCCAAGGCAGAGCAAATCCACCTCCCAGCCTGGCTCTGGCAGCTGTGCCCCCTCCAAAGCTTGCCCTAAATATGAGGATTTCTGCTTTGTTCTCCCAAAGAGCTTGCAGAGTGCATCCACTGCAGCTATGCACTCTGCAGAAGACAGAAGTTGGGCAAATTCTTTTGATGTCTCCCTGCACTGTTATAGATCTTGACAGAAGAACTATTTATCAGCAAATGAATTCCTCCAGGAGAAGCAGCAGATTGAATTTCTCTGCATTTTATCTTCCATGGAAGAGAGCAGAACCAGCAGTGGAGAGCAGGGAGGGACAGGGTGAGCCCAGAGCTGGCTGGCTCCACCAGCTCCACCACTGACCTGTTAAGGAGATTCTAAGAGTCCCACATTTACCCCTGCTGAAGAAGCTGGCACACTGCTGGGCTCTGTTGGGTGTGGAAGATGCCAGTCCTAAGGAATGAGCCCCCCTGCAGCTGCTGGAAGGAAGCAGTGTGCCAGAGCAATGTGGCTGTGGGGCTCAGCTGCCCTACACATGATGCTGTGCAGGCATCCAGGGTCCAGAGGAGGCCTCCAAGATGCTGAGAGGGCTGCGGCAGCTCTGCTGTGAGGACAGGCTGAGAGAGTTGGGGCTGTGCAGCCTGGAGAGGAGAAGGCTTCCAGGAGAGCTTGGAGTGGCCTTGCAGGGTCTGAAGGGGGCTGCAGGAAGGCTGGGGAGGGACTATTGAGAAGGTCTGGGAATGGCAGGACAAGGGGAATGGGTTTGAAGCGTCAGAGGGGAGATTGAAAGTGGATGTTAGGAGGAAGTTGTTTGCAGTGAGGGTGGTGAGAGACTGGCACAGGTTGCCCAGGGCTGTGCTTGAGGCCCCATCCCTGGAGACATTCAAGATAAGCCTGGATGTGTCCCTGGGCAGCCTACCCTAGCTGGAGGTGTCCCTGCTGAGTGCAGGGAATTGGACAAGATGAGCTCCCAACCCAGTGCCAGCTGTGACTGAAGGATGCTTCCACTGCTGGGTATCAGCACATCGCGGGGGGTGGCACTGGCCTGAGAAGCTGTCCCGTGCCAAAGTGAATTTCCAGCCTTAGGGTAATCAGTTTCCAGCTAACAATTTGTGCTGGGCTTTAGGCAAAAGGCTGCTGATAGGTTGCTGATTTGCAGTTCTCCTCTGAGGGGCAAGCATCGGGCTGCAGGAGCGCAGTAATCCCTGCTGGCACTCCACACACGGGGGCTTAATCCCTTTGCTTCGAGCAGGTTTTACCACTTGCAGCTTCCAAGGGAGGGCTGAGTGGAGTCTCCTCACCCTGTGCCGTCTGAAGCAGTTCCTTTACATATCAATAGCTGCTTCTCAGTCTGCTTTCTGTCGGCTTTCTCCAGACATGAAAGCAAACACTTGGGAGAGGGAAGAAATCCTTTGTCGAGGCTCTGGTAATTAACACAAGCGAGCACAGGCAGCATCTCCTCCTTGGAGAGCGATGGGTTTGGAGGTGGAGAGTTTGCTGCCTTCCTTGGGCACAACCTGAGGGCTCATCCAGGACTCATCCAAGCTGGCCTTGAACACCTCCAGGGAGGCTGTGGAGTACAGAAGACCTTCAGGGAGGTTGTGGAGCACAGAAGCACCGAACGTGATCAAAGATCACGTTCGGTGCTTCTGTGCTCCACAACCTCCCTGGGTAACCTGTGCCAGTGTCTCACCACCCACAACCTGTGCCAGTGTCTCACCACCCTCAACCTGTGCCAGTGTCTCACCACCCTCACTGCAAACAACTTCCTCCTAACATCCACTTTCAATCTCCCAAAGTTTCCCAGGATAGCTTTTACCTGCCAGGTGTGCAGGAGCTGTTCCTCACCCTCTGCCTGCTCTTCTCTCCGTGTTCAGGCTCTTGCAGTGTCTGCAGGGCTGTGTCCCTCCTGTGACTGGACACCAGTGGGTCCCTGTCACCTGCCCCTTGGCTGTGCTGCTCTCTAGGGCAGAGCAGAACTGGAGCAGGCTGCCCCAGTGCTGGGGGAGTCCTATTTTGTACCTTAAAAGGTGACAAAGCCACGTCCTGAGTGGCTTCCCTGACGGCTCAGCTGGTGAGAAAGCAATGGGTTCATTCCATGACCTAGGGGAGGGAAAATCCAGATGCTTCCTGAGCTACCAGTAGGGAATGAACTCACCTGAGGATGAGGAGAGCTGACCCAGGCTGAATTTGGGACAGGAGGAGACTTGTTGAAGGGGCCCAGACAGCTTCACTAGTGTGTTCATAAGGAAAACCAAACGACCTCTCCTGCACTGCTGCCTTACCCATGTCTCACCTGCCCAAAAGGAGCCAAAGTCCTGCCACAGGCTGCCTTGGCCTCTGGCCTCCTGCAGATCCTGGCTTCCAGGTAGCCCACCCTGACCTCCTGCAGCCCCTGGGTTGCTGTGGGGGCTGTGGGGGGGATATTTTGTTCAAACCTGAGCTCTCAGTACCACTGTTCTGGGCACAGTCAGGAGCTGCTCACCACTGGAAGCAATGATGAAGATCCAGCTCTCCACCTTCCAGGTAATTTGCCAGGGGTGGTTCCTCCATGCAGGAGCAAACTCCAGGCTCACTGCTTCCTGAGCACACTTCCAAAGTGAGCTTGCAAAGCTCAGGAGCTGCCCAAGGTCTCTCTTGCAAGGTGAGCTCAGCAGTGCATGCTCTGGGCCTCTTGCACTGCTTCTCTGGGGGTTGTTTGTGCAGTTCTCCCACCTGCAGGCTGCATGCCCTCTGCTCTGAGGAACTCATCTCCCTTAGCAGCTGGCAATGAGAGCCTTTGGGAATCCCTCTGGGTGTTGCCCATTTGCCCTGGAACGTTTCAGGAGTCATAAATGTGACATGATGTAAATCTAGGAATGAAACATTGCCTCCCACATCAGATCTGCAGAGATTGATTTTTTTTTTTCCCTCCCGTGGTTATTTTATGGTCTGCTCTCTGTGGTCATTTTTGTCTTTCTCCTTCCTTCCTGAACAGAAAAAAAATGTGACTAATTATTGAACAGCCTCTGTAAGCTGAGCCAAATAAGGACTTAATGACTACTCAGATTCAAGACTTTATCTGTCTAATATTTCACACAGATATTTTAAATGCTGATCATTTAGCTGAACTGTCCATAAATTGATGTCATTTTCTCTTCCCATCTGCAGTCTGGAAGCAGGAAAACAAAATCCCTCCCCCTGCAGCCTGTGGTTGCTGTGTGGTTTGAACACTGCAGGTTCTGCCTTCCCTCTCCTCTGGTGCATCCACGGGCACTGGAGGTCTTTTAAAGTTGTGATAACCTTAACTCACCTCTGATTATTATGCTAAGTAATCGCCAGGAGGTTTAGAGCTGAGCTAAGCTCAGCCTGCTGCAGGTGTTTAATCCACTACACCCGAGTCTGGGGAAGGTCTCTGGGATGTTTTTTCCCCTCTGCTAGAAGTTTCCTGTGGGGAATTTTCAGCGGGGGGTGGTTCATCTTACAAATTAGATCAGATGAGCTGTTGGGAAAGTTTAGCAGTCTTGGAAGGGGAATTAAGAAGAAAATAAATAGTTGGACTTTGGTTTTTTTCCCCTTTCTTTTTGTATCTGCTTTTAAAGTGCTTGGAGGAGGGAGGAGCTGGCAAAGCCTGGGCGGGTGCCGAGGACAGAGGCCATGAATCAGTTAGCTGCTGCCTCTGGGCAGAATGGTGATGGATGGACTGAGCACAGCTATGCTTCATCAGTGTAAATCTGCAACTGCAAACAGCTTGGGCTTTGCAGGGACTCTGCTCCAGCCTCCCAGCTGACAGCATCGTGATGCTGCTGAGGTGAGCAGACCTGTGGCAAATTTACAGCGGAGCACTGGAGAGGAGAGTTGGGCTCAGGCCCCTGTGAAGGCACCAACAGAAGCTTTCTCCCCCTGCTTCCCCCAGACCTGCTCTCTTCAGGGTAGTACCCAACTGGCAAAGCAATTTGCTTGGTGAAGCATAGAGTCACTGAGGCTGGAAAACACCTTGAAGGCATCAAGCCCTACCATAACCCAACTGCCATGCCCAGCACTGTGTCTGGCACCTGGCAGCAGTGCTGCCAAACAGGCTGAGTGGTTGTGTCCTTCCAGTACCTTTGAGTCTTCTCCACACTACACATTCTCTGCCTGCCTTTGCTGCACTTGGATAGCTAAACACAGCTGGAGCCCTCTGGGTGAACCTGATGCCTCCTCTCAGCCAATGCACTGCACTGATGGTAGTGCCAGCACAAGTGGGGGCCTTTGAGCTGTGCTTTCAGCAGCTGCTGTAGTGCACAGGGGCTGGTGAGGTTGGTGCAGTATCAGTGACAGCTCTGACCTGCCCAGCTCCTTTGCAACCACCCCAGGGAAATGATGCTGCAGCTGGCACCCAGATGTCCCCATGAGCTCCAGTGCCAAAGCTGCCTCCATGAGGGCACCCAAGCTGCACTGCTGGGTGGGCAGGGAGGAGGATGCATTGCAGGGTGCTCTCTGTGCACCACAGAAGCATTTGGTGGCAAAGCTGGGAATGATTTAACACTGCAAATTTCTTTGAGGGTGGCTTTGTCTAAGCTTCTTTAGAATAAATTTCTGCTAATGCCGCTTAAATTCCAAATCAAAATGCAGTGGCATGATCTGAGCTGAAAATTTGGAGCTCCCTGCCTTCCCAGAATCTCAGAGGCAGGAGAGGAAAACATTTGGCTTGGAGGAAGGTAGGGCTGGGGAGAGAAGCTGGAGAGAGCCATCAGACAAAGCTCAAGTTGCTGGTGTCAGGTGCTGCAGGTCAAAGGAGAAGCCTATCTGTCAAGGTATTCTTATCACACTCACAGCAGCTAATTTAAAGGGCATTATAAAAAGTTAATTAAGCATAATCTACAAAACCTGAAGTATGAAACTAAAGGACTGAAATTAATAGTGCAGGAATGAGACTCATTTAGTTTTAAACTAATGGTTTTTACACCCTGTCCCCTGTTGAAGCCTGGGCTCGTGGGGGGGCTGCAGGAGAGTAAAATTTGATCAGGATTTAATTTTGTTGAATTTGGAGCAGAGCTCTGTAATAACATTTACCATGGAATGCTCAAATTAGGTTAATTATGTGTGTCAATTTTTGCTCATAAATCATTTTTAAAAATAGACCTGGGACATGAGGTGGAGAATCTGCTCCATTAGTGCTAATGTGGCTTGGAGCTGCCTTTGGATTTGCATGCAGCAGAAGCTGCTGCTGCTGCTCAGGAGGTGTTTGTAAAGGCTGTGAGGTCCCTGCTGGAAGCAGCAGCAGGTTTGGTGAGGTGTCCCAGGGCAGCTGCTTCTGAATGCTGCTGGATCCAAAGCACAGAAATCACAGCCACAGAACGGTTGGAAGGGACCTCTGGATGCTGTAAAGTCCAGAGCAGCATCACCCAGGGCAGGTCACACAGCAACACCTCCAGATGGGGCTTGCAAGTCTGCAGAGAAGGAGACTCCACAGCCTCTCTGGGCAGCCTGCTCCAGGGCTGCAGCATCCTTAACAGCTAGAAAATGATTAAAGGCCATCCTCAGTGCTCCCTCAGCTCATGCAGCAGCCATGCTGGGCTCCAGCAGTGCTGGCAGCTGGGCAAAAGCAGCTGTGGCCCAGGGAAGGAAACCTAAGTGGCTCTGCAGTGGCTCTGCAGGGCAGCAGGGGAAGGTGCCTGGGTGAGCCTGCTTTGGCCACCACAACACTGAGCTAACATGAGGGAACATTCATCTGCCCACACAGCCTGCTCTGGGCCATGGTTACACAGTGAGGAGTGGGATCTGTCACCAGGAGGTCTGCGCTGGAGCAGATGCTGCAGGGGCTGCCCACTGGGGTGGGAGCCTCTGGGGCTGGGGGAGCACAGGGAGAGCTCTCCAGAGGTGGCAGCTCCCCTCAGGGCAGTTCACACTCCAGCAGAGCTGTATCTGACTTAGTCATCTCCCTATTGATTTCTCTGTCCAGTTCATCTAATCAGCTTCATCACCTGCATCTTTGAAAACCTCATTTGATGTCATCCCTGGCCTGGGCTGTCTCCCAGCCCTGTTCCCCTGTTAGTTGAGTGGGGAAGCTGGAATCAATACATGAAATGGCAAAAAGGAAGACATTGATTTTCCTTTTATTCTTTTATTTATTTTAATTCCATATCATTTTCCTTTTATGCTTTAGCTTCTACTTTTCTTTCTCCTCAGCACACTAGAGAAAGCTTGCTGGGGTTGATTTATTTATTTTATTCTTTGCTCCCCACCCCTCAATCTGGCCCTGCTAAGTGCCTGTCCTTACTCAATCTGGCCCTGCTAAGTGCCTGCCCTTACTCAGTCTGGCCCTGCTGAGTGCCTGTCCTTACTCAGTCTGGCCCTGCTAAGTGCCTGTCCTTACTCAGTCTGGCCCTGCTAAGTGCCTGTCCTTACTCAGTCTGGCCCTGCTGAGTGCCTGCCCTTACTCAGTCTGGCCCTGCTGAGTGCCTGTCCTTACTCAGTCTGGCCCTGCTGAGTGCCTGTCCTTACTCAGTCTGGCCCTGCTGAGTGCCTGCCCTTACTCAGTCTGGCCCTGCTGAGTGCCTGCCCTTACTCAGTCTGGCCCTGCTGAGTGCCTGTCCTTACTCAGTCTGGCCCTGCTGAGTGCCTGCCCTTACTCAGTCTGGCCCTGCTGAGTGCCTGTCCTTACTCAGTCTGGCCCTGCTGAGTGCCTGTCCTTATGCCCCAGCAGGGCTGCTCTTTGAGGGTGGCTCCATCAGTGCAGGGAGGTTGCAACTCCCCTTTAGGAGCTGAGGTTTAAGTTGGAGGCGACCTCAAAGTTCATCCAGCTCCAAGCCGCTGCCATGGGCAGGGTTCACCTCCCACCAGCACAGGTTGCTCAAGGGCTCCTCCAGCCTGGCTTTGAACACTTCCAGGGAGGTGGTGGAGCACAAAATCACCCAACATGATGAGCACCTTGGGCAGCTCATCTGCTGCTCTCTCAGCACTCCAGGGTGGATCCCATCTGATCCCATGGACCTGTGAGGGTCCAAGGGGCTCAACAGGTCCCTAACTGCTTCCTCCTGGATTCCAGGGGGGGCTGCTCTTCTCCCTGCCCCCACCTGTCAGCCCAGGAGGCAGCTGGCCTGAGCACATCCTTCCTTGCTGTTGATAATTGAGGCAAAGAAGTTGTTCAATACCTCTGCCTTCTGCTCATCTCTAGTCCCTTCCCCTCCCAGCCCAACAGAGTGGAGGTTATCCCTGCCCCCTGCCCTCTGTGTCACTGATGTATAGAAACACTTCTTGGTACCATTCCCAGCACTTCTTAGTCCCAGGCTAAGTTCTAACTGGGCTTTGGCCTCTCTAATTTTCTTCCTACACGACCTGGCAACATCCCTACATTTCCCCAGAGCTACCAGGCCCTCTTCCCAAAGGTTCTCTGCCTCTTTCCCCTTCACAAGCCCCTGACCCACCCATGCTGCTCCTCTTCCCCGCAGCTCCGCTTTGGGCACATTGGCACAGCCTCTGCCTGCTCCTTCAAGGTTTCTCTCTTGCTGTAGGTCCAACCTGCCTGGGCCCTTCTGTTTTCAAGGGCTTTTTCCCAAGGTTCTCTTCCAGTTAGTTCTTTGCATAAGCCAAAGTCTGCCCTCCAGAAGTCCAGAGAGGATGCTCTGCTGTGCTGGTTTGAGGTTAATTAGAATATTTTAATAGACAAAATTACACTCTAGGCTGTGAAAGGCAAACATCATGATGTCTACTTCACTCATAGGCTTGCTGGAGAATTGTTTGGGAACACTAACCAAAACAATAGATCAGTCAGTCTCTCTCTGTTGCTTGCTTGAGCAGGAGCTGCTGGTGGGACCTAGCAGCTTCTGGGCTCTGGCTCCTCTGCTGATTAATCCTCACTAACCACTTTTCTTCTAACTCCCCTGGCTGATCCTCTTAATTTACCTTGCACGTAAGGCAAACCTTGGGGTAAGGTACAGGGGTGGGGAGAAGGTGGAAGGGTGGTTGGGAGCCCCTCCTGGGGTCTCTGACTTCTGGGAGGGGAGTTGTGTTGCTGTATTACCTTTTACTTGTATGTTTCTGTAAATATTGTGTACATAGTGTAAATCTCTGCTGTACATTGTGCTGAGCTGTAAATAGAGCTTCATCACTTAACTGCCAGCCGACTGAGTGCTAGTCTGGGGCATTTTACAAAGTGTGGGGGGTGGGGGAACTCCCAAACCTTCACATCTGCTGATGCCTCTCCCAGCTTCACCGCACATTGGGAACTTCATCATTTTGTGGTCACTGCACCCCAGCAGCCTGCTGGCTGTGCCCATGCACACTGCACCCTCAGCCTGCCCCCTTTGGAGAGCTGCTTACTGCTGCTTGTTCTGCTCAAGGACTCTTTGATTCAGGCAGCAATGGCAGGACATGATCCAGTGCCTGAAGATGAGAGTTAAAAGGTTCAGGCTGGAGCTGAAGGGCAGCTTCTGCAGGGTGAGGGTAGTTAATCGTTGGTGCTGGCAGCTCCTGGGGAAGGACATGCAGTTCTCACTCAGCACATGGCAACGGCTCCCTGCTGAAGCTCCTCTGCAGGAAAGGAGCCTCAACAATTACCTAAGTGTGTGCTGTAGTGCCAGGTCCACCTCCCACCTCAGCTCTCAGCTGTGGGGCTTTGCACAGGGCTTGCACAGGGCTGGAAGTGGCTTGTGTCTGGCCAGCAGCTGAAGCAGAGGCTGCTCTGTGTCCCTTTTGGTCTCTGGCAAACAAGCAGCAGGTTCTTGGCTGGTGCTAGCAGGCTGTGCAGTGTAATTTTCATTCTTCAGAGCCCCAGTCCTGAGCTGCTTGTGCTGAATCCCCAAAGCACTGCAATTTGTTAGAGCTTTCAGTGTGGGAGAGTAGGAGGTGTGCTGCTCCTCCTGGCTTTTGCCACCAGACATTTAGCTCTGTGGTTATTGGAAAACTCTTCACTAATATCAGCTGAAAGAAGCAACACAAGAGGAGAAAAAAGACAGTCCCCAAAGTTTGCTCTCCTCCTAATGCTACTTCACAACTACTACATTAATGGATCTGCTGCAGAGTCAAATGTTTGGATGCTGCTCACCTTTTCCACCCAGCCCTCTCTGCTTTCCATTTCTGCTCTCTCCTGGCAGCAGAGTGCTGGCTGCTGTCAGGCACAGGGCATGCAGCTGGAGCAAGCTGCTCCTTGTCACCACAAACCTGCTAATGGGTCCCCCAGTCTGCAAGGGGGGGCTGGCCTGGCAGAGATGAGATCTGTAAGGGAGGCTTTTGCTGTTACATCGCAGCCACTGGCAGGCTGCAGGAAGGAATGGCTTGAAGAAAAATATTCCTTGGCTCTTGCCTCTGTTTCCCTCAGGACCTGGAGCATTGGAGCAGTGCTGACAGCCCAGGCAGACTTCCCAAAGGTGCTGTGCAGCTGCTGCCCTCCTGAGCACCCTCTCTTGTTGTGTACACTGAACCCCCTTGGTTAGGCTCCTGGCCTCAGCACACGTTTTCTGTGTCCTTTTTGCTCTTTCCTCTCCAGTAACCTGCTCACCAACCTCTTCTGTAGGGCTTTGCAGCTCAAATCATTCCTTACTTTTGGAGCTCAGACATAGTCACTCTTAGTGCTGGCAGCTTTCTGCAGCACATTTGCATTCCATACCCACAAAGTTAGATCAGATTTGATCACAGAGTCCTCTGGAAAAGCCCTCTGGGATCACCCAGCCCAACCAGCAACCCCACACACACCACCATGGCCACCAAACCACAGCCCTAAGTGCCATGGGCACACCTTTCTGGAACAGCTCCAGGGATGTGCACTCCACCACCTCCCCGGGCAGCCTGTGCCTGGGCACAGTTCTCCCCTGCTGTGAGTGGAGCAGCCACATTCAGAGGTGCTTATGGAGCATCCCTGGAGCAAATCTCACTCTCCACACAGTGTCCTGGTCCAGACACCTTCCCTGTCTGCAGAACCCTCTGTTGGATGGGGAGCAGTGAAGAACATTTGTGACTGGCTCAGCTGATGCAGCTTTGCTTTGCTGCTTCTCTCCTTCCATCACCACAGTTCCACAGCTCTGGCCCCCCTGAAGCCAACACCCTGCTGACCTCAGGAGAGAGGGGACTCAGGCAGGCAGGTGAGCTGCAGGCTGGCACTGCTCAGGGCTGCCATCAGCTTGCTGTGTTTTCCTCTGCTGCTGCAGGGTTCTCTCTGGGCACCCCCACGTGTGCACACACACACCAGTGCCAGCCCAGGGGCTCAGGGAAGGCCTTTCCATGCCCAGGGAGATCCAAAGAATGCAGCAGTAATGAGATCAATTTGTTCTGCTCTGCCACTGGCTTTCTGATTACTTTTAGCTCTGGCTAGAATCCAGCATGGATAATTACTTTCTTCCTACCTCATTCCCCCTGTGCTTTCCCTTGCATATGGCATTCTTTGGCTCCTGTTGGTGTTTTGTTTGCTGGGTCTCCATTTCACCCCAGAGCTGGCTGCCTGTCAACAGCTCAGGAAGTGTTTCATATCTTGGGTTCATTACACAGCACCTTGGGACTGCTTTGCACTAAGGGTCCCACCTGAACAGAGGAATGCATTAATTGTTTCCTTCCCTGGCATCCTTCCTGGCCTGTAGGTCTCACAATTGTGTTAAATGTCTCTCCATGGAGCAGGTGGGGCTGGAAGGGAGAGCCAGGAGGCAGCTGGGTGGATGTGAGGAGTACTGAATGGATGAGGTGATGAGCACTGGACAGATGTGGTGATGAGCACTGGAGGTGGTGGGTACTGCAAGTGGTGAGCACTGGATGTGATGAGCCTTGGATGTGATGAGCACTGGATGTGATGAGCCCTGGATGTGATGAGCCTTGGATGTGATGAGCCCTGGATGTGATGAGCCCTGGAGGTGATGAACCCTGGATGTGATGAGCCCTGGATGTGATGAGCCCTGGAGGTGATGAGCCCTGGATGTGATGAGCCTTGGATGTGATGAGCCCTGGATGTGATGAGC
>VWZE01012825.1:68722-81045 GCA_013396675.1 Eubucco bourcierii
TGCAAGCTGAGCAGAGGCTTCGAGGCTGTTTTACACCAAGCTCTCTGTGCTGGGGTTTGTCTCCTCCCTGCCCTTGGCCAGGAGGCTGCAGTCCACGCAGTGCACTTCTGCTTGCCCCCTGCCAGTGCTGCAGGCACGGGGGAGGTGGGAGTGGAGTTTTCAAACCCTGTGGTTTCAAACTCCTCATTCCCTGCACATTTCCCTCTCAGTATTAATTTTGCCAACACAGCTCTCGTTTGATGTGGCAGCTGTGAAACTTTGGTTACTGAGGGCTTAGTCTTCGGTGACTCTCCTCCAGGAGGTGTCCCTGCTCCTCTGTCTCTATGCTCCCTGCCATCACACCTCCTTCCAGCCCATCGGTGGCACTGATCTCTGTCCCTTGATGGCTGTCACTTACTGCTAGCAGGTTTAAGCACGGCCCAGGGCCACGAAAGCATCCCCAGCCTGGAGAGGCAGGCAGGAGGGATTTGGATCTGAGCACAGAAAAATAATTCTCATCTGAGAGGTCTCCCAAGCAGTCAAGTTCAGGTGACAGGAGGAGAGGAAATCACAGAGTGTCAGTGTCAGTGTCAGGGCCTGGAATGGACCTCCAGATCTCATCCAGTCCAACCCCCTGCCAGAGCAGGATCTCATAGAGCAGAGCAGGATCTCCTAGAGCAGATCACAGAGGAACACATTCAGGCAGGGTTTGAATCTCTTCAGAGGGAGAGACTCCACAACCTCCCTGGGCAACCTGTGCCAGTGTCTCACCACCCTCACTGCAAACAACTTCCTCCTAACATCCACTTTCAGTCTCCCCTCTGACACTTCCAACCCATTCCCCTTGGCCTGCCATTCCCAGCCCTTGTCAATAGTCCCTCCCCAGCCTTCCTGCAGCCCCCTGCAGATCCTGCAAGGCCACTCCAAGCTCTCCTGGAAGCCTTCTCCTCTCCAGGCTGCAGAGCCCCAACTCTCTCAGCCTGTCCTCACAGCAGAGCTGCTGCAGCCCTCTCAGCATCTTGGTGGCCTCCTCTGGACTGGCTCCAACACTTCCATGTCCTTCCTGTGCTGGGGGCTCCAGAACTGCACACAGGACTCTGAGCATTCACATTCCCATGAGATCAGGCTCTCAGTCATCACCTGGGGAACAGAGGACATCTCTTGGTCTCCCCACTGAGCAAAGCCAAGGGGTTGTTTGTAGCATAAAGGCAATCAGTGTGCAAAGTTTGACTGAGGGCTTGGGGCCCTGGGGCCACATTTTAGTCTCCAGAATTACTTCAGGGTACAGAGGAGGAGAGAAACTCTTCCAAACGGAGAGTCCTGCTCTCTAGCACCAACTTCCACTCCAGATTTACTGCCTGGTTCATCTGAATGCTTCCCTGTGAAGATCCCAACATGCTGGATCTTCATCTTGAAGGCAGCAGAGGCACAAGTCCAGAGGTGCCACTGCCCATGGGACAGGATTTATCTGGAGGAGAGAGAGGGGAGCAGGCAAAAGAGAAAGGAAAAGGGAATCATGAATAATGTTGCCAGATTTTGCCCTCTAGGTCAAGTAATTACAGGAGAGCCTTGCCTTGCTGGGGCCTGGCTGCATCTCTCGTTATCTTCCTGCCATTTAAGTGTATTTGTGCCCACAGCCATGGAAGCTCTCACCTGGAGCAGAAGCCATAAATCTGTGGTGCTGCTTGGCAAGTGGCACAAGGCAGCTCAGCATGGCACAGCAATTAATGTGGGTTGGAGGCAGAATCCTGTAGCTGGCAATAGCTGACTGAGTTTAGGATGAGAGAGACCCTTTGTGGAGGTTTGTCCTGCAGCTGTGCTCCAGTTAACCCAGGAGCACCCAGGAGTGCCTGCAAGAGAGACTCTGGGCTGCTGCCTGAGAGGGGTCCAGAACCCTTTGCTGGGAAGGGATGCAAAGAAGTGCTAAGAACCTTCCCAACCTCAGCTCTGACTGACTTCAAAAGGCATCACCTGAGGAAGCCAATGGAGAGTCCAAGGTTGGGCTGGGCAGGGAAGGGGCAGAGCAGGAGCAGAGGCTGTGTGCAGTGCAAACAGGGCCAGGAGCAGAGATCCAGCAGCTGGGAGAAATCCTGAAGGTGAGCAGAAACAGAAGCTTGATCTCACTGTGGCAGAGAGGAGGCAATGAGGAGCTCTGAGGATGTCTGAGGACTTCCTCATCTTCACAGACTTTACAGAATATTCATTTTTTAAACCATTTCTAACACCCTATGGGCCAGAGCAGACATCAAAAGTGATGTAGGCACATGTGAAACAAAAGCATCTTGGGCCAGCAGCCGAGGGAGGTCCTTGTGAGAGCAGCAGCAGCAGCTCACCTCCCTCAGCTGAGGCAGCCTGGGTCCTGCCATCTGGTTTCAGAGGAGTAACTTGCCAAGATCTCAGCCCAGCTGGGTGCCAGTTGGGAGCAGAATGCCTGCTCCCAGTGGCAGTCCCGAGCCTGCTGCTGCCAGGTGGCACTGATGAGCACAGCCCTTGGAGGGCTGTTGAAGGCAGAACCAGGATGTAACGGCAAAGTGTCCCCTTGGCACACTAAACAAAGCTGAAGCTCTCATTAGCATTCCTCCACTTCCCTTTGCCATTGACATTTCTGATCCCAGGGGACTTATAATGAAACAATACACTGCAAACTGCCCCAATTTTGGTACTGTTTTTATTGCTAATGCTGGCTGGGAGGAAATTGTGCTTGACCTTTAACTGGGTAAGTTTACAGTCAGGTCTCAAGGAGCTGACAATTAGCAACTAATCAATAAAGAGTATTGTTGGCTCAGGACTTCCCTCCCCTGCTAGCTTTGCACTTTCACTGATCTGCAAATGCCTGCTGCTTAAGGTCACAGCAAGGCCCTGAAGGTGGGCACCAGCAGAGGCAGAGAGCAAAGCCCTGAAGGTGGGCACCAGCAGAGGCAGAGAGCAAAGCCCTGAAGGTGGGCACCAGCAGAGGCAGAGAGCAAAGCCCTGAAGGTGGGCACCAGCAGAGGCAGAGAGCAAAGCCCTGAAGGTGGGCACCAGCAGAGGCAGAGAGCAAAGCTGGCACTGCCAGTGCAGTTGTCCCTGTAAAATTCTTGTCCCTGAGAGGCTTCTCCAGACTCTGCACTGCTCCCTCTGAGCTCTGTCTGCAGCACATTGGCATGAGGAGGAGTCAGGAACTGAGACACAACCACCCCTGGGGTCTTTACCAGCAGCCCCTTCTAATGCCAGTCAGTGGCTGACATTTAGGGTTCATGGAATCACACACACAGATTGCAGCAGGTTGGAAGGGACCCTCCAGGCTCATCTTGTCCAGCCCCTCTGCAGCCAGCAGGGACACCTCCATCCGGATCAAGTGCACAGGGACACCTTGAGTCTGATCTTGAATGTCTCCAGGGATGGCCTCAAGTACAGCCCTGGGCAGCCTGTGCCAGTCTCTCCCCACCCTCACTGTGCAGAGCTTCCTCCTGATGCCCAACCTGACTCTGCCCTGCTCCAGTTCCAAACCACTGCCCTCAGCCTATCCCTGCAGGCCCTGCTGAGCAGTCCCTCCCCAGCTCTCCTCCAGGTCCCCTTCAGGCATGGAAATGCAGCCACAAGTCCTGCGTTGACAGCTGAGCTTGTGTGGTGGCAGTGAGCTTTGGGGTGCTGCCTGGCACTGAGGTGGTGTGCATCTTGGGGTGCTGCCTGGCACTAAGGTGGTGTGCATCTTGGGGTGCTGATTGGCACTAAGGTGGTGTGCATCTTGGGGGTGCTGCCCTGGCACTAAGGTGGTGTGCATCTTGGGGTGCTGCCCTGCCTGCCCGTGGAAGGGGCTCTGCAGAGGCTCGCAGAAGCCAGGGCAGGGCTGACTGATTTGCCAGTGCCCACCCCGAGCCGCGGCACGGTCCTGGCTCTCCCAGGAGGTCTCATCTGCGCCGTGCAGGTTTGGTGCCTGCCGCGGCTCGGGTAGGAGCTGAGCTGTAATTGAGCGTGGAGCCTGCAGGCTGAGATGAGAGGTCAGGCTAATTGCCAAGTAATTGTCTGCGAATTACCCCAACAAGCAAACAGGAAGCTGCACACTTTGCAAGGCAGAGAGGCGCTGGTAAGAAATGGTTTTTGCATTTAATTGACATTTAACAGAATAATTCCAAGTGCTCCAGGATGATGTGGATCCACACTGGATGTGCAGAGTGCCTGCCTTGCTGGTCTCCTTCGGTGTCTTCATCGATAACCGGCACAGAACCTGCTGCGAGGCCAATTACTGCCTGTGTGCTTCGCCCGGGTGCTTAGAGGTGAAGGTTAAATCATGTTCAGTCTTTGCCCTGGCACCACGGGCGTGCTGCTCTGCTGCTGCTGCCAGGGAAGGGATGCAAAACACCCTGGGAAGGTCCCAGAGTTCCTCCTGATCCACTTGAGAAGTGCAGTGGGGATCTGGAAATCTTGTGCTCCTCTGGGTCCTAAGATCCTGTGGAGTTCCCAGTTGGTGCTGAAGCCGTTTAGGTCTGAGGAGCCTCATTCCTTAGAGAGCAGGGCTGGGGGCAGCAGCTGAGGGAGCTGAGGGTGTGCAGCCTGGAGAGGAGCAGGCTGAGGGCACAGCTCACTGCTCCCTACAGCTCCCTGAGGGGAGGCTGCAGTGGGATGGGGCTGGGCTCTGCTCCCCGGGATCAAGTGATAGAAGGAGAAGAAGTGGCCTGAAATTGTGCCAGGGGAGGGTTAGGTTGGAACAGGAGGAACAATTTCTTTGCTGCAAGAGTGGTCAGGGCTTGGCACGGGCTGCCCAGGGAGGTGGTGGAGTGCCCATGCCTGGAGGGGTTCAGAAACCTGTTGCCATGGCACTTGGGGACATGTTTTAGTGCCCATGGTGGGGTTGGGTTACTGGCTGTGCTGGGTGACCTGGGTTGGGCTGGGTGACCTGGGTTGGGCTGGGTGGTCTGGGTTGGGCTGGGTGACCTGGTTTGGGCTGGGTGGTCTGGGTTTTGCTGGGTGATCTTAGGGAGCTTTTCCAACCCAAACCACTCTGTGCTTCTCTAAGTTGCTCCAGCATGAGGTTCTGCCTAGGGCCCCCCTCATGTTCACTTGTGCCATCCAGCCATGGCACAGAGAAGGGAGCTGGCAGTGCCCACACCACCCAAGTGAAGTGAAGCCCTCTTTGGCAGGTGCTGGCTGGGAACAAAACTCTACTCCAAGGTGTAAGCGAATTCCCCAGGAGGCAAATTGGGAATTCTGCAAGGAGAGATGAAACTGGAGTCAGACTGGCAGCAATAAAAACTGTCCCTGCATGTTCCTAAAACATCCTCAAAGCTGAGCAGTGCAGCCTGGGGTTAGTGCAGAGAGAGCTTTAAAGGCAAGGAGAAGCTGATGATGAACAAGTTGAGAGGTTTTATGAGCCCTGAGGCAAGAGAATGCCAAAGCATCAGTCAGGCTGTCTGACATGAAAGCCCAGAAACCACTCTCCAAGAGGAGTTGATTTGCCATGTTAATAATTGATAAAATAATGAACAGGCCTCTTAGCTGCAGCTGCCAGGAGCTGTGGAGCGCATGAAAACACAGCCCTGCTGTGAGCTCTGCTGCTCCCAGCCAGGGCTCTGGGGGATGCTGCTCACAGGTGCAACTCTGCCTGCTTGGTTTGGGGTTTTGGGGTGTGACAGCCCCCACAAACCCTCCCTGCAGGAAGCAGCCACAGAGGCTCTGTTGCTGCTGCAGTCCCAGCCTGGCTGCTGGCTGCTAGCAGGGCTGTGACACACAGCACACCATGCCCTGGGTGATGGTGCCCTGGGGCTCTGGGCAGTTTCTCTGTCTCTGAAATGGATCACACCACAGTGGCCTCTCCTGAGCTCAGGGCAGTCCCAGCACTCCCTCTGGCCTCACACAGCTTTAGACAGTCACAGACCTCAAAGATCATCAACTCCAACCACCAACCTAAGGCCACCAAGGCCATTCGACCACCTGCCAAGTGCCATGGCCACACACATCTCCTTTGGTACACCTGGAAGGATGGGGAGAGAAGAAACCAAGCTGGGAAGGGGCTTTGGACAAGGGCTTATGGTGCCAGGATCAGAGGGAATGGATCGAAGCTTGGGGAGGGCAGATTGAGACTGGAGATGAGGAAGAAATTCTTGGCAGTGAGGCTGGTGAGACACTGGCACAGGCTGCCCAGGGAGGCTGTGCAGCACAGAAGCACCCAATGGGATCTTTGATCTTTGCTCAGGCTGGGTGACTCTGTGCTCCACAACCTCCCTGGAGGTGCTCAAGGCCAGGCTGGAGGAGCCCCTGAGGCCCTGGGCTGGTGGGAGATGTCCCTGCCCGTGGCACTGGGTGAGCTCTGAGGTCCCTTCCAAGCCATCCACTGCTCTGAGTCTCTGGAATTCTGATCTCCACTAGCTACAGAACTTCTGGGTGCAGGCTTGGCAGACACTGGGTGTGCAGCACCATGCAGCTGCCACCAAGCAAAGTGCTCTGAGGCTGCAGGGCAGAGGAGCTGCTGAATAAGACAACTGGGAGTAAATTAACCATAATGGGAATTCAGCCTCTAATTCTCCCTTGTGCTGCCGAGGCAGAGACAGAAGAGGAACAATTTCTTCAATCCCAGGCTAAATGGCAGTCAAGAAAAGCTGAAGGAGTTTAATATGCCAGGAATAGATCAATGGCTGCTTTAATATGGCTTCTTGTCAGGCTTCTGTTTCATTTCTACCTGGAAGCTAAACGAGAAAAGACAAAGCTTCCTTTACAATTCCTCATACCACATGCCCGTGGAGGGGGAAAAAAAATGGAGCAGTTCCATCAAAGAGAGGAGAGGCTCTGAATGAGGATTGTAAATGTCCATCATTATGAACCCAAGCAATCAGTCACCAGAGCCAAAGGAGCTCTCACAGGCCTTTTGTTCATCCTCTCCAGCATGGTTCTCTTTGTCTGTCTCCAGTGTTGCACTAAAGCCTCCAGGAAGAGTTATAGCCTCAATTACTCCTTCTGCATTGCTCCCATATTTGCACTGAACCCTGGGGGAAGAGTTGCCCCTAACAGTTAATCTTTCTCCCAGCAAAAGGCTCAAGCCTGTAAACGAGGGGGAATGGGTCCCCAGTTGAAGCTGAAGCCACTTAAGAGGTTCATGGAATGGGCTGCAGGGCAGAGAGGGCTCCATTAGTGACCATGGGTTGGAAGGGACCTTAAAGCTCATGCCATGGGCAGGGACACCTCCCACCAGCCCTAGGCTGCTCAAGGGCTCATCCAGCCTGGGCTCATCCATCCAGGGAGGTTGTGGAGCACAGAATCACCCAATGTGATCAAAGATCAAAGATCCACAACCTCCCTGGGCAACCTGTGCCAGTGTCTCATCACCCTCAGAATGTGCTCCACAACCTCCCTGGGCAAGAGTTTCCATGGAAGTTCTCAACCATCAGCCCCTGTAAGTTCTTTGCATGCTTAGCAACCATTCTGCATCTGCAGCAGAGCTCTGCAGCTGAAGCCATGGCAGTTCTCAGCACACTGTGCTCTGAGCAGCTCTCATCAGAAGGCTTTAGGCATTTCTCCCACCCCTGCCAGGCACTGGCAAGAGGCAGAGATGTGGCCCTCAGGACCTGGTTAGGACCAGGCTGGGCAGAGTTAGAGGGTGGTTGGAGAGGGTGACCTGAAAAGGCTTTTCCAACCAAAACAGTTCCTTGATTCTGTTCTCTGGTTTCTGGTATTGCTAAGCCCCTGGAGGAAAGCTCTGCCCAAGCTACATTCTCCCTTTTATTTCAACCCCTGAAGTTTAAATTGGAAGTTGTGATCCCCTCTGGGGACCCTTTGTCAGCCAAGCACTAACACTTCACCCTTTCAGGACCCCTCAGGTGCTGCCCCATTAACAAAACCCGGGCTGCAATCCACACTCCAGCTCCCATCTCTGCACTGGCACAAATCCTGCTGCCTTCTACGGCTGCAACTCGAGGGAGATGCTCCTGCTGCAGCCAGAGGGTTCCCTGCTGCAGGGGAGGTACCTGGGCATGGTGAGTTGATGCTGGGCATGGCTGTGACTGGCTGCCCACCAGGTCAGGAGTGGCTCAGAAATCAGCACTGCTGACCTTGCGCTGTGCCCATCGCGGTGCCAAGCAGCGTAACCGCTAAGGCAAGCTCCTCCCTGCCGCTGGAGAACACTTCCTCATCATCCCTGCTGGGAGAGAGAGGAGGGGCAAAGGCTGATCTTGGGGAGGGAATCGAGAAAGGCTTGGATGCAGCCAGGCCCTTGCCCAGAGATGCTTTTGATTCAGGTAATGTCTGGAGCCAATTTTTCCCTCTTACTCAGGCCTGGTTGCAGATGCAGTGGAATCAGTTTTGGATCCCTTGGGAGCAGATCTTTCTGTGGAGCTGTGGCTCTTCAACAGAGTTTCGTTTTTCAGACTGGTTAATCTCTTTTGCTCAGCATGAGCACATTTTTCCCCCTTCAAATTGACAAGTTCCATTCTCCCACTTCAGTCCTTGTTCTGCATTTGGGGCTCAGCAGCAGGGCTCAAAGCCTTTGGGCCAGAGGAAGAAGCGAGCCCCAGCTTCACCCCTGCCTTTCAGACTAAACATTTTATTGAGGTTTTCTCTTGCCCCACACTGACACAATGGATGCATGCATCCACCAGACTTGAGTTCAGCCTGTAAGGAGGATGCCTGCATTAAAACACTGCTGCCAGTCCCCAGCTCTGAAACTGATGCTTTGGGAGTTTCCCACCCCACCCTGCCTCTCATTAAAAAGATACAGCAAGAAGGAACTTTTCCTTACTTCTCAAAGGAATCTTCCTTTTCCTGATGGCACCAGGAGCTGGCAGGCAGCAGAGATGAAGATGGAATTTACTTCTTGTCTCCCAGTGTCTCACACAGTAAATAATTCCTGCCCTGGCCCTTGGGGGGCTCAGCTTTGCCAGCACAGCTCTGGAGGCTGCAGCAGCCACGGAGCCAGGCTCCAGCTGGCTGTTTGGCCAACACCACTGAGCCACAGAGCATGGCAAGACAGAAGCAACATTTGTCAGGGCACCAGCTCTGCAATTTGCTCTAATCTAATCATCTTTTAATCCACTGCTGTGCAAAACTTTCTTGTATTTAGTAAGCAAGATGTGCCGAGGTGATTATGTACTCATCTTGCTTCTCTACTCAATCATCTGCTGATGACTTAGGCAAATAATCCAGCTCATAAAGCAGGCTGTGGTGAGCCTGAGAGGGGCCCATCCATCAAAGTCAGGGATGGGTGACTTTTGTAATTTGCTCCTCTTGGTGCACTTCCACTTGCATTAAACTTTGAAGCAGTTAAGGGCAATCTGAATGTTGTTCTCTGCCTTTCTTTTTTCTCCTGCAGCCAGACCCATCACAGTTGGTGCAGCAAGAGAAGGGTGAGAAATACTCTGCTGCCCCAACAACACCCAGAGCGTTTGGACCTCAAAGGGCTGCAGACCTCCTGCAGCCCAAGAGCCCAATGGCAGCCTGGGCTGCATCCAAAGCAGCGTGGTCAGAGATGGAGAGAGGGAACTGTGCCCCTCTGCTCCACAGAACCAGCTCAGGGCAGCACCCACACAGCCAGGGCAGCACCCACACAGCCAGAGCAGCACCCACACAGCTCAGGGCAGCACCCACACAGCNCATCCATCAAAGTCAGGGATGGGTGACTTTTGTAATTTGCTCCTCTTGGTGCACTTCCACTTGCATTAAACTTTGAAGCAGTTAAGGGCAATCTGAATGTTGTTCTCTGCCTTTCTTTTTTCTCCTGCAGCCAGACCCATCACAGTTGGTGCAGCAAGAGAAGGGTGAGAAATACTCTGCTGCCCCAACAACACCCAGAGCGTTTGGACCTCAAAGGGCTGCAGACCTCCTGCAGCCCAAGAGCCCAATGGCAGCCTGGGCTGCATCCAAAGCAGCGTGGTCAGAGATGGAGAGAGGGAACTGTGCCCCTCTGCTCCACAGAACCAGCTCAGGGCAGCACCCACACAGCCAGGGCAGCACCCACACAGCCAGAGCAGCACCCACACAGCTCAGGGCAGCACTCACACAGCCAGGGCAGCACCCACACAGCTCAGGGCAGCACTCACACAGCCAGGGCAGCACCCACACAGCTCAGGGCAGCACTCACACAGCCAGGGCAGCACCCACACAGCTCAGGGCAGCACTCACACAGCCAGGGCAGCACCCACACAGCTCAGGGCAGCACTCACACAGCCAGGGCAGCACCCACACAGCTCAGGGCAGCACTCACACAGCCAGGGCAGCACCCACACAGCTCAGGGCAGCACTCACACAGCCAGGGCAGCACCCACACAGCCAGGGCAGCCCAGGGAAGGGCAGACACATTCATGTCTTTGTGTTTCAAAGAGCTTCTAACCCAGCTGCAAACCAAACACCAGCACAGACCAGAGCAGCACTCACAGCTCTGTGTTCTACAGCATCCTACACCTCCTGTCAGCAGCCTCCTGTGCCCCAGCAGTGCCTGCCCAGCTTGCCGTGCCCAGAACAAGCTGTCAGCAGCACTCAGGTGTCCATTAGCTCCAAATGAATGGCTGCTTCCAAAGGCCTTGATGTTGATGGAGCTGCTTTGCTGAAGCAGCAGAGAGGAGCAGAGGAGCTGACACCAGGATGAATAGCACAGCCTGGCCCTGGTTAGCCAGCCCCTGCCAGGCAGCTCTGCTTTGGGGAGGATTCTTCCCCAGTAGGAGCAGCTGCCCTGAGGGAGGTCTGAGGGATATGCAGAAGCAGCAGAGCCCATCCCAGAGTGCTCCCAGCTGGCATTGCTGGGCCATTAACCTCCCTTCATGGCTCTTCTCCTCTCTGCCCTGCACTGGAGCCTTGGCAGGGCTTTGCTGCTGGCCTGGGCTGAGGCAAGTGGATGGCAGAGAGGTGTGGGAAGGGCTGTGGAAACCAGAGGCTCCTTGGGCAGCAGAGGTGAGCAGAGGAGACCATCTCAAAGTGTGTTCAGTGCTGTACCAAACCAGGTGCCAGGGCACTGCTGGGCAAAGTGCTGCCTCTCCTATAAGGAGGATGGGAAGAGCTCACATCTGCTGTTGGAACTTCAGGACTCAAGTTGTCTTTTTTTCCACCCCTTGAAGGGTTTTTTTTAACCCTATTCCAAGCCACCCTGTGGCCCAGAGTATAATGCTGCTTGTTCCTCAGCTGGTGCCTGCTCTCCAGTGGGTTTGGGTGCCCAAAGCACAGCCAATCTTTGCTGATGCTGTCAGCCAGGTATGAAAACACAAACTGTGCTGCTTTCAGGCTAACTGCAATATCTTAATGAAAAAAACATAGATTAAACCAGCACACAGACTAATTACCTTAATTTCTTCATTAGGCCATGGGAGAACATGTCACTGAAGCCACAGGTGGGCAAGGGCTGGTTCTGGCACATGGCTTTAGCCTTTCCAGGCTCTGGGCAGACATTCATTAACAGTTTGGACACATTTTTGGGATGCCATTCTCATTTTAGGTCAGTTCAGTTTAGCAAGCAGCAAAGGAGTTGTTGTCAGCCTCACCACAGTATTTGGCACTGTCAGTTTAAGTTATGGTTGTGCTGGTTGTGACAGGAGGACACAATTATTCCAGCTCTGCTCCAAAGCACATCAAATCCCCTTTTCTGTTGTGGTGTGGAGGGCTTGGCTGGCACAGGAGCCAGGGTCTGAGATGAAGATGCAGATCTGTGTTCACCTTTTCAAGAGGCAATTCACAGCCCAGAGAAGTGCTGCTGCCTTCCCCCTGCCACTGCTCCCAGCTGCAGTGACAGTGATGCAGCTTGCAGAGCATCTCACTTCCCTTTGCTGGGGGCTGGGCTGGGCCATGGCTGGAGTTAGTGGTGCTGAAGAAAGCCACATTTGCCCAGCTGCCTTCTTTCAAAGCCTCCAGTGGTTCTCACAGCCAGTGGGGTGCAGCCCTCCAGCAGAGACCAGGCACCAACAAACATTTTAAGGAAGGGGAAAGTGCTGTTGAACATCTTTGTCAGTGCCATGGACAGAGGAATCAGTGCAGCCTCTGCAAGTGTGCAGCTGGCACCAAGCTGTGTGGCACAGTCACTTGCTAGAGGGCAGAGATCCATCCAGAGGGACCTGCACAGGCTGCAGAGCTGTGCCCAGACCAACCTCAGGACATTCAACAAGGCCAAGTGCAAGGTCCTGCCCCTGGGTAGGCACAATGCCAAGCAGAGCTCCAGGCTGGGTGGGGAATGGCTGAGAGTAGCCCTGAGGAACAGGCCCTGGGGGTCTGGGGTGAGGAAAAGCTCAAGCTGAGGCTACAGTGTTCATGCAGCCCAGACAGCAACTGTGTGCTGGGCTGCAGCAAGAGCAGTGTGGGCAGCAGGGCAAGGGAGGGGATTGTGCCCCTTGGCTCTGCTCTCCTCAGACCCCACCTGCAGTCCTGGGTGCAGTTCTGGAGCCCCCAGCACAGGAAGG